>SKCR01026349.1:0-127042 GCA_019454045.1 Zanthoxylum bungeanum
TCTCTTCATTTATATATCTATGGTGATCTAATCACTAATGATGAGAGTGCAATTTCCTTGTCATATAGTTAATTTGCTACAACACCACAATGATCTGTGCAAATAGTGACGCTATGGGTCATTTTGTCCAACAAAAAGTACCTGATGTATATGCTCTGTCTCTCCTCAGCTGGGCAATGTAATCTGGACAGTTCCTCTTCCGGTGCCCGACCTTGCCGCAGTGGTGGCATTTGTCTTCAGCAGCCCTTTTGGGCTTGGCTATCTTCGCCTGCTGTGGAGGACCGAAGGCCTTCTTCTTCTTCCCTTTCTTCTTCTTTCCCTTGACATTCCTTGGGAAGAGCAGACAAGAGAAGTAGATCTAGGTGGCGAGTCTTACTCCCTTCTTCAGATCCTCTTCTGCCGTGAGCAACATCCTATGTAGCTCCTGTAGGTGCAGACTGTCCCGTGCATGTTGAAGTACATCACAAACTGGCGGAATGAAGCTGGCAGAGAACCAAGAATGACACTCCTACCGAGAATGTCATTGAGGATGAGATTATGTTGCCTCAATTGATCGATCAAATCGATCATTTGAAGAACATGTGGGCTAACACTTTGCCCCTCATCCAGACGCGCATGGAACAGTTCCATGGCGACCTTGTGAACAATACCTTGTTCCTGGTTCTCGAACGATTGTCTTAATCGCGTTATCATACTATAGGAATCTGATGTTCCATAGTATTGTTGCTTGAGTTTCGGAGAGAGCGAACTAAGGATGTATGATTTAACCCTTAAATCATCATTCTTCCAAGCTTCAAAAACTTGGCGTTCCTCTCCGAAGCATCCTCACCCACTGCAAGGGGTAAAGGACCCTCAAGAACATAACTCAACTTTTCGGAATCGAGGACAATCCTCAAATCCAATTCCCAGTCTACAAGTTCTCAGCGCCTTTCAGTTTGTTCGCATCTAACATACGCGCAAACTGGTTTGTGGATTGACCCGCCATCGCAAATCTATCATATAGATCACGAAAAATGGTTAGCAGAAATTAAGCAGTTTCATATAATATCAAAAGCATAAACTAGATCATGGATTTTTAATCTAATATGCCCCTCCCACTAAATCATGCAATACTGTAATCCCAAAACAGAATACAAATATTTAATAATTAAATTAAATATAAATAGTGAAAGGTGGATCCCGTGAATATATTTCAGCTCACAGCAGAGGCACGGTCTCGCCTACGTATATTCATCAGGTAGACAACTCATTTGTCAATCACTCAAAAGTGACTCCTAAGTATCCGGTCCTGGCCGTTTCTCGTTGTCGCTGCGAAGGCAGGCCCACAAGGAGACGTACCAAGGTAATACTCGTCAATGATAAACTCAAGTTACTTACGTAATCCTGACAGCTAGGGCACGTTCAGAATTCCGCTTTTACTTAAATTTATCTAGTATCAGATATACATCCGGTATAAATAAATCTTTATCGGCTACACCCTCACAGCAGAGGCACGGTCTCGGATGTAGTCACAAAGAAGTATTCATAAACCGTATTGACAAGACGGACCATATAACATGCATCAAATACATAATTACATTAAAACCTTATTATTAGGGATTTTCCGCTAAGTGTCATACACCCTAAATCTAATCAAATTAGTTCCTAATAAGCATGCATAAAGTCAAGAAAACATGATTAAACATTGATTCAATGATGGCTAATCATTTTAAATGGCCTAGAATCAGACTCGCTCTGATACCATTTTGAATGGGTTATTTAGGGGGTGAATCCGGTAACGCAGCGGAAGCGGTGAAAATCCGATTTTCAGATTTCAAAAACTTTTTCTCGGATTAATTAAATAAACATATTTATTTAATATTCCAATAATCAAATTATGAAATAAAATTTCAAATGAATCAAATTCAAGTGAAATTACCAAATTACCCTTATATGGTATTTTGTCCATTTTAGTCCGAAATTGATCTAATCAATTTTGAATGATTCTAAATAATTTCTAAGATGAACTTAGCATGTTCAAAACATCAAAACACCAAAAGCCACAAAATCCCCAAAATTCCATGCCATTGCCGTGAGCACCATTTGGTGCCATAATTGACCATTTGGTCATTTCATGCTTCAAAACTCATCCAAATGAAATCCAATCAACATGAAACTTTGCATGCATCATATACACACCCAATTCTCAACATATATGAAAACCCCCAATTTGGAATAGGTTATAAACCCTAATTTTGCAATTTCCACAAATTGGGCAAATTAGGCCATTTACATTAAATCAAATGTTTCAATCATCAATCTTTCATCTAATTCAAGTCTCAACACAATGAAACAACTCAAGATCAAATCTAGGTTATTTAAGAGTGGGTCAACAACTCTAGAATAGCAACATGGTTTCATAAACCTTAAAAGAATACATATAACTACAATAGTTACATCCTTTCTTCATCATACATGCTTTACAATTTCACCAAACTTCCATCAACAAAAATGCAAAGAACAAAGAAAGAAATAACCTAAGGATATCATATATGGAAGCCTAGATCCTAAGGAACATTTTCCTTACTAATAGTAAGTTGGAGAAAACTTACTAAAATCAAGCTTTCCTTGGTTTTTCTTTTCTTTCTCAAGCTTCTTCAAGGTTTCTTCAATGGTGTTTTCTTTTTGGAAATGTGTATTAGGTTATGAAATGAAGATGAAATGAAAACAATATATACTTGTAATAAATAACCCTTGGCCGAAATTACAAGCATTTATTTTACAATTTTTCATTTCAATTTCATTTAACTAAAGTTTGGTCAACTTGATTAAATATCTAAAAACAACTTTATTAGATATTTATTTAAGTCAACAATTGCAACTAACATCATTAACTTTAATTATCCTAACATAAGATATTTATATTTTAATTAATTTAATCATTTAACAATTAAATAATTAATTAATTAATCAAATACAAATATATTAAATATATGTACAATATTTACATTAAATATTAAAAAACATATATTCATTTAGGAAATAAGTCAAAAAACTCATTTTGACTATTAATTAATGTGTATTTAAATTAATCAAGTATTAAATGTAAATACACAATAATTAAGGAAATGACTATCTAGTCTCTTTAGCATGTATCTTGCGTTTAACCATTAAACGACTTTATAAATAATCAATATTATTTATTTATGTTGCTCTAGTGCTCAACGAGTATGTTTCATTATTGAGACTCTCTAGGTTCAGGTATATCCGTCACAAAATCTAATTTTGTGTCCATAATCTATCCACCCGTAGATTATGACGATCACAGATAATCTCGCTGAACCATACAGGTCGAGGTCATCGCAAATGTATAATTCCTCTGTCACAGGTATCCGGATAAATCCCAGAGATATAGATGTAAACGTCAAATCTCTATCGGGACTATCCAGTCGACTATTCTATTAGCAATCTCAAAAAGAATGTTTAAAACTAACTTCTAAACTTACCACGGGCCCATGGTTTTATCTGATTGCTAATCATATGGACTACCTATGCTCTGGTACACAGAACTGACGGATCCTATCTTGATACACATAGGACACCTGAGGATCTATCTACACCCAACGAACAGGCGGAGGTCTGATCTAAATAGATCGGTGACGTGACTGCCGTCTAAGTGTAGAAGATGTCTCATGTGCCCACAATGGCATCTCAAGTCTAAGAATCACAAGTGCTACTCAACCCAAGAAGATTCTTATTGACGCTGGTGTACCATCCATTAAGAATCTTCGGTGAGTCGTTCAGTGTTTATCCGCTATAAACACCTACACGTCTATACTAGTCTCCAAGACTAATGGTTCATTGAGAAACCATTGGAATCATATATTCCAGTATACGACATGTACCGGTCTCAACGGGTTACTATACTGACCAAGTAGTGTAAACCTTGACCAGGAACTGTCTGAGAATGACAACGTCATGATACATCTCAATGTCCGTTGCGACGCTTTTGCAACTGTATCATGACTAATCATTCTAGGGTCATTACTTCTTTACCATATAAAAGAATAGATTATATTATAGAAACTGCATATATTATTACTGATAATAACGTTTTACAAAGTATTTAACAAAAATACAACCGGAATTGGCGCTCTGAGCACCACCCCTACACACAGAACCTGTTAAAGCCCTGGACGACCTAAAACCAAAGTATATTGATTGTCGCAAGTATTAGCGGTGTGATTAGTGGAAAATATATCAATATTTACCGCCCATTTTACTTAATATTTTGTTTAGTTTCTCGGGGTTTGAAGAACGTTTTGATGTGTTTTAGTTTATTTTGCAGATAAAATAATATTGGGACTCAATGAAATTATTTAGGATGAAATTTGGGTCAAATAAAGGCAAAAATTGGATTTGACATATTAATTTTGGAGATTGGAAACTTGAAAGGGCGTTTCAACGAAGTGCAGTTTTGGAAATTCCAGTTTTGCGCATCTGCCGTATTTTGGGCATAACTCTTTACTCCGATATCGGATTGAGCTGATTCAAGTTCAAGATTAATGAAGACTCAAAGAGCTACAACTTTGAAAGACACAATAATTTCTAATTCGGAAGATTTAATGCCTGAAATTGATGAACCCTCCAGAAGTGTGTTGTGTGTAATTATTAAAGTCATTTTCAAAGCCAAAAATCAATTAAAAATAATAATAAAAATTATCAAATCATCACCAAACATGATAAGAGATTAGTGGAGCAATTAATAATGGATTTGGTGGAGCAATTAGTGGAGTAATTAGTGGAGAAATTAATAATTGATTTGGTGGATGATTTGATGGAGGCAAAATTTTGCCTATAAATACCAAGCCATTTCATTTGTAAAATTCATACTTTCTTCTTTGAAAATTCCTAATGAATAAATAAGAAGATTGTATCTTGTTTGTTTATTTACAGCTTCCAGTAATTAATTTCCGCTTTCTCACTTTCTTTTCTTTACTTTTCAGTTTTTACTTTCCGCAATTTACTTTTACGCATAATGATGAGTGATAAATGTATCACTATTTCCCACTCATTTAACTTGATATTTTGTATAGTTTCTTGAGTTTTGTGAATATTTTGATGTGTTTTGTGTTATTTTGTAGATAAATAAAGTTTCAGGACATTCTGGAGGTGATTTGAAGCAAAACTGTGAAATTTGGTGAAATTTGGCAAAAAGGGTATTTTGGTAATTTTGGGCGTCCCGACACAAAGGGTATTTTGGTAATTTTGGACATCCCGACACCGAAATAAAATTTCAGGACATTCTGGAGGTGATTTGGAGCAGGACTGTGAAATTTGGCAAAAGGGTATTTTGGTAATTTTGGGCGTCCCGAGCAAAAATGGTATTTTGGTAATTTTGGGCGTCTGCCACGTGTCAAAGATTCAACGAGCCGTCTTTTTTAGCACACCATGCCACGTGTCGAAAATTCAGCGATCCAAAAAAAAATTATTAATAAAATAATAAAAATCAGAAAAATAATAATAAAAAATTAGATTTTTTTGCCTATAAATAGATTTCGAATTTTTAGTTTCAAATGTACCTCTTCCTCTGAAATCCTTATAAATAAATTGAGAGTTCTTCATATTTTCTTCTTTTATTCAGTTTTATTTATGTTTTATAGTAGTAATTTTATCAACCATGAGGGAGTAACCTCACCATGCTGAGGTAAAAAGGTAATTCTTTTACTATTGCTATTTAGATTAATCTCCCTAAAATATAATATATAAACTATTTATAACCGGAATTAATAAAGGATACCGCCAGATTGGTCGGTTGGTTATTAAATAATTATTCCGCCTTTATGGCTGGTATATTTCTTTCGGTTCCGCCTTTATGGCTGGTTTAATAACAAATATTACCGCCTTTATGGCTGGTTGATAAAATTATCACAAGTATATATTATATTTATGGGAGATTTCTAAATAGTATTTAGTAGAAGTTAATTCCTTTTTCCTTAGCATTTTATTTATTTTTCTTTCTGCATTTACTTTTTTAGTATTTTTATCTTTGTTTACTAGTCCTAACTATGTGTTGTAACTAAGTTAGTATTCTAGGGTGTGATGATTTCTAATATCACCGTATTAAAAAAGGGTTAGATTATAGTTGGGGTAATTAAAAGAGTTATTTGTTGAGTCATAATCTTAATGCTTTTTATTAACCGATCACTAATAAAATTGATTAGGTAAACTTAAAATGAACTAGAAATAGGGATTTTAAGTTTAAAACCTTAGTCTCAACAACCCACGATCTTCCTTAAGGATAGATAACCCTTTAATAGATTTCCTTACAGGATAGGAATATACCTGTTGGGCGGGGGTAGTCATAATTGGAACTTAACCTAATGAATCTAGGTAATTTAATTGACATAGACATATGATTCAATTGGATTAAAACTAGGTATTTGTAAATGATCATTCGAAGAGGCTTTTACATAATTTAGTGTTCCAGATTAATAATTCAATAATTTACCCAACTATGATTTAACTACTTCATCTTTTAATTGATATTAGAAAGATTCACAACCCTAGATCTTTGAATCTTTTTATTTTCCTTAGTATTTTCTTTTATCTTTTTGTCTTTTATTTATTTTTAAATCTACAAATCAAATCATTTCAAGCAATCAATTCCCTTCTCCCTATAATTAGATATTTGTAAATAAATAGTATCAACAATTAATAACAACAGTAGGAATTAAGTCCTCGTGGGATCGATATTTTTATACTACTTGAACGATACGTGCGCTTGCGTTATACGTGTGTGTTTACGCCGGTCAAGTTTTTGGCGCCGTTGCCGGGGACTTATTTTTCTTGAGTTGTTAATTTTGAAACTATCTAAATTACTTATATCTAATTTTCTTTCTTTTATTTTGTAATTTTTATTTCTTTTGTTTTCAGGTGATTAAAAAAATGGAACACTATTGGGAAATTGAGAAATCACGAACTTTACAAGAAGATACACCCCCAATCTGGGAGCAACAGTCTAGTTTTCTGAGGCCTGTTGTCCAACCCAACGAATATCACTGGAATTCAGAATCAAGCAATACCACATTTGCTCAACAGAATGAAATGGGGAGATGTGTAATTTGTGATGGTAACCACCCAGCGATCAATGTATTTACCTTTCAGAGTGGCAGAATTTTTGGAATCAACCAAGGTACGAAGAATCATCACATTTTCCATCTTATCCACCATCTTCCTTCGATTCTTATCAAGAACCAGATCCATCAGAGGAAGATCAATTGATGACATGTTCAAAGAACAAGCAGTTCGATTTGATGCACAAATTCAGAGTAACGCAGGATCCATACAGAGAATGACAGATCAGATCAGACAATTAATAGAAAACCAGAGCTACATACCTCAAGACCATTTCAGATGACACAGATGAAGCCTCAGAGTACCAAACATTTCACGATGACACTTTAGCAAAAGAGGAGGCTGAGGAGAATCAAGAACCAGAGGTATCAGTTCAGGAACCCGAACCAGCAAAGTCTCGATTTGATTTCTATTTTTCAGATTCTGACGAGGATGAAACTGAGCTGTTTGCCAACTGCATCAAAAATTGAGGATGAATTCTGTATTCTCAAAATGAAGATCTTGGAGATTCCATTGCACAAATGTTTGATGAAGATCTACCTGAGCCAATCATTTCAACCAGATCAGAGGATGAAGACCTAAAAACTAACATTTCTCCTCAGGTTGAAAATTTTGAAACATGTATTTCACAGATGACAGATGAAGAGCTGAATGCAGAAATTTTCAAACTCATCTGTGAAGAAAAGGTGGAGCAAGAAACAGAGCAAATGGAGGAGCAAATGTCTGACTTTATTAAAGATCCAGAGCATTCAGGAAAAACATCGCTGTTTTGGGGAGTACAATATAAAGATATCAACCAGAAGCTTGACAGAATGGAACTTCCATTCCAAGTCAAGCACCATACAAGACCTCCTGATTTTCTTTCTTTCTTTTCAGGAACCACTGGAGCAACAAAGATTAAAAAGGTGGCACAAGCACTGAATGAGACAAAACTCTTTTTGCCACTTTACCGTTGGAAGAGACCCTTCAAAAGCAACGCTCACGGGATTGTCTTTGATTCGGACATCCAAAACGACGCTGTGAACCACCTTGACAGATATATTTCAGTCACGTCTGGCTGAAGACAAAAAATTTAGCGCTAGCTGGGAGGCAACCCATTTAACCAGGTACTATTTTCTAAACTCTTCTTCTACTTTTTAAGACATTGGGGACAATGTCTCATTTAGGTTTGGGGGTGAGGAATAGTTAATAGTACTTGTTTGTATTATGTTTTTATTTTTAGTCCAAAATTTTTCGAAAAATACAAAAAAATTAAAAAATTAATAAAAACAAAGGGCATATTTAAAGTTAGGTGATGGTTTGGTGTCTTCCTTCACTCACTACCTTTTTATAAGGAAAAGCTGTGGAGGCACCTAGATAATCATTCACTTGTAGCGTGTTGTGACAGACTAGTTTGGAGGACTCGTTGTTTATTCCTGACAACAAGCGATAAGAGCCTAAGGGGCTAGGGTATTTAAGTGAGCCTCGCTCCACCTTCCCTCTGGGGAATCTACAACGGGAAGTCCATTCGACAGTTAGTCACACACCATAAACTGAGTCTTTGATTAAACTTTTAAAAAAAACATGTAAATTATAGTTTTATGACTAGTAGAAAATGTGGTTGTTATGTTGACTAAAAAGATGAAATTGGTAAGAAATAGTTGTGTAAGGAATTTCCACTCCTGAGACGTATTTCAAACCTAATTCAAAACAAGTTAATTTTTGTTTATTCACTTTTGAATTATTAATCTGTAAATTCTCCATAAAACTGACTAAAATGAATCTTCAAATACTTAGTTAGCAGATATTATCAACATACATGGTAACATACAGATATGAGCTAAAATTGAAAAGTTTGTAATATCCAGTACTCTAGTTTAATTGGGAGAAGCATCTAAAAAATAGTGATGGAATAAAAAAAAAAAAAAAATTACATCTGAGATCCGAGTTATTAAGTCTGTAAGGGTATTTTAATACCTAGTGCCCTAAAACCAACTGGTTTGGGAGTCATTGGCCCAAAACTCGTTACATGGATCAAAAAAATGATGAAAATTTTATATATATGTATAATATCTGAAGTCTGAGTAATTAAGTCCTTAGGGGTGTCTTAACACCTGATGCCCTAAAGCCAACTGGTTTGGGAGTCACCGACCTAAAGCTCGCTACATAGATGGAAGATATTGTATATAAATAAAAAATAGAAAAAAAAAAAATCAAAGAAAAAATCAGAAAAATCAGAAAATTTATTCCATTACTACAAAATGTGAATTCTGATAAAAAATTAGGACAAAAATATTACTCTCTTATCAACTGCACTTATGACCGTTATGGGCAAAAATGAGTTGTTTAATATTTGTTGGCTGTGTATATGAAGAATGGTAAAAATAATCGGAGAATTTACTTTTTAGTAATTTAGAATGAAACAAAACAACTACTAAACTTGGAGTAGAAGTTTCACCTGATTAGTCACTACTTCTTTATTCTCTTTTCGCTTGTCTTTTTGCTTTTGTGTGCATTAGTTTCACTACCTTTTTACTTTTGTAAAATGTTTGTGGGTATCATTGCTGTAAACCCTCACGAGACTACAACTCGTCCCCTAGGGACACCTATGGGTTTAAAGACTTGTTGCATATGCTAAATGCAATCGTGATCCCTACGAAAGTGGCTTAGTTAAAATTTTATTATGTTATTTTATTTTGCTCAAGGACTAGCAAAATGTTAGGTTTGGGGGTGTGATGAGTGATAAATGTATCACTATTTCCACTCATTTAACTTGATATTTTGTATAGTTTCTTGAGTTTTGTGAATATTTTGATGTGTTTTTGTGTTATTTTGTAGATAAATAAAGTTTCAGGACATTCTGGAGGTGATTTGAAGCAAAACTGTGAAATTTGGTGAAATTTGGCAAAAGGGTATTTTGGTAATTTTGGGCGTCCCGACACAAAGGGTATTTTGGTAATTTTGGACATCCCGACACCGAAATAAAATTTCAGGACATTCTGGAGGTGATTTGGAGCAGGACTGTGAAATTTGGCAAAAGGGTATTTTGGTATTTTGGGCGTCCCGAGCAAAATGGGTATTTTGGTAATTTTGGGCGTCTGCCACGTGTCAAAGATTCAACGAGCCGTCTTTTTTAGCACACCATGCCACGTGTCGAAAATTCAGCGATCCAAAAAAAAATTATTAATAAAATAATAAAAATCAGAAAAATAATAATAAAAAAAATAGATTTTTTGCCTATAAATAGATTTCGAATTTTTAGTTTCAAATGTACCTCTTCCTCTGAAATCCTTATAAATAAATTGAGAGTTCTTCATATTTTCTTCTTTTATTCAGTTTTATTTATGTTTTATAGTAGTAATTTTATTCAACCATGAGGGAGTAACCTCACCATGCTGAGGTAAAAAGGTATTCTTTTACTATTGCTATTTAGATTAATCTCCCTAAAATATATATATATAAACTATTTATAACCGGAATTAATAAAGGATACCGCCAGATTGGTCGGTTGGTTATTAAATAATTATTCCGCCTTTATGGCTGGTATATTTCTGTTCCGCCTTTATGGCTGGTTTAATAACAAATATTACCCCTTTATGGCTGGTTGATAAAATTATCACAAGTATATATTATATTTATGGGAGATTTCTAAATAGTATTTAGTAGAAGTTAATTCCTTTTTCCTTAGCATTTTATTTATTTTTCTGCATTACTTTTTAGTAATTTTTATCTTTGTTTTACTAGTCCTAACTATGTGTTGTAACTAAGTTAGTATTCTAGGGTGTGATGATTTCTAATATCACCGTATTAAAAAAGGGTTAGATTATAGTTGGGGTAATTAAAAGAGTTATTTGTTGAGTCATAATCTTAATGCTTTTTATTAACCGATCACTAATAAAATTGATTAGGTAAACTTAAAATGAACTAGAAATAGGGATTTTAAGTTTAAAACCTTAGTCTCAACAACCCACGATCTTCCTTAAGGATAGATAACCCTTTAATAGATTTCCTTACAGGATAGGAATATACCTGTTGGGCGGGGGTAGTCATAATTGGAACTTAACCTTAATGAATCTAGGTAATTTAATTGACATAGACATATGATTCAATTGGATTAAACTAGGTATTTGTAAATGATCATTCGAAAGAGGCTTTTACATAATTTAGTGTTCCAGATTAATAATTCAATAATTTACCCCACTATGATTTACTACTTCATCTTTTAATTGATATTAGAAAGATTCACAACCCTAGATCTTGAATCTTTTTATTTTCCTTAATATTTTCTTTTATCTTTTGTCTTTTTATTTATTTAGTAAATCTACAAATCAATCATTTCAAGCAATCAATTCCCTTCTCCCTATAATTAGATATTTGTAAATAAATAGTATCAACAATAATAACAACAGTAGGAATTAAGTCCTCGTGGGATCGATATTTTTATACTACTTGAACGATACGTGCGCTTGCGTTATACGTGTGTGTTTACGCCGGTCACATAAACCTTTTCTTTCTTTACTTTTGCAGTTTTTATTTTTCAAGCAATGAGGAGGTAACTCCCCCTGCTGGGGTAAAAGGTAAAGTTTTTATTATTGCTATCTAGATTAATCTCCCTTAAATATAAAATATAAACTATTTAAAACCTGACTTAATAAGGATACCGCTATATTGGCCGGTTGGAAATAATTATAAATTGGTTTTAACCTGACTAAGTATGGATACCGCCTGGTTGGTCGGTTGGTAATTAATTATTAATTTGACTTAATCAGTATACCGCCTATATGGCTGGTTGGTAATTATCACGCAAAGTTAATATATTATATTAAGGGAGATATCTAAAATAGTAGGAATAAAAGTTGATCCTCTAACCCCAATATTTTCTTTTATTGTACTTTTACTTTATTTAATTTCAGCAATTTGCTTCAGTAATTACTTATTTTATTTTTATTTTTTTTACTTTTTACTTTTTACTTTTTACTTTTAGTTTTACTTTATTTACTTTTCAACAATTTACTTTTCAATATTTAATTTTTAGTATTTTACTTTATGTCTTTTATTTTTTTACAACTTGTAAATATGTGTCGTAACTAAGCCAGTTTCTAGGGTTGTGATGAAATCCAATATCACTGGTTTATAAGGGGTTAAATTATAGTTTGGGTAATATAAAGGTTTATTTATTTAGTCTTAATCTTAATGCTTTTTATTAACTGACCATTAATAAAATTGAACTGGTAAACTTAAAATGAACTAGACATAAGGATTTTAAGTTTAAGACCTTAGACTCAATAGCCCACGATCTTCCTTGAGGATAGATAACCCTTTAATAGATTTCCTTACAGGATAGGAATATACCTGTTGGGCGGGGGTAGCCATAATTGGAACTTAATCTTAATGAATCCAGGTAATTTGGTTGGCATAGACATATGGTTCAATTGGGTTATACTGGATATTTGTAGTTGACCATCGGAATAAGCTTTTACATAATTTAGTGTTCCAGGTTAATAATCAATATTTTACCCAACTAAAAGATAACCACTTCATCTTTAAAATGATATTGCAAAGAATCACAACCCTAGATAGTTTAATATTAAATTTCTTAAACCTAATTTCGAACAATTTAATTTACTTGTTTTTAAATTTAGAATCATCACCTTTTCAAATCATCAAAACAACCTGTTAGATACTAGTAATCATTTGACCTCATAAAATTAATAGATTAGATATTAAGTCCTCCTGGGATCGATACTTTTTATACTACTTGAACGATACGTGCGCTTGCGTTATACGCGTGTGTAAGCACCGGTCAAGTTTTGGCGCCGTTGCCGGGGACTTAGTTATCTTTTACTATTAGTTTAGGGGTTAGATACATTTACTTATATCTAATTTCTTTTTACTTTTTGTCGTTGTTTTCTTGTGTTTCAGGTTTTCAGAAACTACATGAGACGAACCAGAAGCTTTGAACTCCGACCGCTTGACCCAGAAATTGAAAAACCATCAGACAGTTGAGAGAGGGAAAGGCGAGAAGGCCAAGAAGCTTTAGTCAACATGGAACCTGAACCTTTGGAGGTTGCACCACCAATTCCATTCGAGACAGAACCATTCCGGTGGTTGACAGACTCATTTCTTGTATTGTACTTCCTCCCTTACCAGCAAATGCATGTGACATCAAAACATGCATCCAGATGATTCAGCAATCAGTGCAGTTTGGAGGAAATGCAACTGAAGATCCCAATGCCCACATCAGTAACTTCCTGGCAGTTTGCGGCACTTTCAATTACAATCGAGAAGCTGAAGAAGCAATGAGACTGCGTGTTTTCCCATACTCCTTGAAGGGCAGAGCTAAAGCTTGGCTACATTCACTACCAGCAGGTTCTATCACAACTTGGAATACTTTAGCCACCAAATTTCTTGCAAAGTACTTTCCACCAGCCAGAACTGGAAAACTGAGGAATGACATCACATCCTTTGTGCAACAAGACTCAGAAACTCTTTACGAAGCTTGGAAAGGTACAAAGATTTGCTCCGGAAATGTCCTCACCATGAGATTCCAAAATGGCTTCAAGTCCAAACATTCTATAATGGACTTTCTGGAATAATGAGAACCACAATTGATGCTGCTGCTGGAGAGCTTTAATGGCAAAATGAGAAGATCAAGCCTGAGACCTAATCGAAGAAATGGCCAACAATAATTCCTTGTGGCCAATAGAAAGGAGTATGATCCAAAGAATTGCAGGAATTTATGAAAGTGGAGCCAATACAGCAGTCAACACCAAGCTGGATCAGATATGCAAATTCATGGAGACTCTTACCACTTGATCCACAAGTTCACCATATGGAGGAGCACCAGAACCAAACCAACTTGAAGAGACGGTAAATTATATCAACAATTTCAACAGACAGGGGAAAAATCTATATTCCAACACCTACAACCCAGGGTGGAGGAATCATCCTAATTTTTCATGGAGCAACAATTCAGGGCAAAAGAACAATCCACCACCAGGATTCCAACAACAGAACTATCCACCACCTGGATTCCAGCAATAGAACAAAGGGCGAAAGAACAGATAAATGAACCAGGAATAATAGAAGTGTTGAATCAGTTAAAAAAGTACGATGCTATGTTTCAGAGCCAATCAGCTTCCATCAAAGCATTGGAGAATCAAATCGGACAACTGGCCAACGCTCAGAGTTACAGACCACCAGGGTAATATTCCCAGCAACACAGAACCAAATCCAAGGAACCGAGGGAAGGAGCAAATGTCAAGCTATTACCTTAAAAAGCGGTACTGAGATCAATAAAGATGTTGGAATCAAAGCAACAATTGAGGAAGTTCCAAAAGATGCAGTTCCGCAGATGGAGGAAAAGAAGCAAAGGAAAAAGAACAGATCATTCCACCTCCACATTTTCCTCAACGTCTTCAGAAAAATAAACTGGACAAGCAGTTTGCTCGATTCCTGGAGGTGTTCAAAAAGCTTCACATCAACATTCCATTTGCAGAAGCCTTGGAGGAAGAAATGCCAAGCTATGTAAAATTCATGAAAGACATTCTTTCACGAAAACGAAGATTGGGAGACTACGAAACAGTAGCATTAACGGAGAAGAATGCAGCACCATCATTCAGATGAAACTTCCCCCGAAGTGAAAGATCCTGGCAGTTTCACTGTCCCATGCACCATTGGAGAACATTTACATCGGTAAGGCTTTATGTGATTTAGGAGCCAATGTTAACTTGATGCCTTTCTCTATTCACAGGAAACTGCAGATTGGAGAAGTAATGCCTACCTCAGTTTCATTGCAACTTGATGACCGAACACTCGCATTTCCAAGAGGTGTTGTTGAAGATGTGCTGGTCAAATTCGACAAACTAATTCTCCCAGCAGATTTCATCATCCTTGACATGGAAGAAGACAAATAAATACCTATCATTATTGGGAGACCATTCTTAGCTACACGTAAAACTGTGATTGATGTGCAAAAAGGAGAACTGACCATGAAAGTGCAGGACCAAGAAGTGACCTCCTTAATGTTTTCCAAAGCCATGAAATTCCCGAGAGATGAAAGGAAGAAGAATGTTTCAGAGTTGATGTTGTTGATAGTATCGTTCAAAATATTGAGCCAAATCCCACAGATACACTTGAAGCTTGCATCACCATATGACTGACAGCGAGCTAGATGCTGAAATCCTGGAATGTATCAACTACCTTGACCAAACCATTCCGATTCAAAGCAAACACCACCAGTTGAAAGCTTGGAACTGCCAAAGAAAGATCGAATCAAGCCTTCGATTGAGAACCACCACAGTTGGAGCTGAAGTTACTTCCGAGCCATCTCAGGTATTGCATTTCTTGGAAACTCTTCTCAATTACCTGTTATTATTTCTTCTTCACTAACATTGGAGCAGGAAGAAAAGCTACTGAGAGTATTACGATAGCACAAGAAAGCCATTGGCTGGACTATAGCAGACATTCGAGGCATTAGTCCATCATTTTGCATGCACAAGATCTGATGAACGATGAGTACAAACCCACAGTGGAACATCAACAGAGACTCAATCCAATCATGAAGGAAGTCGTGAAGAAGAAATCATTAAATGGTTGGATGCTGGCATTATTTACCCTATCTCAGACAGCAGTTGGGTAAGTCCTATGCAGTGTGTGCCGAAGAAAGAAGGAATTACTGTGGTTACCTATGAAAAGAACGAGCTGATTCCAACAAGAACGGTGACTGGATGCAGAGTATGCATGGACTACAGAAAGCTGAATAAAGCCACGAGAAAAGACCATTTTCCGCTACCATTCATTAACCAGATGTTAGACAGATTGGCGGGACATGAATTCTATTGCTTTCTTGACGGATATTCAGGGTACAATCAGATTGCCATCGCCCCAGAAGATCAGGAGAAAACCATATTTACATGTCCCTATGGTACTTTTGCTTTCCGCAGAATGCCATTTGGATTATGTAATGCCCCCGCCACCTTTCAGCGTTGCATGATGGCCATATTCTCAGACATGCTGGAGCAGAGTATGGAGGTATTCATGGATGACTTTTCTGTGTTTGGAGATTCTTTTGACCATTGCTTGCAAAATCTGGAACATGTGTTACAAAGGTGCGAAGATACAAACCTGGTACTCAACTGGGAGAAATGTCATTTCATGGTACAAGAAGGCATTGTTCTTGGACACCGGATCTCACAAAAGGGAATCGAGGTAGACAAAGCAAAGATTGAAACAATTGAAAAACTACCTCCACCAACATCTGTCAAGGGGATTCGAAGTTTTCTTGGACATGCAGGTTTTTACAGGAGATTTATCAAAGACTTTCCAAAATTGCAAAACCTCTTTGCAATCTTCTGGAAAATGATGTGCCTTTCAACTTTACCAAAGAATGCCTAGGAAGCTTTCGAGATCTTAAAACAGAAGCTGGTTTCTGCCCCCATCATTGTAGCACCAGACTGGACCATTCCATTTGATGAGTGATGCGCGATGCTAGTGATTTTGTGTAGGTGTAGGTTGCAGTTTGGGACAACGTAAATCAAAGATTTTCCACACCATTTACTACTCCAGCAGAACTCTGAATGAAGCTCAACTCAACTACACAACCACCGAAAAGGAGTTGCTCGCAGTTGTGTACGCTTTTGACAAATTTCGCTCCTATCTGCTGGGTCCCAAAGTGGTGGTCTACACAGATCATTCAGCAATCAAATATCTGATCACGAAGAAAGATGCCAAACCCAGATTGATTTGTTGGATACTTCTTCTGCAAGAATTTGACGTGGAGATTCGAGACAGGAAAGGGACAGAGAATCATGTGGCAGATCATCTATCGAGGCTCGAGAATGGAGAAACAGCTGGCAAAGAACTGTCAATCAAAGAAACTTTTCCAGATGAACAGCTGTTTGCCATGAAACAACAAGAAGTCCCTTGGTATGCTGACTATGTCAACTACATTGTGTCAGGAAAATGGCCGTTGGAATGGACAACTCAGCAACGGAAGAAGTTCTTCAAAGAAGTCAAGCACTATGTCTGGGATGAGCCGTACCTGTTCAAATGGTGTGCTGATCAATTATTGAGACGATGTGTTCCACATGAGGAGGTCAACAGTGTTTTGCAGCACTGTCATTCATCACCATATGGCGGACACTTCAGCGGAAACAAAACTGCAGCAAAAGTTTTCAATCAGGTTTGTTCTGGCCCACTCTTTTTAAAGATGCTTATCTTTTTGCTTTTCAATGTGACAGGTGCCAGAGAACGGGAAATATTTCCAGGAGAAACGAAGGACCGTTGCAAAACATTCAAGAAATGGAAATATTCGATGTGTGGGGTATAGATTTCATGGGACCTTTTGTTCCATCATTCAGAAACCTGTATATCCTGGTTGCTGTAGACTACGTCTCCAAATGGGTTGAAGCAATTGCATTGTCATCCAAGGATTCAAAAGTGGTGATCAAATTCCTGAAAAAGAACATTTTCACTCGGTTCGGAACACCTCGTGCAATCATCAGCGATGTTGGGTCACATTTCTGCAACAGATACTTCGATGCGCTCCTATCCAAATACGGAGTTACTCACAAAGTTGCCACTGCTTACCATCCATAGTCAAATGGACAGGTTGAGGTTTCAAACAAAGAGATCAAAAGAATCTTAGAGAGAACCGTTGGATCAACAAGGAGGGACTGGTCAACAAAACTAGATGATGCATTATGAGCCTACCGGACAGCTTACAAGACACCCATTGGTATGTCCCCATATCGATTGGTGTTTGGGAAAGCATGCCATCTGCCAGTTGAGCTTGAACACAAGGCGTACTGGTCACTGAAGAAGTTGAGTCTTCACAAGATGCATGGGAGAAAGACTTCATCAACTCAACGAATTGGAGGAGTTTCGTCTACAGGCTTTTGAGAATGCAAGATTATACAAAGAAAAGACAAAGAAATGGCATGACTGAAAAATAGTGCACAGACAGTTGGAACCAAGGCAGCAGGTGTTGTTGTACAACTCGAGGTTGAAACTTTTCCCTGGAATGTTGAAATCTAGGTGGTCAGGTCCATTTGTGATCACTCAAGTTTTACCTTATGGAGCTGTTGAGTTATTGGATCCCAATACCAACAACACATTCAAGGTTAACAGTCAGCATGTCAAGCACTACTGGGGAGAATCATTTGAGCGACAAAAAGAAAGTGTCACACTTTCAGATCCAGCCTAACGTTTAAGAAGTCACGTCTAGCTGACGACTTTAAACTTAGCGCTCGCAGGGAGGCAACCCATGCAATTTTTGTATATATTGTGATTTGGTGTGATTTAATTTGGTGTGTTTAGTTTTTGCAGTTAAGTCATTTCAGGATGGAAGAAGCTCTAGCAAATCTTCACAAGCAATTTACTTCTCTCCCTCAAAAATCTCTGATGAAAGTTTACAAAGCTCGTTTGGAACGGATGAGACTACTAACAATCCATGGTGTTCCTAATGACATTCGTTGGGTAATTGAAGCAAGGTCTGATTGGCAGGTGAGTCTTCTGACTCATTTATTTCACATCTGTCTGGTTTTGGAAGAAGCACTATGCAAAGAAACGTAGAGCTAAGCAAATGGGTGTTTGTTACAAATGTGCAAGCTGGAATTGCAATACTCGTTGTTGTTCTTTAGGAATGGTGTCTGATAATCGTGAAGACAAAATTAAATTCATTAGGGATGGCTTGAGTAATGAGTCTTTAGATGATATATCTTCGACTCTTGAGACGCATCCCAATGGATATGTATACATAGCCATTCGTAAATTACATACACAATTTCAAAAAG
Organism: Zanthoxylum bungeanum; assembly: GCA_019454045.1. Taxonomy (NCBI): domain Eukaryota; kingdom Viridiplantae; phylum Streptophyta; class Magnoliopsida; order Sapindales; family Rutaceae; genus Zanthoxylum; species Zanthoxylum bungeanum. The sequence goes on from SKCR01026349.1 coordinate 18,891, forward strand.
AAAGACAACAGTTAAGTCTTGGGAATCTGACTCAAAAAGACCCTGTTTGCCAATTTATAAGAAAATTGGATGGGAAGCTTGTCCCTGACGCATAGACGTCAATCAAGCTGCTACTTTCTTGTAAATATTATATCTCTTTTTCTTTTCCTAATAATTGTAATTTGTTTTTGTTGTACTTTATCCGACAGGATCCAGACCTTTTTGACTATCACGATTTATTTTACTGTTTAACTAATAATTGTCATTTGGCAGGTACTAGTGCTATTATTTTACTCACCATTTTCAGGTGTTATAAATTCAACTCATCATTGCACTTTTGAAGACATCCAGAGTAAAACATGGAAGCCACTTCAAGAAGACGAGTTGAAAACATCTGTGTGTTTTGCGGTAGTAGTGTTGGTACTAAACCATAATACGTAGAAGCAGCACACGAATTAGGTCGAGTCTTAGCTGCAAGAAATATGCACTTAGTATATGGCGGAGGCAATCTTGGACTAATGGGGATCGTTTAAAGGCTGTACATGAGGGAGGCAGTCATGTTTTGGGAATCATCCCAAAACCCTTGGCAGAAGCAAATCTTATTGAACCATCAAACGGAGAGGAACTGATCGTGCCAGGTATGTCTGAACGACTGGTAGAAATGATTAACGTGTGCTGATGCTTTATTGTTTTGCCAGGTGGCTTGGGCACATTGGAGGAAATTTTTATAGTGCTATCTTGGGCGAACTTGAACATACACTAGAAACCAATGGGCTATTTAATGTTGATGGATTTTATGATTTTCTTTGTGTGTTCTTAATGATGCCCGAAGAAATGGGATCGTGTCAAAACCTTTGAAAGAACTCATATTTACTGCCAGAACTGCTCCGGATCTAATAGACCAACTCTTAGCCTAAGAACCACAAGTTGACCCTATCCTTTCAAAGATAAATTGGTCCGAGGACGATCGTGGTAAGAGGCGTCGGATTAATCTGGATCTTAACCTTTAATTTCCTGTAGAATTTCAACTAACCAGGTATTATCCTCTAAACTCTTCTTCTACCGTTTAAGACATTGGGGACAATGTCTCATTTAGGTTTTGGGGGAGGGAATTAGTTGATTAATATATTTTTTTAGTTGTGTTGTTTTTATTTTTTAGTCCAAAAGTTTTCGAAAAATACAAAAAAAATATTGAAAAATTTTCAAAAATTACAAAAACATTTTGTGTTTTTGTTTTGACTAAAAAGTTGAAATTGGTAAGAGATAGCTGAGTAAGGAGTTTATGTTGGATAATATGACCCATAGCGTCACTATTTACACAGATCATTGTGTTGTTGTAGCAAATTAACTATGTAATAAGGAAATTGCACTCTCATCATTTGTGATTAGATCACCATAGATATATAAATGAAGAGAGGTCCCTATGATTAGTTCATGGATTGAGATGATATGAGACAGTATCAGTCCACGAAGGATTAATCATTAAATATCCCTAGCCGTAGTATTATCGAGACTGGACATCGATAATGCGGAATAGGCTAGTATTGCACTTGTGTGCGTTGTGAGGGCACAACGACATAGTTCTCATATATATAAGTATTGGATACTTATGCAAGTGCGATAGGAGGTCGTGTTTCACCGATGGTACGGGGAAACAGCTTCGCTCTGGATAGACCCCTCGGAATCCCATTGGTATTATGACTATGTGTCTATGGGAGGCCGAAATCAAGGTAGGTGTGTATAGTCTTAACCTGAGACTTGCATCGCTAATACTTACGATAATCGATAAACTTTGGTTTTGGTGGTAGGGGACTTTTAACAGGTTCTGAGTACACCACTTCTGGGTTTATCAGAGAGTCGTAGAGTATTGGGTGTGATGTCAAGACGGAAGTGTCACTTCAGTCATATTGGAGTTGATGTCACGCAGGATACGGTACTAGTGCTCTTGAGTGTTGCGCAACCAATCGGGATATTGTGACCAGGTCATGTATATCCGATTATAGAGACTATGTTACCAGACATCCGACATGTGCTTCGGACGGGGCAGACACTTATCCAGCCCCAGCCCTAACACGTGACTATCCGATACTGGGCCAATATACAAATACTACGGTATACTACGCTTGATACAGATCTATATATTCCTGTAAGAATATTTCTGGAGAATTGGGTAGGCATGGCGCTTGCTAGAAGCCAACCTTGTCTTGTAAATCGATATAAACGTAGTACGAGGTTACTTACGTGTCGGACAGTCCGACGATCGTATTTACTGCCAACATATCCGGAGATCTCATGGGTCGGTTCCTGAAGATTCACCGATGACGTATGACTCGCACTTTGATTAATCTGGGATTAATTAGAAGAGAGAGATAGAATTAATCTGGGATTAATTCGATGAGAGAGAAAATTAATCTGGGATTATTTGCGGAGATATTTTATCTGGGATAAAATATTAATTAAAGAGAGAGAACGATTAATTTGGAATTAATCGATAAAATAATATATTTGATATATTATTAGAAATTGGATTTCGACGCGAAATTAAAATTAGATTTTAATTCAGCGAACGAATTAATTTAGAATTAATTCGTTAGCGACGTGAATAGTGAATTCGCTAGGCGTAATCATTTAATTACGACGCGACGGAAAATCGTTAATTTGGAATTAGCGAACCCGAGCCCGAGAGTGATTGCGAGCGCATTCGCATTTCGAATTCGAGCGCGGCACGCGAGTCACATCAAGCGTCAAATCGTTTGTCACATCATGCGTCAAATCAATTGTCACTTTGAGTGATGTGACTTGACAACATGTCACTTTATTAAGTGATGTGATGTGACTTAAAGTAAAAGTAAAGGAGATGGAATATGAAAAGGTTTGGAATATATTATATATATATATGTTTTATTTATTTTTGAAAATAAATTAATAATATATATACTTTTTCTTTTCCGTTTTTACATTCATTATTCGGTCCTCTCTCTCCCCAACATGCAAGGCATACGGTTTCTCTTTTCCCTCTCATTTCTTCTCCTCTTCTTCACGGCTTCAAGCCGATTTTCTTCTTGATTTTTCTGGTTTCACCGAATTTTTGAGAAGCAATTGAAGAAGACTTAGTGCTAGCACACCATGAGTGATACATAGGTGATAGGGAAGTGATTCTTTGAGCATGGAAGCTTGAAGCTTGAGCTTCCATGGAAGTCATCCATGGCCGAAAATGGTGGAGTTCAAAAACAGCCCAACCGAGCAGTCTAGCAGTTCACAGGACCAAAACCGAGCAACATGCAGTGCGAAAATGGGTCTTGTTCTTCATTTCATCAAAACCGAATTCAATGTGAGTGATTCCGCACCTCCTTTGATGTGTTCATACTCATTTTTATGCTTGATTGTTGATCTTGGGACTTGATTTAAAACTCCAACAATGGTATCTTGAGCTATTGGTTGCATATAAAAACGAATTAGGGTTCTTGAGCAAATTTGGGGCTTTTTGATTTAAGCATGATTTTAACAAATTGTTTGTTTAAGAATGCTTGTATATGATTTAATTTGAGTTATATGTAATCATTTTGATGAAAAATTAATTGGATTGATTTTCCCCAATTTGCTTAATGTTGGCCAAACTTTAAATTGGGCAAAATCGATTTTGACTTGTTTTGGTTAAATTGATTGTTTAAGCATGCTTGGATGATGTTTAATTGAGATTGTGCATGATCAATTTCAAGAAATTTGGTTGGATCCAATTTTCCCCAAAATTGAAGCTTGGGCCGAAAATATGAACCCTAAATTGGCTTGGCATTATTTTGTTTTTTGATCATTGGGTGACTTAAAACAATTGGGTAATGTTGTATTGAAGTTTATTGGATTGAATTTTGATTTGGAACATTTTGCCCAAAATAGTGGGTTGGCCGAAAATCAAAGGCATGATGAACTTCATGTGATTTTTGTGTTTGATTCATTGGATGAGTTAAACTGATTTGGGAAATGATGATTGTGGATTCAATTGGATTGAAACCGAATCGAATTGAAAAACCCCTAATTGCCGAGACTTGAAAGCATGTAAATTGGGTTTGATTTTAATTGATTGTGTTGGACACTATTGGTTGTTAAAGTGCATGATTAGTTAGGCTAATGATGTTTTAGAAATGTTAATTGGGTAATTGATTGTGTATTACACTTAGGTTAATTAATTGTGAAATTTGGAATTTTATAAGTTAATTAATTTGGGCTTGATTTTGGAAATTGGGCTTGTTAGGTTGTAATTGGGCTTTTGGGCTTTGTTGTAACAAAGTTGGGTTTAGGCAAAATTGGTTGGATCCAATTAGGCCCAAAACCGAATCCAAAGGTCCAATTATGACTTAATGGACCTTAATTATTTAATTGGGTCTAATGGGCCAAAATTAATTTAAAGGCTTATGGGGTAACTCCCGGATTGGATTTTGGTTGTTCGGTTTGACCCGAGTTGACCAAAAGTCCACGCCTTATAGAAATTAATTAAAAGCCCATTGGACTTTAATTAAATAAAACATTAGATGTTAATCGGGCTTTGAGACCCGTTGCGATTAAATTTGGAATTTAAGTCGTAAAGGTTCGTTAATAAAAGTGTGTAATATTTAATTTAGAATTAAATAATGAATTAGAATTAAATGCGTATTAAATTGGATTTAATTATGTAATTTAATTTAATTCGTAGAAATCGTACTTTGAGTACGTGTTCGCAATACGAGTTTGACTCGAACAAAATCAAATCTTTGTTTGAACATTGGATGATCACTAATAATCAAGATTAATTAATTTGATTGATTGATTGATAAATAACATGCTTGTATGAATACATGGTTGTGATGTTTGAATAATGCATATCGGATGGATATTAGTCCGGGTGGGGCGATTTTGGAAATTGTAATAAATTTGATTTATTAAATTGGACCTGCGTGTCCAGCCTTATCTCCTATTTCTTTGTATTCTCTTCTCACCTATTCCCCTCCATGTAAAAGAGGTTTCTTTAGAAGTGTAGTGTAACGGGTAGAAAAATATTGTGCTAGCGGGAGAGAGAAAGTGAGAGATTTGATCTAGGATCAATGTGTTAAGTATCCATCCGCATATCATTATTATTTATTTTCATACTCGCTTTATTATGTATTTAGAATGCATGTTTAAGGGTGTATGATGATGAGACCTTAACAAAGATAATTAAATTGGTTGCCAATTTGCACGCGAAAAACCCCGTTTATATTAAGCAAATATCCTTCCATTGAATGATTCTTGTTCAAGATCCGAAGTTGGCATTGGTTTTTATTGGCCAAAGTCAAGGCCTTTGTCAATCAAGGATGTACTTGAATCATGAGAGTTTTGTTGCATATCATCGGTGTCTTGTCCAAATCGTGATTTTATTGGCCAAAGTCAAGATCACTTTTTGTCCAATGACATTGATTACGAAACTTTCCTCGTCAATGGGTCCCGCTTAACTGGAATCATTAGGTTTGTTTTTGGCCAAAGCCAAGGCCTAGATGATTCGGAGGATAGGGTTAGGAAAATGTAATGGATACATTGACATTATACATATGTTCGGACTTGGATGTCCACCTAACCGGATCTAGGAATTGGATGAGATCCAATTGATCAGAGAGATCTACCTAAGTTAAATAGCATACAGCTTTTATTGGCCAAAGTCAAGGTTGTGTGTTATTTAACGGGATCCTAGCCCACTAGGAAACGCGGTTTCCCGAGAGTACTCCACAGAGGGTTAGAGGCTCGACGAAAAATAGTCGGAGGCAAGTATTGAATTTGCAACATTCATTCGAATACTCGCTAAACACGCTCATTTTATTTTATTCGTCATATTAATCAAAAGTATTAGTTGGACTAATATTTTATGTTGTTTTAATAAACAATTGGACTGTATTATAGTTGATTATATATAATTGGATTATATTAATCAATATATTTGAATTAATTAATTTCAGTTTACAGTTGATTTTATAATTGGATTATAGTAATCAATGTAATTGAGGTTAATTAATTTGGATTATATTTGATTTATAGTTGGACTATTATATCATTTATAAATAGTATCACTAATCGTTGATTAAATAGTTAGACTATTGTAATCAAGATAAAATTGAAAAGAAGGATATTTAAAATATAATCTTGGATTAAAATATTTTAAATGATTTAATTTTCAAATTGGGAATAATTTCAAGATGGTCTTGGAAATTAATAAGTTATTTTATTTGATAAAATAATGAATTATGCCTAAAGCCCGGAGTTAAGCGAATAAGTGGAATATGAAATTTGGAAATATTCATATAATGATAACTTTAGCGCTTAATCCATTATACTTGTCAAAGTAGACTCCCCTAATTTCTGAATCAGAATTAAGGATTAGGTCTTCTAGGAAGATAATAGAACAAATCCTAAGAAGGAATTGAAGACGAGCAAGGCTCTTACTTCAAATATGTTTTATCATAATTATGTTCACAACTAGTATTGAAATTGGATTTTAAATACTTACTGTGATACATAAATATGTACTGTTGTGCAGAATCTGCTTTAAGCAGGATACTGACTTCAGATGAGATTACTCTGCGAATTGAAACGGGACGATAATCGCTGTTTTAACCGTAGGTACCTAATTTTAGGAATTACCCTGGGTATGTACTTAAATTAGGGAACTGTTAAAATGTAACTAGTTTGACTAGAGACATTGTCTTTATATCAGTGTATAACTCGCTGCGGGTGTACCTTTATATTCTAGAACACAAAAGTGTTTTATTATATAAAGATGATATTGAGATAAACACATTAGATGTGAATAACAGAATTTATATTTTGAATATAAATAATATCTCAAATACATAACATGACAAATAATAGCTCAAACTGATTTGATCAATTAAGAAACTAATTGTGGCATTGTTGTCTGGGACACAATCAAACAAGACTCGTATATCCACACTTTCGAATAGTGGGTACTTGGACTGTTTTGATTCTATTCAAATAAAGTCTACGAATCTATTTATTGAGCAAAGTGCTTAAAACACTTTACTCGGTAAAAGTGAAAATGCCACCGATCTGTTAGCCCTAGTTCATAGTGAAGCAAGTGGGCCCGTGTCTAGCTAGGCTAGATGTGATATGAATATTACGTGACCTATACGGATGTTGCATCGCGTAATGGTTGTGTGTTTCTTTTGAAGAACACAATCGAAAACTTTTATAGTTTCGACACGGAATAAACAAACAGGTCGGTTATAGTATTACACCATCACGGTAAGATCGTAATGGAAATACTTAAGCAGTAAGTTTCTCATATACTTGAAAGAGTATAATATTCTTTCAATAAGGACTCCTCTCGGAACACGTCATTTTGACGGTGTGTCCGAACAGGATTAACCGAATTTTGTTAGACATAATAAGGTTAATCACGAGTTGCTTTGAGCTACCATTTCCTTCAACGGATAAGCTTTAAATAGTGCAAGAACTTATTTTGAATAAGGTTCCATAATAATCTGTTTGACAGATATCATATTAGATATGAACAGGAAAGAAACCGGGTTTCTCATTCCTGACTATTTGGGTATGCTTGGCATATGTTTGGATGATACCAAACTAAAACCCAAATATGATAAGTGCCAATAGTAGGTCATCCTAGGGATACCATAAGTATTATACTTATACACCTCACTTGAGAACAATTAGATTGTTGCTCACCACGCGGTTTTCCTAAGAGGAATACTGATATGCGGTGGTAAGTGGGAGGATAGTATAACTCGATGAAAATCGGAGTAATATTGTTCAAGGCATTGAATCTTAATGGAACAAATATAGTTGATCAAGGATAAAACTATACCATTAATCTTCGAATACACGAGAACTATGGAAGTGATACGAGGTATCGACTCCCTATTATGACAAAGTGCCATGAGTCCGAAATGGACTCCATGTATAACAACTATTTTGGATACTAGTTGTTGTACCACAAGGCATTGTGCCTATTGGTACATTAAACGTCTTCAAGGAAGACATATATGGATGGCAACATACCAACGTACAAAGCTAGGCTTTTGACGAAAAAAGGTATCGTTATCAACATTGTGTTAATAACGATTCAACCTTTTACCTATTGCCATGGTAAATCCATTTTGAAGATGCTTGTTGATAACTGTATATTTCATTTATGAAATATGTCAGTTACAGATCAAAATCGCTTTCCTGAAAAGGAAACCTTTTGGAGAATGTTTATAACATTCTGACGATTTTGTATAACCGACAAACAAGGTTTGCGGATTATTCAATCCATGTTTGGATTGAAGCAAGCATAAGGTTCTTGGAACTGACGTTTTGAAATAATCATAATGGTTTATGATTTAACTCAAAACGAAATAATTCTTGTGTATATAAGGAGGTTAGTGGGAGAGCGCACTGACAGTGAAATTCCCATAAAGCAATTGGTGAAAGCTTGGCTTTCATAGATATTCTTCATAAGAAATTCTCCGTAGAATTCTGGGAGTAACAACCTTTATTCAAGGAATAAAGATCTACTGTGATAGATTTGGAGTTGTTAACACTCTCTGGAAATTGTACATTTAAAATGTACTTGTATTGGTGTCTCATACGCTTTGAGCATATGGAGTCACAATCGGGTCAATCCAAGTGATAGTCACTGGATTGAAGATTAAGAACATTTGTTAGTATCTGAGAGAACTAAAGATGTTGTCTTAAACTATGGAGATGGAGAACTTGAAGTGACTGGGATCACTGCTACAAGTTTCCAAACCGGTAAATACTGCGGTACTATAATGTTTGAAGGACGGGACAGTAAGCTGGAAATATTCCGAGCAAGATAACTGTTGCCGAATTAACAACAAATGCGGATTATTGCTACAGCTGAAGCAGCAATAGAAGCCATTTGGATCTATAAATCTAATTAGATTAGATATAGTTCTGTTAGCAGCTGAGCTAGCGTCAGCACAGGCTAAAGAATTAAAGGTCTCATCGACGATCCAGATATATACTTCTATATCATCTGATTCGTTCGGATCATACATCGTGGCGATGTGATGATCGTGTAAATCGCGTCAGACGATAATTAAGCAAATCCGCTGACGAAAACCTTTCCTCAGCAATTTGAGCGAATTGTACATAGTTCGGGTGTTAGGCACTCGAGTGACTGGCTATGTGCCAAGTGGGAGATTGTTGGATAATATGACCCATAGCGTCACTATTTGCACAGATCATTGTGTTGTTGTAGCAATTAACTATGTAATAGGAAATTGCACTCTCATCATTTGTGATTAGATCACCATAGATATATAAATGAAGAGAGGTCCCTATGATTAGTTCCTGGATTGAGATGATATGAGACAGTATCAGTCCACGAAGGATTAATCATTAAATATCCCTAGCCGTAGTATTATCGAGACTGGACATCGATAATGCGGAATAGGCTAGTATTGCACTTGTGTGCGTTGTGAGGGCACAACGGCATAGTTCTCATATATATAAGTATTGGATACTTATGCAAGTGCGATAGGAGGTCGTGTTTCACCGATGGTACGGGGAACGGGAAACAGCTTCGCTCTGGATAGACCCCTCGGAATCCCATTGGTATTATGACTATGTGTCTATGGGAGGCCGAAATCAAGGTAGGTGTGTATAGTCTTAACCTGAGACTTGCATCGCTAATACTTACGATAATCGATAAACTTTGGTTTTGGTGGTAGGGGACTTTTAACAGGTTCTGAGTACACCACTTCTGGGTTTATCAGAGAGTCGTAGAGTATTGGGTGTGATGTCAAGACGGAAGTGTCACTTCAGTCATATTGGAGTTGATGTCACGCAGGATACGGTACTAGTGCTCTTGAGTGTTGCGCAACCAATCGGGATATTGTGACCAGGTCATGTATATCCGATTATAGAGACTATGTTACCAGACATCCGACATGTGCTTCGGACGGGGCAGACACTTATCCAGCCCCAGCCCTAACACGTGACTATCCGATACTGGGCCAATATACACAATACTACGGTATACTATACGCTTGATACAGATCTATATATTCCTGTAAGAATATTTCTGGAGAATTGGGTAGGCATGGCGCTTTGCTAGAAGCCAACCTTGTCTTGTAAATCGATATAAACGTAGTACGAGGTACTTACGTGTTCGGACAGTCCGACGATCGTATTTACTGCCAACATATCCGGAGATCTCATGGGTCGGTTCCTGAAGATTCACCGATGACGTATGACTCGCACTTTGATTAATCTGGGATTAATTAGAAGAGAGAGATAGAATTAATCTGGGATTAATTCGATGAGAGAGAAAATTAATCTGGGATTATTTGCGGAGATATTTTATCTGGGATAAAATATTAATTAAAGAGAGAGAACGATAATTTGGAATTAATCGAAAAATAATATATTTGATATATTATATAAATTGGATTTCGATGCGAATGAAAATTAGATTTTAATTCGGGCGAACGATTAATTTAGAATTATTCGTTAGCGACGTGAATAGTGAATTCGCTAGGCGTAATCATTTAATACGACGCGACGGAAAATTCGTTAATTTGGAATTAGCGAACCCGAGCCCGAGAGTGATTGCGACGCATCCGCATTTCGAATCGAGCGCGGCACGCGAGTCAATCAAGCGTCAAATCGTTTGTCACATCATGCGTCAAATCAATTGTCACTTTGAGTGATGTGACTTGACAACATGTCACTTTATTAAAGTGATGTGATGTGACTTAAAGTAAAAAGTAAAGGAGATGGAATATGAAAAGGTTTGAATATATATATATATATGTTTTTATTATTTTTTGAAAATAAATGAATAATATATTACTTTTTCTTTTCCCTTTTTACATTCATTATTCGGTCCTCTCTCTCCCCAACATGCAAGGCATACAGTTTCTCTTTTCCCTATCATTTCTTCTCCTCTTCTTCACGGCTTCAAGCCGATTTTCTTCTTGATTTTTCTGGTTTCACCGAATTTTTGAGAAGCAAATTGAAGAAGACTTAGTGCTATCACACCATGAGTGATACATAGGTGATAGGGAAGTGATTCTTTGAGCATGGAAGCTTGAAGCTTGGAGCTTCCATGGAAGTCATCCATTGCCGAAAATGGTGGAGTTCAAAACAGCCACAACCGAGCAGTCTAGCAGTTCACAGGACCAAAACCGAGCAACATGCAGTGCGAAAATGGGTCTTGTTCTTCATTTCATCAAAACCGAATTCAATATGAGTTGATTCCGCACCTCCTTTGATGTGTTCATACTCGTTTTTATGCTTGATTTGTTGATCTTGGGACTTGATTTAAAACTCCAACAGTTTACACTCCTGAGACGTATCTCAAACCTATTTCGAAACAAGTTAATTTTTGTTTATTTCCTTTTGAATTATTTAATTTGTGAATTCTCTATAATACTGATTAAAATGGATCTTCATATGCTCAGTTAGCAGGTATTATCAACATACATAGTAACATACGGACATCAGCTAAAATTGAAACGTTTGTAATATTCAGTGCTCTAGTTTAATTGGAGGAAGCATCTCAAAAAGCAATGGAGTAAAAAAAAAAACGTCTGAGATCCGAGTTATTAAGTCTGTAAGGGTGTTTTAACACCTAGTGCCTTAAAGCCAATTGGTTTGGGAGTCACTGGCCCAAAGCTCGCTACATGGATCAAAGATGCTGCAAAAATATATATATCTGAAGTCTGAGTAATTAAGTCTGTAGGGGTGTCTTAACACCTGGTGCCCTAAATCCAACTAGTTTGGGAGCCACCGGCCCAAAGCTCGTTACATAGATGGAAGGTATTGTATATAAATAAAAAAATATAGAAAAAAAAATAAAAAAAAAATCAGAAAATTTATTCCATTGCTACAAAAAGGTGTGAATTCTGATAAAACTTTAGGACAAAAATATTACTCTCTTCTCAACTGCACTTATGACTGTTGTGGGCAAAAATGAGATTGATTAATACTTTGTTGGCTGTGTATATGGAGAATGGTAAATATAATCGGAGAATTTACTTATTCGGTAATTTAGAAAGAAACAAAACAACTAGTAACTTGGAGTAGAAGTTTCACCTGATTAGTCACTAACTTCTTTATTCTCTTTTCTCTTGTCTTTTTGCTTTTGTGTGCATTAGTTTTATTATCTTTTTACTTTTGTAAAACGTTTGTGGGTATCGTTGCTGTAAGCCCTCATGAGACTATAACTCGTCCACTAGGGACACCTAGGGGTTTAAGGACTTGTTGCATATGTTAAATGCAACAGTGATCCCTACGAAAGTGGCTTAGTTTAATTTTTTTTTTGTTTTGCTCGAGGACTAGCAAAATGTTAAGTTTGGGGGTGTGATGAGCGGAAAATATATCAATATTTACCGCCCCTTTTACTTAATATTTTGTTTAGTTTCTCGGGGTTTGAAGAACGTTTTGATGTGTTTTAGTTTATTTTGCAGATAAAATAATATTGGGACTCAATGAAATCATTTAGGACGAAATTTGGGTCAAATAAAGGTAAAAATTGGACTTGACATATTAATTTTGGAGATTGGAAACTTGAAAGGGCGTTTCAACGAAGTGCAGTTTTGGAAATTCCAGTTTTGCGCATCTGTCGTATTTCGGGCATAACTCTTTACTCCGATATCGGATTGAGCTGATTCAAGTTCCAGATTAAAGAAGACTCAAAGAGATACAACTTTGAAAGATAAAATAATTTCTAATTCTGAATATTTCATGCCCGAAATTGATGAACCATCCAGAAGTGTGTTGTGTGTAATTATTAAAGTCATTTTCAATCATTTTCAAAGCCAAAAATAAATTAATAAATAAATAATAAAAATTATCAAATCATCACCAAACATGATAAGAGATTAGTGGAGAAATTAATAATGGATTTGGTGGAGCAATTAGTGGAGTAATTAGTGGAGAAATTAATAATTGATTTGGTGGATGATTTGATGGAGGCAAAATTTTGCCTATAAATACCAAGTCATTTCATTTGTAAAATTCATACTTTCTTCTTTGAAAATTCCTAATGAATAAATAAGAAGATTGTATCTTGTTTGTTTATTTACAGCTTCCAGTAATTAATTTCCGCTTTCGCATTTTCTTTCTTTACTTTTCAGTTTTTACTTTCCGCAATTTACTTTTACGCACAAACCTTTTCTTTCTTTACTTTTGCAGTTTTTATTTTTCAAGCAATAAGGAGGTAACTCCCCCTTGCTGGGGTAAAAGGTAAAGCTTTTATTATTTCTATCTAGATTAATCTCCCTTAAATATAAAATATAAACTATTTAAAACCTGACTTAATGAGGATACCGCTATATTGGCCGGTTGGAAATTAATTATAAATTGGTTTTAACCTGACTAAGTATGGATACCGCCTGGTTGGTCGGTTGGTAATTAATTATTAATTTGACTTAATCAGGATACCGCCTATATGGCTGGTTGGTAATTATCACGCAAAGTTAATATATTATATTAAGGGAGATATCTAAAATAGTAGTAATAAAAGTTGATCCTATAACCCCAGCATTTTCTTTTATTGTACTCTTACTTTATTTAATTTCAGCAATTTACTTTCAGTAATTTACTTTTATTTTTATTTTTTTTACATTTTACTTTTACTTTATTTACTTTTCAACAATTTACTTTTCGGTATTTAATTTTTAGTATTTTACTTTATGTCTTTTATTTTTTTACTACTTGTAAATATGTGTCGTAACTAAGCCAGTTATATGGGGTTGTGATGAAATCCAATATCACCGGTTTATAAGGGGTTAAATTATAGTTTGGGTAATATAAAGGTTTATTTATTGAGTCTTAATCTTAATGCTTTTTATTAACTGACCATTAATAAAATTGAACTGGTAAAGTTAAAATGAACTAGACATAGGGATTTTAAGTTTAAGACCTTAGACTCAATAGCCCACGATCTTCCTTGAGGATAGATAACCCTTTAATAGACTTCCTTACAGGATAGGAATATACCTGTCGGGCGGGGGTAGCCATAATTGGAACTTAATCTTAATGAATCCAGGTAATTTGGTTGGCATAGACATATGGTTCAATTGGGTTATACTGGATATTTGTAGTTAACCATCGGAAGAGGCTTTTACATAATTTAGTGTTCCAGGTTAATAAATCAATATTTTACCCAACTATAAGATAACCACTTCATCTTTAAAATGATATTGCAAAGAAATCACAACACTAGATAGTTTTTAATATTAAAGTTTTTTAAACCTACTTTCGAACAATTTAATTTACTTGTTTTTAAATTTAGAATCATCACCTTTTCAAATCAATCAAACAACCTGTTAGATACTAGTAATCATTTGACCTTATAAAATTAATAGATTAGATATTAAGTCCTCGTGGGATCGATACTTTTTATACTACTTGAACGATACGTGCGCTTGCATTATACGCGTGTGTAAGCACCGGTCACGGTGCAAATCTCAGGTTAAGACCAAATACACCTACCCTGATTTCGGACATCCATAGACACATAGTCATACTACCAATGGAATTCTGAGGGGTCTATCCAGAGCGAAGCTGTTTTCCGTACCATCGGTAAAACACAACCTCCTACTACACTTACATGAGTATCCTATACCCAAATATATGAGAACTATGTCGTTATGCCCTCACAACGCGCACAAGTGTAATACTAGTCTTTTACGCATTATCGATGTCCAATCTCGATAATACTCTGACTAGGGATATTTAATGATTAAACCTTCGTGGATTGATACTGTCTCATATCATCTCAATCCAGGAACTAATCATAAGAACCTCCTATCATTTATACATCTTGGTGATCTAATCACAAATGATAAGAGAGCAATCTCCTTTGTCACATAGTTAATTTGTACAACAACATCATGATCTGTACAAATAGTGACGCTATGGGTCTTAATTGTCCAACAATCTCCCACTTGGCCTATAGCCAGTCACTCGAGTGTCCTATTCCCGAACTATGTACGGTTCGCTCAAACTGCCGAGGAAAGCTTTCTTCAGCGGATTTGCATGATTATCATCTGATGCGATTTATTCGATCATCACATCGCCACGATGTATGATCCGAACGAATCAGATGAATATTGAAGTATTTATCTGGATCGTTGATGAGACCATTAATTCTTTAGCCTGTGCTGTAGCCTAGCTCAGCTGCTAACAGAACTATATCTAATCTAATTAGATTTATTATCAATCCAGAAGGCTTCTATTGCTGCCTCAGCTGCAGCAATAATCCACTTGTGTTGTTTATTTGATAACAATATCTTGCTTGGAAGATTTCCAGCTCACTGTTCCGTTGTTACGATTTATAGTCATTTTTATCGGTTTGGAAACTTATAGCAGTGAACCCAGTCACTCTAAGTTCTCCTTCTCCATAGTATAAGAAAGCATCATTAGATCTCTAAGATACTAAAGCATGTTATTCACGTCAATCTAATGACTATTACTTGGATTGGCCCGATTGTGACTCCATAGGCTCAAAGCGTATGAGACATCAGGTCGCGTACATTTTTCAATGTACGAGTTCTCGGAGATTACCAATAACTTTAAATCTATCACAGTAGATCTTTATTCCTAGAATAAATGTTGTTTCTCCCAAGAATTCTATGGAGAATTTTCATGAAAGCCAAGCTTTCACCGATTATATTTATGGGAATATCATTTCCAAGAAATGACATGTCATCATTTATTTAGGACTTTCACTGTCAGTGCGCTCCCACTAACCTCCTTATATACACAAGAATCATTTTCGTTTTGAATTAAATCATATACCATTATGATTACATCAAAACGACATCGTTCCAAGAACGTTATGCTTGCTTCAATCCATCCATGGATCGAATAACCTGCAAACCTTGTTCGCTAGTTTTGGTACGACAAAACCTTCAGGATGTTGTAAACATCCTCCAAAAGGTTTCCGTTTAAGGAAAGTGGTTTTGGCATTTAGCTGCCACATTTCATAAATGAAACATGCAGCATTAGTAAGCATTATCCAAATGGATTTACCGTGGCAACGAATAAAAGGTTTCGTCGTAATCGACATAATATTGATAACGATACCTTTTTGCTACAAGCCTAGCTTAGTACGTTGGTATGTTTTCTTCCATGTATGTCTTCCTTAAAGACTTATATAGTACCTGTAGGCACAATGCCTTCCGGTACAACAACTAGTGTCCAAACTTGGTTGGTATACATGGAATCCATTTCAGACATCATGACACTTTGCCATAATAGGGAGTCGATACCTTGTATCATTTCCTCATACGTAGTCAGTTCGTATTCCTCAATAAGATTGACATTTTTATGAGGTGAGATCAGAAACCCATACCCCAGGTTGTTTTCTGACTCTCTCCGACTTACGCGGTCTTGTGTATTCGAAGATTATTGGTATAGTTTCATCATTGATGAACTATATGTGTTCCATTAAGATTCGGTGCCTGGAATAGTATTACTCTGATTTTCATCAAGTTTTACTTTCTTCCCACTTACCACTGCATATAGGTATTCCTCTTAGGAAAACCGCATGGCGAGCAACAATTACATTGTTCTCTTGTTAGTTGTTTAAGTACTATACTTTGGTTTCCCTAGGATAACCATTATTAGGCACTTATCCGATTTGGGTTCTAGTTTGGTATCTTCCAAACATATACATAGCATTCCCAAATCATCAGGAATGAGAAAACCCTGTTTCTTTCCTGTTCATATCTAATATGAAATCTGTCTAACAGATTTTGGAACCTTATTCAAAATACGTTTTGCACTGTTTATGCGTATCCGTTTAAGGAAATGGTAGCTCAGAGTGACTCATGATTAACCTTATCATGTCCAATAAAATTTGGTTTCTCTGTTCGGACACACTGTCAATTGACGTGTTTCGGAATGAGTCATCATTGAAAGAATACTATACTTTTTCAAGTATATGAGACACTTATTGCTTAAGTATTTTCATCATGGTCTAACCGTGACGGTTTGATACTTTAGCCGATCTGTTTGTCTATTTCGTGTCGAAACTCTAAAAGTTTCCGATTTGTGTTTCAAAAGAAACACATAACCATAACGCGATGCCACATCCGTAAAGGTCACGAAATATTCATATCCAGCTCTAGCCTACCTAGACATGGGCCCACTTGCCTCACTATGAACTAGGGCTAACAGATCGGTGGCATTTACACTTTTACCAAGTAAATAGTGTTTTAGGCAATTTGCCCAATAAACTAGATTCGTAGATATTATTTGAATAGAATCAAATTTGTCCTAGTACCCACTCTTCAAAAGTGTGGATATACGATTCTTGTTAATTGTGTCCCAGACAACAATGCCACATTTAAGTTTTAACTGATTTACTTAGTTTGAGCTATTTATTTGTCATATTATATGTTTGAGATTTATTTATATTCAAAATATAAATATTATTTTTCACATCTAATGTGTTTATCTTTATATCATCTTTATATAATAAAACACTTTAGTGTTCTAGAATATAAAGGTATATCTGCAACAGATTATACTCTGATATAGAGATAATGTTTCTAGTCAAACTAGTGAAATGTTCACTCAACCTTTCTCATAGATACCATTGTTGGAATTTTCTAAGCATCCCAAGATCATATCAAGCAATGAAAATCATGTGCGAATACATCGAAGAAGTTGCGGAATACTTACATCGATCGGTTGAGGCGATGCGTTGAAGAACAAAACTTTTTATGCCCTTTGAACCCCTCCAAGGCTCATGGAAGTGAGCATTTCTGTCCTCCATGGATTCGGCCATCTCCAAGCTCCAAGCTCCAAGCTTTCGAATGGTGATTCCTTGCTCACGGGTGGGTTTCCCTATCACCTTCGCAAGACCCCGATGTGTGCTAGCACTCTTGATTTTTGCCAAAACAATCACTCATCTTCTCCTTGTGATTTTCGGTGAAACCAGTGAAGAAAATCAGCCCATGGCCGAGTGAGAGATGAAGAGAAAGAGAGGAGAGTTGTGTGTTGGTTGGTAAGAATTTGTGTATCTAATACACTTAATGAATTTCCAAAATCATTTTCCAATTTTGCTTTTCCAAAAAGTCAAGCCATTAAAGCTTTGCCAACCACTTCCATCAACTATTCACATCACTCAATCAATCAAGTGACAAGTTGTCACATCACTCAAAGTGACTAATGATTTGACGCTTGATGTGACTAGCGATTTGACGCTTGATGTGACTTGTATGCCGCACTCGAATTCGAAATGCGAATGCGCTCGCAAACACTCCCGGGCTCGGGTTCACTAATTCTGAATTAACGAATTTTCCGTTGCGACGCAATTAAATAATCATGCCTAGCAAAATTACTATTCACGTCGCTAACGAATTAATTCTAAATTAACTCGTTTGCCCGAATTAAAATCTAATTTTAATTATGCGTCGAAATCCAATTTCGTATAATATATCGAATATATTATTTGATCGATTAATTCCAAATTAATCGTTATCTCTCTTTAATTGATATTTTATCCCATATAAAATATCTCAGTAATTAATCCAGATTAATTTTCTCTCTCGTCTAATTAATCCAGATTAATAAAGTGCGAGTCATACGTCATCGGTGAATCTTCGGGAAGCGACCTATGAGATCCACAGATATGTTGACAGTAAATTTGGTCGTCGTACTATCTGAACACGTAAGTACCTCGTACTACGTTTTTACCGATTTACAAGACAAGGTTGGCTTCTAGCAAAGCGCCATGCCTACCCAATTCTCCAGAAATATCCTTACATGAATATGTGATCTATATCAGGCGTAGTATACGTAGTATTGCGTATTTCGATCCAGTATCGGATGTCACATTCTAGGCCTGGGGCTGGAATTGTGTCTGCCCCGTACGAAGCACATATCAGATCTCTGGTAACTAGTCTCTATATCAGATAAATATGACCTAGTCATTTTATCCCGATGACTGCAGTACTTAAGAGAACCAGTTTCGTATCCTACGTGACCATCATCTCCACTATGAATGGAGTGAGACATTCGTCTTGACATCACACCCAACACACTACGATTCTCAATATACCTAGCAGAGGCGTACACAGAACCTGTTAAAGGCCTGGACGACCTAAAACCAAAGTATATTGATTGTCGCAAGTATTAGCGGTGCAAGTCTCAGGTTAAGACCAAATACAACTACCCTGATTTCGGACTTCCATAGACACATAGTTATACTACCAATGGAATTCCGAGGGGTCTATCCAGAGCGAAGCTGTTTTCCGTACCATCGGTAAAACACAACCTCCTACTACACTTGCATGAGTATCCTATACCCAAAAGTATGAGAACTATGTCGTTATGCCCTCACAACGCGCACAAGTGTAATACTAGTCTTTTACGCATTATCGATGTCCAATCTCGATAATATTCTGACTAGGGATATTTAATGATTAAACCTTCGTGGATTGATACTGTCTCATATCATCTCAATCCAGGAACGAATCATAAGGACCTCCTATCATTTATACATCTTGGTGATCTAATCACAAATGATAAGAGAGCAATCTCCTTTGTCACATAGTCAATTTGTACAACAACACCATGATCTGTAAAAATAGTGACGCTATGGGTCATAATTGTCCAACATAGTTATCTTAACTTATTACTAGGAGTATAGCCGAGTTATGAGACTAAATAGTAAAGTTTTGAAATGTTCACTCAAGGGAGTGGAATGAGAGATCTATATGGAAGTAAAGAATGATGCCCAGATACTTAAAACAATTGAAGACAATAAGGAATAGAGATATATAGTGGGGTAATAAGAAAGTATCAGGACTTGTGAGAGAAAGAGGAATATACCAAGTCTGAGCAAGAGTAAAATATCGAGTAGGCCTAATTAAGGTTTATTCACTTCTAGTAATAATTATTTTCATATTGGTAATTCTTTCAAGCTGATCCACTAGCTTTTCGCCATCACATAATTATAAATAATTTGCCGTATAACGAGGGACGGTCAAAAGAGACGAGAAGTAAGTAATCCAGATATAAAACCTCTCGATGACACCAGTTAAGGAAACTATTTTGAAGGAGTCTGTTTCACACATGTCTTATGCGAGCAATAGACACTACCAGGACATAGAATACCAGAACCAGAAGAAGGATGTCGATACCTGTTGGGACATAAGATGATTGTTCCAGCCTTTCCTAATATACATATATAACTAGAAATAATTGTAAAGAAGCCTGAGGATGATATACCCTAGGATAAATCAATCGGAAAAGATGTAGAGAAGTTTCTAAAATTAGTAAGAAATGAAGGAAATTTGATACAAGATTTTATTGAAAAACGTGTAGTACTAGTAAAAACTTATGAGTTAGATCCATGCTAGTAGGAATTCATGTAAAGTTGGAAGAAAAGATCCATGGTGTTTAGGATACTCAAGAGCTAACAAGAGTACAATTTCAAGTAAAAAGACTAAATGGTATAGTTGTAATTTATAGTAGGAAAAGACAATGTATATATATATATATATATATATATATATATATATAATATATATATATATATATATATATATATATATATATATATTGTAGTCCCTAAGAGTGAATTATCATTAATCTTAGCAATACAGTTTGAAACTAAGAGAGTATCTAACAGGATAGGCGGGTCACAAGACAACCGAATAGTTGAACCAAGGAAATCTAAGAGAATTAGATCAGAATTGTAAGATGATTATATTCTATAAGGAATGAAAAGTAAATCTTGACCAGGAACTTTATTTAAGGATATATAACTTATAATGACGTTTCCCAATGTCAATTACAAACTACGTTGTAACTGCGTACTACATTGTAAATCCTAGGGTTTTTGTCTAATATACACATATCACTAAATCATATTTAGTTTCAATCTAATCATAATTAGATATATAATCGCAATTAGATCGAATATGTATATAAAAGACAAGAGGTGCTACCATTAAGTAAGTAATATTATGGAAAAATGCATTGTTCGTATTCATGAATCGGACATAAATACGATCCGGATTGGCACTCCGAGCATCAACCCTAACAGAACGGAAACACGTGTTAGGCCTAAGGATTATATTGGAAATTTTGTCTCATATTTCTTTCTTTACTGCCGAACTATACTGCTATAGAACAACCTTTGTAATTTTTGGTGATGGCAGAAATTCTGCAACGACGAACAACCCCTGCAGTGCCGCGATTCTAGCACACTTTGGACAGTCTCTGTGTGTCGAAAATATCCCCAAATAATCCCAAAACACTCCCAACAGATCTTGAATTATTTTGGCAGGTCTGGGCAACCAAATTAACACTAAAACACAATATCAGAGGGTCAATATGGCCGATTAATTGATCAATTCTTTATTTTTGATTTCTTAGAAATGATCTGATTCTATTCTTTAATTTAGATTTGAATTTAATATTTTTAGAGTTTAATTTTATATTTTTTTGTGAAAAAAGAAAATGCTTCCGTAAATAATGAAGAAAAAGAGTTAGAATATACTTTAATTTAAAAGAATTATTATTGAAATAATAACAACGGTGTCCTTAACTTATTATATTTCATTGGCTCTTAGTACTTTTCTAGTAAAATGTCTCTTGGTCATTTTTCCTTCTAGATAAGGCTCGCAAAATGGTAATGTGTCGTTCTTTAACTGGCTTAAAGATCTGCTCTTCACAAATCTGTCTAACATGTCAATGTTAATATGGCCCAGTCTAAATTGCCACATATATGTGTTATTGTGAGAAATCTTTTGCTGTTTAGCTTTAGGTTTTTCAACCTTAAACATTTCAGTATTAAGTAGTATGTCATATGTTAACAGTCTTAACACATATAAATTATTTTCCAAATTTCTTGTGCATTTTTTTAATCCATTTTTAGAAATAACAACTGGATTATTAGTAAAAGAAATTGAAAATCCATCAGCGACAAGTCTAGAAATAGAAATCAAATTCCTGCAAAAATCAAGAATGAAAAGCACATTGTCTTAAGTTAAATAACAATTATTTAAAAAAACTAAAATTTACAACTCCCACTGCACTTGCTGAAATGACATACCATGTCCTGACTCTCATGGTGAATTCACATTCAGCAATGTCTCTCTATGGATCAAGTAGCTGTAAAGAAGACAAATATGGTTAGTGGATTCAAAATCTATAATCCATATAGATTTATCATCCTCTATTAATAAGAACTCAATTACAAGTAAATCATATTTACTTATGGCCTTATTATCTTTCAGCTCTGCAAGGTATTTAGGACAATTCTTTGTCCAATGCCCATCTTTATTGCAGTGGAAATATTTTCCTTTGGGCTTAACATCATTGGAGCCTTTATTGTTCTTCTTGGATTTAGTCTCAGCCTTTCTAGTGTCTTTCTTCCTCTTCTTTGTAGATTTGGAAGATTGAGCAACATTTGCCTCTCCACTAGGCTTACAAGTGTCTATCAGTATGGACTCATAAGAGGAGATCTCATTTAATAGTTGTGTAAGAGTTAAAGACAACTTATTCATAAAATAGTTGCACTTAAATTACATAAAGCTCTTTGAAAAAGTTTCCATAATCATAGTCACCTGGTGTAAAAACATCATTTTTACATATAGCCCGATGATGAGTCTCTTATAAGGACATATTTGAAGAGTTTAAGAAAGTTGTAAAATTTAATACTGGAGGACGGATACTGATGCAATCACTAGGTTATGGAGTCCACTAGTTCAAGTCAGAAAGAGTGAGAGTCCATAGTCAATTAGAAGTTATGTATTAGTCTTGGGTTATGTGATAGTAACTGTAAGTAAGTATTATTAAGTATACAGTTATTAACATTGAGTTCGTATTTAATGTTGACAAGTTTGGGCGTTGGTCTCAAACATAAGATTTTGTTTGAAAAAAATAGTAACAGTGTAGTTTATAGTTAGAAAGTCAGAGGCTCAGGGGAATAGTACGACTTATTCCCTGCCGGTAGCATCTACCAGATCGGGAATGTTATAGATTTTCATCTTATATACCAAAGAAAATAACTAGTCTCCTAATTGTTGTCCATTTCGGAATTTCCAAAATTTAAACCTTTAAAATAATTAAACACTTTAATTTATTTATGTATGTTTTTAATCATAATTTAAACTATTTAAATTTCATAACCATTATGACTAGATTAAGTGAACATGTATCTTATATCATGTCATGTTATACTGTATGAGTGGGCACCATAAATTATATGATATGTTATTCAAATAATTTGAATTAAAACATACAGTGAAAAATTAATGCATTTACCGGGCTTTTGATTTCCTATACTAATCTAATCAGTACATAAAATAACCAAGGCATTCATGGGGCTTCAACCCTTGACTCCACAAAATAGTTTGCAGTATTTTACTCCTCGACAATGTGCTTCATAAGGTTACAAAATTAAAATTAATACCGACGCTTGTAATTATTCCTAAAATAGTCTTATGGTCTTACATTCTCAAAAAAACTGTCTAAATAAAATCAAAAGTTGTAAAAATTTACGATCAATATATTTAAATAATAAATATTCATCACATGAACATATTTATCGCATAAATATTTTGTGCACCCACTCATAATTATGACATACAAGTATTTTATTTTTTTTGCATTAAATACATAAAAAAAACACACATATATAATTATCATATAATTAAATAATTGAAAGACAAAGTTAGAATATTTTTCAACCTACTCTCGATGTAAATTGAAAGAGTTTTCGCCTCGAACTCTTCATGGGAATTCTCCTTGCAGAACGGAAACGCGTGTTAGGCCTAAGGATCAGATTTGAAAATCTTGTCTCCTATTTGTTTCTTTACTGCCAAACTACATTCCTATAGAACAACCCTTATCATTTTTGGTAATGACAGAAATTTTGCAACTACGGACAACCCCTGCAGTGTCGCGATTCTAGCACACTTTGGACCGTCTCTATGTGTCGAAAATATCCCCTAATAATCCCAAAACACTCCCAACAGATCTTGAATTATTTTGGGAGACATGGGCAACCAAATTAACACTAAAACACAATATTAGGGGGTCAATTTGGCCGATTAATCGATCAATTCTTTATTTTTGATTTCTTAAAAATCATCTGATTCTATTCCTTAATCTAAATCTAAATTTAATATTTTTAGAGTTTTATTTTATATTTTTTTGTGAAAAAGAAAATGCTTCCGTAAATAATGAAGAAAAAGAGTGAGAATATACTTTAATATAAAAGAATTATTATTGAAATAATAACAACAGCGTCCTTAACTTATTATATTTTATTAAATGATAAGTTTTTGTCTGTGTATTAAATAATGGACCTTATGCATATTGACTATGATTTAGTTTTTTTTTTTTTGATAAATGAATGATTTTTAGAAGTTTTGGAAGATCTTGATATATAAGTTTTGAATTTTTTTTATTCTTAATCATGCAAAATGTAAATTTTATTTTTCCCGATTAATCTTGATTATTTCTAAATATTTTCAAATCATTCTTAAAATGATTTGTTATCGATTTCCAATTAAAATACAACCAAGACATATGACCTTTTGTGCCACGTATTTGAAATCATTAGTGCCAAGATATCAAGAGGAGCCAGGTTTGGGCTTGCAATGCTCCTACGCTATTTGTCATGTTACTTCCTGAACATGGTCAACAAAGAGAGAACCAGGAGTAGTAAAGAGCATTTCACGGTAACAAAACATATGAGTTATTATTTATTAATGATGATTTGGTTAGGAGAAGTAATCTAATAACAAGCACAAACAAAGTCTTAAGTACACTTTTCATAAATCATTCATTCTGCAGTGCAGACTACTTGTTGTTGGCAAGATTCAAGAAAAAATCCATCAAAAACGACTCATAACCGGGCACTTTTGTATAACCGGGCAGGTAATTAATATCAATAAGCAAATACTTATCACCATCCTTAATCAAATCAAAGTTAATAAGATTCAATCCCAATACTTGTCTCAGAGCCCCAGATAATTCCACAACAAAATTGTCAGATGGCATTTCAACTTTCTCCATATCAACCACCTCGACTGAATTTGAAATCTGCGAAAAGGGTATAAATCCCTTCAAAGATTTCATTTTCTCGTCCGAAATATCAGGTAACGACCTTCTCTTTACACATTCCACACTCGAACCTGCAACGTACACCTTGAACATGACCCCACCGTGATTCACAAACTCTTGTAATATAATCGGTGCCTCCAGAACTTGAAGCCCTTCGTCATCGAAAATCAAATACATTTGATGCGATTTCGCGCTCCCATCGACCACCAACGGCTTCGCAATTAACGGAAACCTGATTTTCATCTCTTCAATTGCGTTTTCCCGTCTTAAGATTTCGGTTTCCGAAACCATGACCTGATTCGGTACCCTTACTTCTTCCAAATTTGATACCGCTTCAAGCATTGAGATTCTATTGTGGAGCTTATCGATGGATTCGGGAGAATCAATCACGCTGACGTCGGGGTGCTGGGAAGAGAATTGCTGCAGCTGTTGAGTCCATTCGGGGCCGTACAGCTTATGTATGATGCAATCGAACGGTCCTTGCTCGGTCAGGGGTTTCTCAGGATCGATTCGGATCAAGTCAATTCCTCGTTCTGTTGCTTTGATTATGAGAGATGGTTGGATGAAGGTTTGCTCTTTCTTAGGAGAAAGAGCATAGCCGATTCTGTAGCTTTGATTTTGGGATTGGTTAGACATTTTGCGGTGGGCTCTGTTTGGGAAGTGAGGAAAATTGAGAGGAGAGAAAATCTTGCTGATGAATTTGTTTGTTGAAGGATTTAAAACGTGCAATTTGTTAAATAAAGAGAAGAAATCATATGTTGTGAGATTTAACGGCTCTCATTGAAAGGAATAAAGAAAGATAGACAGCCAGTTTGGGTTTTTGAAACTTACTTTAATGCAGCACTAACGTCGAAAGTCGTGTGTGAGATGCCATAACAAATTGTATTTATTTGACAAGTTGATGTGATCAAAATTGTGCGAGATAAGAGAATCTGGGCAAAAAAAGTCAGAGGTGTGATGAAGGGGAGAGAATTTTCACGGCATATTCTAATATATTAGAATATTTCCAACTAATTCTATGGGTACATTTTATTTAGGACATTTTTGTTTCAAACAATTGTATATTTGTACATTCTAATCTCTCTCTAAAATTTACAATTACTTCAAGTAGAAATATCACTAAAATGACACTAAAAAAAATCCTCCTAAAAATTCATTTCACACGTATAACGCAAGCCCAAATATCGTTCAAGTAGTATAAAATGTATCGATCTCACGATGACTTAATACCTAAACTATTAATTTATGAAGCCAATTGTTTACGACTATCTAATAGATTGATTGTTTGATTAGATGGTGACTTAACTATTAACACCAAATTTGACATTAATTTAATATCAAATAACATCTTTTGTCATTATTCATTAGAACAACTTTTTTCTACTCCAACTCGTTCTATATCAAATTAGTGTAAATAACATCTTTAAGGAATATTCTATACAATAAACATTAAATTTTATTATATAAATGTTGATGGTGTTTTCAGGCGCTACAACATTTAAGACAGCACGACAAGGACAAAAGGGTAAGTTTGCTGTCTGGTTGAGATCATGAGGCCGACCCGACCAGTTCATGTGAAGACCGACCACTATAGATATCGGCAGGAACGTTCTCAGCATAAAAAATTGTCATGGCCGACCTCATTAAAGACCGACCAGATGACAGACCGTGTTCAAGACAACAGCACCCCATTCTTATGGATAAGATAAGGAAGACATCCTACTTTCGCAAGGAGAGAGAGTCAGAATCCAAGAAGGAATACGGAAGAAGGAGGCAATACCGGATCAGGAAACCCTAAAAGAAGAGAAGATTGAGTCCAAATAGGATTTCTTATACAAATAGGAGTCTGATTTCTGTATTATTATAAATAGAAGGGTAGAGCATGTGTAAAGGACCATCTGAAAATCATCACAAGAGTGAGAGATTAGAATCATAGAGCTCTGATTTGTAAAAGCAAGGAAGAGACCCGAGGAGTGTATTTGAGTAATAAAAAAGCACCACCCTGTTCTTGCCCGTGGACGTAGGTCGGATCCCAAAATCCACCGAACCACGTTAAACCACCTTGTC
This sequence comes from Zanthoxylum bungeanum, assembly GCA_019454045.1. NCBI lineage: Eukaryota > Viridiplantae > Streptophyta > Magnoliopsida > Sapindales > Rutaceae > Zanthoxylum > Zanthoxylum bungeanum. The sequence goes on from SKCR01026349.1 coordinate 46,026, forward strand.
TGATTGGCGTATTTTATTGTTTTCTGCTAAATTTGCCTTTGGTCCCCCATAACCAAACAAATTCACAGTTGGAGGAGGATTTCCTCGGGAGTGATATTCCAATATTACCCTGAGACCAAAATCCACCGTCAACAGTTGGCGCCGTCTGTGGGGATCTTCACAAAAAGCAGTTCACGTGATAAGACAAATGGCGGAGGACGGAAATCACCAACCAGAAGGTCCGGCAATAGACTGGATGAAAAGAATGGAAGATGGCATGAGGACTATGATGGATCGACTGGAAAGAATGGAAGGAGCAAACAACGAGGAAACTGAAACCGAGACTGGACAGAAGAGGAAAGAGAGGGAGAGAGGGAAAAGAGTAGTAGATATGAGCGAAACGAGGGACCCAGAAGAGAGGACCCTATGGGATAAGATCTAAAGTGGTAGGAAGAAGGAGCCACGATCAGAAGACACATGGGGAAGAGAAGAGAGGAGGAACAATCACCCGACTCCTCCTCCGACAGATTTTACAGCTCCGAGAGGGAAGATAGAAAGTACAACGAAGACGTAGAGGAGACCCCCGGGCTTAAAGAACGCCACACCCGGAACAACAGGCGAGCAGAAGGACACAGAAGGCGACACAGGGGCACAACTCGTGAAATAAAGTCTTGGCTAAGAAAGGAGATGACCAGATGGGAAGAAGGCCTCAAGATCGGCACGGGAGACACCCGAGGCGAGGAGAGGGGGTCTCCCCTTACGGAAGAAATAAAAGCAGCACAGTTCCCGAAGCGATTTAACATGCCGACCATGGCACCATACAAAGGCCACTCCGACCCGAAATCCCACATCGAAAACTTTGTCCTCCTAATGGAGGTACAGGGAGTAACGGGCGACGCCATATGCAAAGTATTTCCCTTAACTTTAGGAGGGCCCGCCATCCTGTGGTATAGAAGTCTGGCCCCGAGGAGCATTCAGAGCTTCTCCCAAGTTAAGAAGTCGTTTATCCGGCATTTCAAAGGAGCCTGCACCCCTAAAAAACCAATAGGAGAACTAAGGCTCATGAAACAAGGAGACGACGAAACACTGAAGAGCTTCATTGAAAGGTATCACAACACTGTACTCGAGGTTGGAGGGTACGAATCCCAAGAAGCCCTGGAAAGTCTGAAAGTGAAAGTGGCCCTAAGAGTCGGGAAACTATGGACCCACCTAAGGATCCATGAGACACCAGACTACGCTACCGCACTGGAGATAGCCAGGAAGTAAGTACGTCCTACTAGAGAGCGAGGAGGAAAAAGCATCCCGGAGGGGGACAACCGCCAGAGAGAGAGAGGGTGACTAGGAGGAAGACCACCGGCGACCGGAAAGAGAATTCCGGAAGTTCAACCCAGACCCAAGAGTTCAAGCCGATGGCACAAAAGGATCAAAGGAAGGGGCCCACAACTCAAGTAAACCACGTGGTCCGAGAGAAGCGTATATTCCCCTAAGCAAGCCGCCAGGAGAAATCATCATGGAGATACAGGAGAAAGGCCTCTTAATAGAGCCCGACCTCAGGAGGTTTCCCCAAGACAGAAAGAACAAAAGATCCTACTGCCTGCACCACAATCTAAAAGGGCACACAACCGATGAATGCAAGGACCTGCGGGAACAAATGGAGGACCTGGCCTGGAACGGGTACCTGAACAATTACATCGACCACAAGATCATGGCCGCCAGACAAAGGGCAAGGAATCGAGAGGTGAACGTCATAGCAGGAGGAGCAACGCTGGCCGGGGACTCTAACCGGTCGAGAAAGAATTACAGTCGAGCACGGGGGACAGAGGTGCTAAAAACAGAAAAAATCCCAAACCTGCGAGGAAATCGGTCGACACCCATTATGTTCACCGATGAAGACGCCCAGGGGGTAAGTTTCCCCCATGACGACGCACTAATAATCAAAGCAACAATCGGCGGCACAGAAGTGGACAGAATCTTGGTGGACCCCGGGAGCGCGCAGTAGACATAATTTCCAAAGAAACTTTGGAAAGCCTGGGGGTAGAATGCACAGCTCTAACCAAAGACATCACCCCTGTACGGTTTCGGGGGATCAACGGTCGTCCCGCTAGGAAGAATTCAACTAGCAATGACAATCGGAGCCGCCCCCAAAACCCGAACAATATGATAAACTTCACTGTAGTAGACTGCATGAGCAGTTATCAAGTCATTGTCGGCCGCCCCTTCATGATGAAAACCAAGGCCGCAATGTCCTGTTATTACTTGAAATTAAAGTTCCCCACACGGGAAGGGATCGGGATCATATGCGGGAGCCAGAAGATAGCCCCCAGCTGTTTTGCCACTTACTCGCGGGAGACCCTCTGCGTGGAAAGAGGCACCAAAAAAGAGACAGAGAGACGAGGACGACGAGAACACGAGGAGGAAAGACCCTGCTCCTCGGCCCGATAAAGCTGCACGGCTCGGAGCAGCCGAAGAATTAGAAGAAGTAAAGCTATTCGGGCCAAAGAAAAGCATAAAAATAGGGGGAAGTCTAGACGAGGCCCTAAGAAAAGACTTGTTGGAATGTCTACAAGGGTACCCCGACGTTTTTACATGGGAACACGATGACATGCCCGGAATCAACCCAAAATTCATAAGCCATCGCTTAGCAGTGAACCCGTTACACAAACCAGTAAAGCAGAAAAGGAGAATATTCAACCAGGAGCGGTGCGGAGCAGTAGCAACCGAGGTGGAAAAATTGCTGAAGGCCGGTTTCATCCGGGAAGTAAAATACCCAGAATGGGTGTCCAACGTAGTATTGGTGAAAAAATCAACGGAAAGTGGAGAATGGCGTAGATTTCACCGACCTCAAAAAGCATGTCCAAAAGACAGCTTTCCCCTCCCAAATATAGACCAACTGGTAGACACAACAGCCTGCCAAGGGCAGCTAAGCTTCATGGACGCTTTCTCGGGATACAATCAAGTTAAGATGCACCCTGCGGACGAGGAGAAGACCACATTTATCACTGACCAAGGGCTGTACTGTTATAAAGTGATGCCTTTCGGATTAAAGAATGCAGGGGCGACTTTCCAGAGACTGGTGAACAAAATCTTCAAACCGCTCATCGGCAAAACCATGCTGGTATATGTCGACGACATGATAACAATGTCCGGAGAACCAAGAGACCATGTGGCCGACCTGAAGAAAACTTTCGAACTCTTGAGGAAACACAGTTTAAAACTCAATCCAGAGAAGTGTGCATTCGGAGTAGCCTCAGGAAAATTTCTGGGCTACATGGTGAGTTCACGGGGTATTGAAGCAAACCTGCAAAAGATACAAGCCGTGCTAAACCTGAAATCACCCCGGACAGTTAAGGAAGTACAAAGCCTTACAGGAAGAATCGCCGCACTCAACCGATTTATCTCACGAGCAACCGACAAGTGCCATCCTTTCTTCAAAGTCATCAAAAAAGCTCAAAAAGGGGTCGACTGGACACCTGAGTGCGAAGAAGCCTTCCAGCACCTAAAACAATACCTGGCACAACCCCCTCTCTTAGCCAAACCCCTCCCAAGGGAGACACTGTATCTATACCTGGCCGTCTCAAAGCACGCAGTAAGCTCGGCACTGGTACAAGAGACCGACCATGTCCAGAAACCGGTTTACTACGTCAGTAAAGCCCTATTGACGCAGCAGAAACTCGATACCCCACGCACGAACTCATTGCCCTATCCCTGGTCACTGCGGCACGGAAGTACGACCCTACTTTCAGGCCCATCCTATCAAGGTGTACACGGATTATCCCCTGAGACAAATCCTGCAAAAACCAGAGGCCTCAGGGAGACTAATGAAGTGGTCGGTAGAGATAAGCGAGCACGACATCTCCTACCTCCCGAGAAAGCAATAAAAGGGCAGGCCTTAGCAGACTTCATAGCAGGGCTCACGGAACCACAGGTCCTGGCCGTGGAAGAAGACAGGTGGGAAATGTCTGTGGACGGATCCGCAAGTTCACACGGCTACGGAGCGGGGGTAGCACTAAAAAGTGAAAAAGGAGAAGAGATACTGCTCGCCCTCAAATTCGCCTTCAAAACTACAAACAATGAAGCAGAGTACGAGGCAATACTGGCCGGACTAAGGCTATATACGGTAGTAGGGGTCCACAACATGGTGATCAGGAGTGATTCTCAGCTAGCAATACAACAGCTGAAAGGGGACTTTCAAGCCAGAGAACCAGCCATGGTAGCTTACCTGGCCGAAGTGAAAAAATGGGCGGAGAGAAAGTGGGAAACGTACTCTTCGAACAGGTCGGACGAGAAGACAACTGCGAAGCAGATTCCCTAGCCCGACTCGCCTCTTCAATGAGGACAGAAAACCCCAGGGTAATCCCTCTTATATACCCCGAGAAAGAAGCATAGGAGAGACAGAGGTGGATATACTAGAAGAAGAAGGCAAAGATTCATGGATGCAGCCGATCAGGAGATATCTGGAAACGAGAGAAACCCCTAAAGATAAAAAGGAGGCCAGAAAGCTGAAGTTCAAGAGCACCAAGTTTTCCCTGATTGAAAGAGTACTCTACCGGAGAGGATACACCGTACCCCTCCTAAGATGCTTAGCACCAGAAGAAGCAGACTACGTGCTCATGGAGATTCACGCAGGCATCTGCGGAAGCCACGCCGGAGGAAGATCAATCGCCTTCAAAGCCTTGAGGCAAGGGTTTTACTGGCCAACCATGCACCAGGATGGCGTGAGGATAGCACGGAAATGTGAGGGTGCCAGAAAAATGCCAACCTCTACCATCAGCGGCAGAGCAGCTGACCACCATATCCAGCCCCTGGCCATTCGCGCAGTGGGGGCTAGACATCATAGGGCCAATGCCGAAAGGGCGAGGCCAGGCAAAATATGCAATCGTGGCCATAGACTACTTTACCAAATGGGTAGAGCAGAGCCCTTGTCCACCATCTCAGAAAAGAGGGCCACAGAGTTCCTGAGAAGAAATATAATCTGTCGGTTCGGAATCCCCCAAGCAATCATCACCGACAACGGAAAGCAATTCGACAGCAGGGGATTCAGGAAACTTTGTGAAGACCTCCAGATAACTTTGAAATTCGCCTCGCCAGCCCATCCCAAGTCAAACGGGCAGGTTGAAGCCACCAATAAAACCATCAAACAAACCTGAAAGCTCGACTCGGATCAAGCAAAAGCCTGTGGGTCGAGGAGCTACCGGAAGTACTGTGGGCACACCGGACGACCTTCAAAGATTCAACCGGAGAGACACCCTTCTCCCTATCATACGGATGTGAGGCCGTCATCCCAGCAGAGATCGGAATATCAACCCACAGGGTCCGCCACTTTGAGAACGAGCGGAACGAAGAACTCATCAAAAACCACCTCGATCTGATCGAAGAAAGAAGAGAACGGTCAGCAGTAAGAGCAGCAATCTACCAACAGAGAATGGCTCGCTTCTACAATAGGAGAGTTCAGACCCGCTCCTTTCTAACAGGCGATCTAGTGCTAAGGAAAGTGACTCTGAACACCCGACGACCAGAAGAAGGGTCATTAGGTGCCAAGTGGGAAGGACCCTACAAAATCACCAAGGCAGTAAGACCAGGGGCCTACATCCTAGAACATCTGGACGGCACAAGGTTGAAGAAACCATGGAACGCCGAAATGTTAAGAAAGTACTTCCCGTAAAAATCAACCTTCCTTTCTTCTATTTTCTTTTTTGAAGAAACCGGGCAAAACAACGAACCGGAACAACTGTTGTAAAGAGGGCAGCACGCCCCCAAGCATGAATAAAAATTCATTTTCTGGCAAAACCCTTTGAAAAAAGCGGAAAAACAACCACACCGAATCTATCTTTGGACTGGGGACGTAACATTCCCCCAGGACCAAATGATTCTCACAGATCGGGGTCGGGCGATGTCCCACCGAGTCTGTCTTTGGACTGGGGATGTAACATTCCCCCAGGACCAAGTGATTCTTACGGATCGGGGTCGGGCGATGTCCCACCGAGTCTGCCTTTGGACTGGGGACGTAACATTCCCCCAGGACCAAGTGATTCTTACGGATCGGGGTCGGGCGATGTCCCACCGAGCTGTCTTTGGACTGGGGACGTAACATTCCCCCAGGACCAAGTGATTCTCGCCGATCGGGGTCGGGCGATGTCCCACCGAGTCTGCCTTTGGACTGGGGACGTAACATTCCCCCAGGACCAAGTGATTCTGACAGATCGGGGTCGGGCGATGTCCCACCGAGCCTGCCTTTGGACTGGGGACGTAACATTCCCCCAGGACCAGGTGATTCTCACAGCTCGGGGTCGGGCGATGTCCCACCGAGTCTGCCATTTGGACTGGGGACGTAACATTCCCTCAGGACCAAGTGATTCACTCAGCTCGAGGTCGGGTTACGTCCCACCGAGACAAACTCTTTCGGCTTGGGGAGGTAACATGCCATCAAAAACAAGTGATTCACTCAGCTCGGGGTCGGGTTACGTCCCACCGAGTCAAACTCTTTCGGTTTGGGGAGGTAACATGCCCCCAGAAACCAAGTCATTCACTCAGCTCGGGGTCGGGTTACGTCCCACCGAGTCAAACTCCTCCGATTTGGGGAGGAAACATTCCCCCAGAATCGAAGACCATTACCCAGCTCGGGGTCAGGTTATACCCCTCCGGTTCATGACGACCTCTGAAGGATCTCATATTGTTCGGACAACAAAGAAAAGAGGAGGAGAAATAAATAAAGACACAAATATACATATGTATATAAAATTATAATGTTGTTACACAAAAGTTAAAGTGTACAAAGGGCCCCGGTAGGGTTACCCTTTTCATTCAGCCCGCGCAGGGGCAGGAATTTCTTCCTCTGATGGTTCAGGTGGCGGAAGAAGCGGCTCGGCATCGGAGGAGGAACAGCTGCTTCATCCTCGGCTGCACGACAGACCTCTACTTCAGGGGCGGGAGGAGGGATCTCAAGGCAGTCCTCGCTGGGGGCTGGAACATCAGATCGTCCTTCTTGGGAAACTCCAGAAGCCGGGATGACCGAAATCGGATCAGGATTCATAACCTCCCCGGCAGGTGGAGGGAGCCACTTCTGGAATTCCTCCTCGGAAATATCCCCCTTGCAATAACTGATGGCCGCACGGATGGGGTCCATGTTCAGACTCGGCAGCACCATCGGAATCAGCTCAGCACAGTCGCCAACCCCCTCCAGGCGGATAGCCTCCTTCTCGGCCTCAAGCTCACTCTCCCTCTTCTCAAGCTCGATCTCTCTCTCCTCGAGATCAAACTCCCTCTCCTCAAGCTCGGTCTTCTTCTTCTCAAGACTATCTCGGGCCCGTGCAACCTCCTCGTCTTTGTTCTTCAACTTGGCCTCAGCACTTGCTACCCTCCCCTTCAGGACGCCAATCTCAGACTGGGCGGTCTTCAAATCCTCCCGAGCGGTGTCAGCAAGTTTTCGCTCCAGCGCAAGCCGCGGCCTTAAGAGCCTTGTTGATTTTGAAGTTCTCAACGGCAGCCAACTGAAGGTTCTCTATCGTCCCCTCCCGGTCAGCCAGCTTTGCCTCCACTTGGGAGAGACGATTTTGAAGCCTCTGGGCCTGACCACCCTCAGACAACAAAGACAGAAGAAGACTTATTCTTGGCCATAAGGTAGTTGGCCTGCACACAAAAAAGGAGAAAGAAGTCAATACATAAAATAAAAAAAGAACCAAGACCCAAAAACCGAGAAGGGAAGTGAAAATACCTTCGCCATCTGAGAACTCATCTCAGTCACAACACCTTCAGGAGATACATCCTCATACCTCGAGACCTCCTCAGGAGGAATCACCTCGGCCAATTCATTGAAGGCCGGCACTAAATGGGAAGTGGCCTCCCGGATGTTTTCCCCCAAGTCGTTCACCCCGAGGACCACAGGGCCCTTCCGTTTTTTAGAGGAGCCTTCAGAAGACTTCCTCCCCCTACGGACATCCTTCCTCTTAACCGGAGCAGCTTCCTCTCCCTCCTCCTCTTGGACCAGCTCGGTCTCCTCGGCCCCAAATTGACGCCTCCTCTTCCTAAGAGGCTTTTGCGGACTGGTAAGACGAGCGGACCCCGATGATTGTGCACCAGGGGAAGAGAGACTCCGAGCAGCAGGCTGGACATCTCCTTGAGACGCCCGCTCAGCCCCAGCAGTGACAGGCTGTGCCCGGGAAGTGCCAACATCAGCACGGCCGGCTTTCTTCATGGTACCGGCCAACTTCTCAAGAAACTTAGGCCTCTTCGACATGCCTACAAAAAAAAAAGGGAAAAGAGAGAAGGAGATCAGGGACCGAGCATATAACAAAGATATCAAAACATGATGAAACGAACAAGGAAGACAGAACAAACAGCAAGACATCTACCTATCCGACCCGAGACATCCGTGGGGACAGCCCGAATAAGGCCAGACTCAACAAAAGCCGCATCATTTACCAGCTCCCTCCAGTGGGCAGCATATTGACGAGCCCAAGACACCCGCCTCCGAACCTGACGAGAAACCTTGGAGCATCTCGCCAACAAGCTGGGAGGAACCAGAAAAGTTAGAAACCTAAAGAGACTAAAGAACAGGAACAGAACAAGAAAAATGGACATTAGACTCCTAACCTCCAGCCCTGAAAATATCCGGCACCAAGGTCTCCCCTTCATCTGAAAACAGGGACCGTCCCCAATCCCCGGTAGCCCAAAACCAAAGATCCTTGAAGTTCTTATTTGAATCAGGGAGCTTCTGGACGATGTTCGCAGAGCTGTTATAAGCATAGAAAGATAATACCAACCATGATGAGCTTTTGGGTTGGCCTTCAGACGATACACCCTCTTCACCTCTTCAAAAGAGGGCTCCCCGAGCTCTGCCCGATGCCAAGCTGCGTACAGCCCGGCCAAAATCCTCCAACTATTCAGACTCAGCTGACAAGGGGCGATTTCCATCTCAGCCAACATCCAAGCGAAATAAGGCTGGATCGGCAACCGTAGCCCACACTCAAAGAAGATAGGAAGGAGTGCTACCGAGCCTTCGTCAGGCTGACTGGCACGATCCATCGGGCCTGGAACTTCAAGGGCGATGTCTATCGGAATATTATACCGCTGACGGAGAAGGGCGAGATCATCCTCGGTTATTTTGGAGGGACGGTTCATATCCAGAGCCGACGACCCAAGTTCACCAGGCTCTGGGTCCTTCCGAGGAACCCTCTGATGGTAGGAGTCATTTTCGATCTCAGAAGCAGTAGGGGTAGTGTCAAGGACTTCTACACTAGGTGCCCCTGAGCCCGAAGAGAGCTCTTCAGCGGGGGGAGTTGAAATCTTGGCAGGCCTTTCGGAGGGAGAACCATTGTCAGACATCCCTGACGCCCAGAAAAACAGAGAAGGGAGGAGAATCAGTCTACAAGGAGCTACCCACGGTGTCCATGCTAAACTAGATAGGGAGTCTCTAAAAAGTGCCCTAAAGCAAGACCCAGCAAAAAACCACAAGTCTCTCCCTAAGCAAGATAAACAAACAGAATCACAGCATAAGAAAAAAGGAGGGGGCACTCAGAAGACTTACTTGTTCTTCTCGAAAGCAGAAGGTTATACAGCACGGTAATGCCCGTTCCTTAGATGCTCAGCAACGAAAAAGAAGAAAGACCACGGTTGAGCTTCAAGAACACGGAGTTGAACGAATCGCAGAAGAATTCTCAGAAAAGAAGAAGAAATTGCCGAAAAAGAATGAACAGTGAAGGCCTCGTCCTCTTATAGTCATGGCAAAGGCACTCGTGACCATTGGATCTAAAAGAAGAGCCCGGATGAACGCCAAGTGTCAGCTACAAAAGGGGCCTCCCAAGTTCAAACAGACGGCTGAGATCCCGCTGTAAAAATGCCTCTGCGCGGTCGATTCGTCCCCTCTTTTGGCGGGAACCCGGTGGATGTTTGACAAGTGTCGAGCATTAGAAGAAACCCTAAAGTTGATTTGATAGGCATTTAAGAAGACATGACGGTTGTACGTCTCGAGGAAAGATGATTGGAACGGCAAGAAAATTCTTTTTTGCATCCTGGAACGACTACCAGCGAAGACAATCAGCACACCCTCTTCATATAGTTCCCGGCACCAACTCACATACTCGTTGGAACCGAGAACTAGGGGACAGATGTTGATGGTGTTTTCAGGCGCTACAGCATTTAAGACAGCACGACAAGGACAAAAGGGTAAATTCGCTGTCTGGTTGAGATCATGAGGCCGACCCGACCAGTTCATGTGAAGACCGACCACTATAGATATCGGCAGGAACGTTCTCAGCATAAAAAATTGTCATGGCCGACCTCATTAAGACCGACCAGATGACAGACCGTGTTCAAGACAACAGCACCCCATTCTTATGGATAAGATAGGAAGACATCCTACTTTCGCAAGGAGAGAGAGTCAGAATCCAAGAAGGAATACGGAAGAAGGAGGCAATACCGGATCAGGAAACCCTACAAGAAGAGAAGATTGAGTCCAAATAGGATTTCTTATACAAATAGGAGTCTGATTTTGGTCCCCCATAACCAAACAAATTCACAGTTGGAGGATGATTTCCTCGGGAGTGATATTCCAATATTACCCTGAGACCAAAATCCACCATCAACAATAAATATAATGTTAATATATATTTTTGGTATATGCATAATGTGTTTAATTATAATATGAAAAAAAAAATTATTATTATTATATTTACTCAAATAATATTTCCTTAATTAATCAATTAATATTGTATAGTTAAATATAAAAACTTAGTTTTTTTTTTTTTTAAAAAAAAAAGCATAATTTATTAAAAGAAATGTGAATTACAAAAAATAAGATAATCACCAATATTTTTTAACATAAATAATGAGTGAACATTTAACTTTGTGAATTACTATATTGCTTTCACAAATGTTCAATTAATGCATGACGATGTGCAAGATGGGCCTATTTGTCTTTGATTTTCCTATGTCGAGCAATGAATTCTTGAAACCGGGTAGTTTCATATGCTACAATCTCAATATTTGGGACCCGTGCTTCCCTCCAATTCTCAATGTCTGCATGCTCATCACGTTCATCCTCAATGATTATATTGTGCATTATGATGCACATAGTCATTATGTCATGCAATAACATTTATTCCAAAACCTCGTTGGTCATTTGACTGTTGCAAATCGTGATTAAAGCACTCCAAATGCATGTCCTACGTCCTTCTGCTTCATCGTAAATATTTTTTTTCGAATTCTTGGATCGTGAATAGTTTGTACAAGAGTAGATTATTTAGGATATATACCATCTGTAAATAATAACCTGTATTGTACTATTTTCATTGAATGACATAATGAGCTGGAGGAGTTATACATTTAACGAGGTTTGCGAATAAGTTAGATGCCTTTAACATATTAATTTCATTGTTTGAACTTGACAAACCAAAATATGCATGTCATATCCAAAGGTCATAATCAGCTATAGCTTCAAGAATAATAGTCGGCTTTCCACTGCGACCATTATATTGTCCTGACCAAGTCGTTGGATAATTCCCTATTAGGTGATCTTAAGTAACGCTCACTAAAGACCTCCATAATAACCCTATAAAATCTCTTCAAACTTTCAATTGTTGTAGACTCTTCAATTTTAATGTATTCATCAGTGGAATCTACCGAAACACCATATGCCAACATTCAAAATTCAAAAGTTATTTTTTGCAAACTAGCCAAATCGATTCTACCTACTTCATCAGTCCGATGCACGAAATAGTTATCATAACCGTCGATGGAATTGACAATACGGAGAAATAAACTTCGACCTGTTCAAAATCGTCTACGAAATATGACTTCATTAAACCATGGGCTCTCTTCAAAGTAGACTTTCCATAAATTACATTTAGCATATGTCTGTCCTCGATAGATTACCTATGACCCTTAATCGATCCTTTATATCTTGGTTCATCATTGTGTACTTCATTAAGATTGTAAGATGTGAGGAGATTATTGTTAGCATACATGTTGTTTGTTGTGCATTCATCACTTGAATTTGTGCCTCTATAGCTTGATTGAGATCAAGTTTATCATCAAAATTTGAGGATGGAGATGACGATGATGTAGAATATGATATATATGATGGACCGATATTGAAACTCATTGTTTAAGATAAATTAATTGATATACTTTAAAAATTAGTGAATGGTTTAATGAAGAAATATATATAAGTGCATTGTCTTTAATACTTGTTGGATGAAAAGTTTATCTCTTCCACACAAAATCCAAGGCATGACAAAAAATCTTAACCAAATCTTTTATCAATCATTGGATGGAAAGTTTTAATCTTCTTAATCGTTGGATGACATTGGATCCTCATTCACACTTCATCCAAGACATCTTAAAGTTTATCTTTTCCACAAAAAATCCAAGACATGATAATAAAAACTTAACCAAATCTTTTATCAACTGTTGGATTAAAAGTTTTAATCTTCTTTATCGTAGGATGACATTGGATCCTTTTACACACTTTATTCAAGACATCGTAAAGCTTATCTCATCCCCACAAAATCCAAGACATGACAAAATAATCTTAACTAAATATTTTATGAACCATTGGATGAAAAGTTTTAATCTTCTTAACAGTTGGATGACATTGGATCCTTTTACACACTTCATCCAAGATATCATAAAGCTTATCTCTTCCACACAAAATCAAAGACATGCAAAAAATCTTAACCAAATATTTTTATCAACCGTTAGATGAAATGTTTTAATCTTCTTAACCATTGGATGACATCGAATCTTCTTACACACTTCATTTAAGACATCATAAAGCTTATCTCTTCAACACGATATAAAAGACATGACAAAAAATCTTAACCAAATCTTTTAACAATTGTTGGATGAAAAGTTTCAATCTTAAATGTTAGATCACATTGAATCATCTTCTATACTTTATCTATAAATAGTGATTTTTTCAACAAAATGAAACCATCTCTCATTCAATTCCAAACATTCATTGAAATCAAAGGCACGAGAAAATATCCCTATATAAAATGACTTCAAGTAGGAATTAGGGTGGAAATCTCAAAATACTTTCTGAATTACTTTATATTCAAATAAGGAATACCAACTTCTATGTCATATCTATATTGATGTTTCTCAAGACTCGATTATAGGTACAAATCATCAGGCCTTCAATTATAGTCTCGCATTGAGACTGAATATCATAAAGCTTTACTAGACCATATCACTCAAGTATGACCGAGAAGATCTCTACAATCTCAAATGCAAGTAATCACATCAGCAATTGACAAATTAATAGGTTGCATTTGAAAAATTGAAATTTTGAAACCAAGTGGCGTTTTGAACAAGATATCGTAAAATTTTATTTTATATATGTTATTTTTTTTCAAAATAATTACAAAGCCCCCTTAATTTCATTTTGAAAACTAGTAACTTTTTTTTGTCTATTTTTACAGTTAAATCAAGCTAAAGACTTCCTTGCACAAGATACAAACTTCAAAATAGGAATCAAATATGATCATGTTTGGCACCTCCTCAAAGATATTGAGAAATATACTGAAAATAATAACATGGTACTCCAAGTCGTCAAAAAATAAATAGTTGCAACGAAACATCACAATTAGAATCTCCTACATCGATGTCTCCAACAAATGATACAAAGTGAGGAAATGATATAATTTTATAAATCCTTGAAAGAAGAAAATCAGCAAATAATGAGTATGTTCAAAGAAAATAACATATTTATGCAAGAAACTCAGTCTCCACTCCAAAATAATTATCAACTTCAATTGTTATGAGCTCAGAATGAGGAAAAAAAATTAGAATTGAGAAAAACGCGTAGAGAATAAGATTTTAGAGAGAGATATCGATTTCATAAAGGATTTAATACTATGAGATGCTATTCGAAATGAACAAATAAAAATTTATGAAAAAAGAACACATGATCGAAAATTTCAAGGAGGGAGTGGAGCATTGGCATATTGTTTGGTAGTTCTAAGGGAAGTGGAGATTTTGGGGGAGTAGGGATAAACTTTTAGAATATTAAATGTTTATTTGTCATTAATATTTTCAAATATTTTATTTCTAATTAATGTTGTAATTTCTTTTATTATGTTTGTTTTACTCATTTTTTTAATTTTAATAATTATTAAATAATAATTTTTTATGTTATTGAATTTTTGTACAGAAATTATTAATTTTTTTTAATAAATATTATATTGTTAAATTGATATTTAATAAGTAAATTAAATAAATGATATATACATATAAAAAAAAGAGCCACTTTAAATATCTTAACGAGAACTATTTAAATATATATTTTTTTATAATAATATAATTTATAAATTTAATTAATTATCAAATTATATAAATACATTAAATTGATAAAAGGAGCCAAAGGAAATAAATATTGTTTTAGTTAATGTTATCAGGGTAAAATTAGTATTTACACCAAAAACAATGTGGGGAATTGTAATTTGGTGTTAGGTTGGAAAGGGTTTTGACACCAATTTAGTATCACATAGAGATGGTCTTATAGATGACTAGATACCGCACTAATTGTGATATTTTCATATTTTTAAATAGAAATTTATAAATTTCACCTAATAAATTTTTGAATTACAAAAATTATTTGTTTATTTGACTAAAATATTATCTATATTAGAAGTAAGAATCTAAATAAAGCTCTCCCCTCAATCTACGGTGATTTTCTCTTATCTCCTTAAAATATGGTAATTCATTAAATGAATTTAATTAATCCAATTAATAACCGTCCAAGACAATCTTGTTAGGGTTAGTGCTTTGAACGCCAATCCGTATCGTATTTATGACATGTTCATGAATATGAATAATCAAATTTCCATAATATTATCAATTTATTGATATCACATCTTGTCTTTTATATACATATTAGATATATTTTAGTTTAGATCAAAACTAACTGATATTTAGTGATGTGTATATATTAGACAATTGTTAGGGTTGGTACTCCGAGTGCCAATCCGGATCGTATTTATGTCCGATTCATGAATACGAACAATTCTTTTTTCCATAATATTACTTATTTATGGTAAAAGTTCTTGCTTTTATATACATATTCGATCTAATTACGATTAGATTGAAACTATATGATTTATTGATATGTATATTTTAGACAAAAACCCGATAATATATTTATAGTGCGCAGTTACAAAATAATTTGTAATTGACATTGAGAAGTGTCACTACTAGAATTATATTATCAAATAAAGTTCATGGTCAAGATTTACTGACACGGGTCGGTTAGTTAAATCCGTTGAGACCAGTACATGTCGTATATCGAGACTTGATCAGATGATTTATCCCAATGAACCATGAGTCTTGGGAGACTCGTATAGACGTGTAAGTGTTTATTTGATAAAAACTGAACGACTCACCGAAGATTTCCTAATAGATAGTACACCAACGTCAATATGAATCTTCTCGAGTCGAGTAGCATAGTGGTCATTTGACTTGAGATACCACTGTGGATATATGAGATATCCTCCACACTTTGATGGCAGTCATGTCACCGATCTATTTAGATTAGACTTCCGCATGTTTGTTGGGTGTGGACTGATGCTCATGATATCCTGTGAGTATCAGATAGAATCTGTCAGTCCTATGTATAGGGCATAGGTATCAGGTACATATTTGCGATCTAGTAAATCCATGGTCGTGGTATACTTCGGAAGCGAGTTTCGAATGTTATTTAAAGATCGTAAATTTAAAAGTCGACTATATTATACCTTAGGGTTTGACTTTCTTATCTATATCCCCAGTATAATATTGATAGCCTGTGACAAAGGGATTATACGTATGCAATGACTTCGATTTGCATAGTTTAGCGAGATTATCTGTGGTCGTCATAATTTACGAATGGGTGAATTATGAACACGAAATTGGATTTCGTGATGGATAAATCTAAACTTAGAGAGTCCTACAATATGAAGTGTACTTGTTGAGCACTTGGGCAACGCGTTATGAATAATATTGATTATTTATAATATTTCACCAGATTAAATGAGTTAATTCGAATCGTTTAAACGGTTAAACGAAAATACATACATTATGGGCATTTCAGTCAATTGATAATTAATGTGTATTTGTATTTGATATAAAATTTGATTTGATACACATTAATTATTTATCAAATGTGACTTTGACAGTATTTGTTATTTAGTGGTTAAATGTTAAATATCTAGAAAATTAAATTATTTCAATATTACATAAATGTTATGCAATATGGTTGATTATTATTGGTTACATGTGGCATGATTTTATTAGGCTTAAAGTTTACAAATTGGATTTGTTAACTTAAAGGTTATTATTATTAATTAATTAGATTAATTGACCAAATGACCAAAATACCCTTCTTTAAACCCCCAAAGTCGGTTTATCCTTGATATTTTAAGTTGAATTTTTTTTTTCTACTTTCATTAGAAGCCATGACCAAACCTATCTCCATAAAAAAAACATCCCAAAATTTTCTTGAATATACAAGGAATAAAGTGAAGAAATTCAAGAAAAAATTAAAGGAAATTACAAAATTTGGAGGTAATTTTCAAAAATCTTAAACTTAGAAAGCTTGTTTCTTGTTCTTAAATATCTAGAATAGTTCTAGGGTTTCTTCCTTTCTTATATTTTGGGGATTTTTGATTTGGAGGATGGATATAAAGGCTAGATGCATGTGTGAAGTTTGATTGGATGATATATAGTGTAATATTGATTCCATTTTGTCATTTGATGACTTGTTACCATTCTAGAGTGTTATGACCACTCTTGTAACTCCTAGAATTATTCTTGAGTTCTTCATAGGTGGTGGCGTTGTTTGGTGTTAGTAATAATATGATTAATATTGAGAAAATTGGATTTATAGCATGAAAAATGATATTTTTGGTTACCAATTCAGATCCGGAAATTCTGTATTTTTGGTGATGAAAATTATGTTGTATAAATGTATTGGATGTGTTTTGGGCATTGGAACAATTGCTGGAAAATATTTCGGAGTTGAAATATGCAAAAACGGCAAATAATGGCATTACTGGGTGAATTTCGGGCTTACCGGGTGTCTGCTGTCCAAACAGTGAATTGGTCACTGTTTCGGCAGCCCATGAACAGTCCAAGTATTATTGGGGCTGACCTAGGTAGCCCCCATGTGTACTGGTAGGTCGGTTCGGATAAAAACACATTTTATGCCATTTTGCGGAAAAATATTTTCGTAAAAGGTTCGCGATGTTTCTAACCCATTTAAGTCGTATTTGATATCGAATAAATATGTTTAGGTGAAATATGAATGAATTATTCATATTGGATATTGAATATTTTAATTGGTAACTTTAAAAGTTTTTAAAGTTACGATTTAGCCCGAACCGCGAGCTTCCGCTGCGCCCGCGCTAAAACCCCAACAAAAATGACCTGAGAATATACAATAGTGACACAGTTACAACGAGGCTTGTAATTAAGATTGGGAAGTGTCACTACTTGTGTAACACCCCAGTAGAGGCCGGATGCTACCGATAAGAGATAAAATTAACCCATCTCCAT
The DNA here is from genome assembly GCA_019454045.1 of Zanthoxylum bungeanum. Taxonomy (NCBI): domain Eukaryota; kingdom Viridiplantae; phylum Streptophyta; class Magnoliopsida; order Sapindales; family Rutaceae; genus Zanthoxylum; species Zanthoxylum bungeanum. The sequence continues at coordinate 63,531 of SKCR01026349.1, forward strand.
ATGTGTAACGACCCCAAATATTTTTGTTCGGCTAGAGACGCATGGGGTTTTCTATTCCAGGCTAGTAAATAATTTCCGGGATCGATTTAGGGACAACGGACACCTACTTAATTTTAAGTCCAATTTTTCCTTTGATTTCTTCATGACCAAACAAAAATTTAAAAGAAAAGAAGAAGCCCAAGTGTGGGAACACAGAAACTGGGCGATGCATGCTGTTCCGGGCTCGCGGCCCGGTTGGGAGTACGGAGTAGCCCGCGGGGGACTAAACCGGAGAATAATGGAGTCGCCACCCGGTGTGAATCGGGAAAATGATTTAAGGCCGCACTCACCCCTCGCAAGGGAAGAGCTCAAACCGTTGGGTTCGGAATGGTCCCTTACTTATGCCACTTGTAATAAAATGATTTGTGGAATAATCTAACCAAGCCTAAGCAACATATTTCCAAGGAAAATTTTACTCCTAAGTTCGCATGCATAAAATAAACCATTATAACGACAATATCATACAATAATCTCCTGGCATACCTCAATTATATAATGCGGAAAATAAAGAACAAAACTAAACATAATGCGAATTCCCAACGCAAAATAAATGACTAATCATGCTTGAAAATGAACAACTAAATGGGCTAAATCATGCGTAAGAACCAAGTAGCGAATATTAAACAAATCAAAACAACATAAAACAAAATATGCGCCGTTTACTCAAGTGGTACGTGGAATTGTATCCCGAGTACAGATCATACTACCGTCCATTCGGAATCGGCTATGAAATTTATGTCCGGGTTTCCATCCTATATACCACGAGAGGCGACACATTTTCATTTTATCCAAGGGCCACAATCATGCATTATTCCATAATACATACATTTTCATTTAATCAAGGGCCACAATAATGCATCAATAGACGACTCTCATGCGATGAAAATAAATAAAACAATTAAAAGATAGATGAAAATAAATAGGAAAAGTACCATCAGGTCTAACCTTTTTACGTCGACTTTCGGAAGCGTGTTACAAGTCTGTCGGAAGGGCTAATACTCTGCAACTCTTCCGGTTCACTGGTTTAACATCTTACCTCACTGTTTTGCTGTTTTGGTCGCTGTTTGACCTCCGTTTTGCTGTTGTTTCCTCTGTATTTTCTGCTCACTGTTTCAGGTCTATTAAGGCTACTGTTTTGGGTGTTTCGGGGATTATTTTGGCGATTTTTTGGGGTTGTTTGCTCACTGTTTTAGGGTGGTTTCTGGGGACTGTTTCGGGGTAGTTTAGGGGCTGTGCGCTGACTTGAAGGGCTAATGCTAATGGAGTGAATGGTGTCGTTAGGTGAGGGGCAGGGCTATGTGGCGCTGATTTGTGAGGTGAATTTGTGGTTGGCCACGTGAGGGTACATGGGCAGTTGACTTGGTTTCGTGAATGGAGATAGTGGCGATGGGCTATGGTGCGGGAGCTGAGGCTAATTTGTGTGGGGGGCTATATGGCTTATTGTGTGTAGTTTGTGAGTGGTATTGGCAGGCTGTGACGAGTGGAATTCAGGGCATGTGGCGTGATGATGGGCTGAGGCTGCTCGCGTGAGGGCTGTGTGTCTTTGAGGTTTTTTTATTTTGTTGTTTACGTGAAGGGTTGGTGATGAGAGAGTGTTTAGGGTTTGAATTTTGTGAGTGTATTACCGTGTGAGAGAGAGAGGGATGGCTTTGGTTTTGGGTTGTTTATATAGGCAAGGGCTAGGGCTTCTCCTTGTCTCACAAGGAAGGGATATTTGGTATTAAAGAGAGATATGATTTAGTGTCAAACAAGGAAATGATTTGATTGATTGGGGGAACAAATTTTGGTGAATTAGGAAGGTTGAATATTTGATTGGCTTGGTTAGGCATTTAATTTGTTAGATTAGGAAGTCAATATTTTTAATTGGTTATGATTGATTTTAATGAGGCATAATATTTCTTTTATTTAGTATATAATATTTTGGATTAGGAAGTTACAATATTTTAATTTGGTATAATTATATTTTATGTTTTATTTAATTTGGTATATCAATTAATTAATATTTTATTTAGTTAATATTTAATTTAATTAATATTTGATTTAATTTGTGTGTATTTTAGGGTGATGGGCGTGTGGGCCTCTCTTGGTGGGCTAGGTGTTGTGTTGGTTTGGTGAGTGGGCTTAGGTGGGTGGCAAGGGTTTTGGGCCAAGGTTAAAAGGTTTGTGGGTTTTTTTGGCCAAATGTGCTCTAAACGGAGGTCCAACAAGTGAGCTTGACGCTAAACAAGTGAATAAGGATCTAACGAAATACCGATTCCCTTCCGACGACCGTTTCCCGCAATATCCTTAACTAAAAAGGTAGTGCCTCCAACTGAGACTCATAATCGAGTTTCACATGCAAAAATGCAATGCGTACAGTCGCCCCCACTTTGATGGGACTGTGAACAATCCTATCAAAGTTATGTAATTCATTTTCACTTACCTGGCTCGTCTGCTGCCTCGAGCGGAGTTGAGTTGATTTTGTTGTGAGGTGGTCCATTCTCGAACCGGGTTGATGAGAGGTGGTCCATTCTTGAATCGTTACTGTGAGGTGGTCCATTCCCGAACCGTGCTCCATTCTCGGAGTGTCATTCTTGGTTTGTTCATTCCCGAACCTTGCTCCATTCTCGGATTACCATTATCGGATTGTTCATTCTCGAACTTTGTTCCATTCTCGGATTACCTTTCTTGGCTTGTTCATTCTCGAACCTTACTCCATTCTTGGATTGCCATTCTCGGCTTGTTCATTCTCGAACCTTGTTCCATTCTCGGATTGCCATTCTCAGCTTGTTCATTCTCGAACCTTGTTCCATTCTTGGATTGCCATTCTCGGCTTGTTCATTCTCGAACCTTGTTCCATTCTTGGATTGCCATTCTCGGCTTGTTCATTCTCGAACCTTACTCCATTCTTGGATTGCCATTCTCGGCTTGTTCATTCTCGAACCTTATTCCATTCTTGGATTGCCATTCTCGGCTTGTTCACTCTCGAACCTTGCTCCATTCTTGGATTGCCATTCTCGGCTTTTTTCATTCTTGGATTGCCATTCTCGGCTTGTTCATTCTCGAACCTTGTTCTATTCTCGGATTGCCATTCTTGGCCTGTTCATTCTCGAACCTTGTTCCATTCTCGGATTGCCATTCCAAAGTGCCATACTCGGTCAGACTGATTCTGATAAAGATATGGGCCTCGCCCCCAGAGTGTCATACCCGGCAAAACTGATGTTGATAATGATGTGGGCCTCACCCCAAATTGGTACTGATGTGGGCTTCACCCCCAAACTGGTACTGATGTGGGCTTCGCCCCCAAACTGATAATGATATGGGCCTCAACACTGTGACTCGTCCCCAAGCTACTGATAATGACATGGGCCTCGCCCCCCAGATTGCCATATCCGGCAAGACTGATGTTGATGCTAATGTGGGCCTCGCCCCCAGAGTGCCATACCCAAAACTCAAACTCAAATGGGCCTCAACCCTGGGATTATTACCCGAATTTGATACTGTACTTTTCACCGTTTCTGATTAGCTTGTTCTTTGCCGCTTTCTTTTTTCTTCTTCAAAACCTGCGAATACAAAACAAACACAAAACGAATGCCAAAATATGTTACATGTATGCATGCATGCATGAGTGTGCTCCATTTTGGAGTGCCATTTTCGGCATCTGTTGTGTGTGCTCCATTTTGGAGCGCCATTTTCGGCCTCTGTTATGGTAGCGGTCCATTTCTGAACCGTGTTGTCCGAGAATGTGGCTCATTTTTTAGCCGTTACTTGATGAGGTGGTCTTTTCCGCTACAATCCTGCGAATACAAAACAAAAATTGTATGTATATGATATGTATGCATGTATGTATTGATACGTGATGCTGATGTGGGCTTCGCCCCCTAAACCGACACTGATGTGGGCCTCGCCCCCAAACTGACACTGATATGGGCCTCGCTCTCAAACTGATACTGATATGGGCCTCGCCCCTAAACTGATACGGATGTGGGCCTCGACCCTTGGGACTCATCCCCAAACTGATACTGATGTGAGCCTCGGCTCTGGGAATCATCCCCCAAACTGATACTAATGTAGGCCTCAGCCTTGGGGCTCATCTCCAAACTGATGCTGATGTGGGCCTCACCCCCAACTGATACTGATATGGGCCTCGACCCTTGGGACTCATCCCCAAACTGATACTGATGTGGGCCTCGGCCCTGGGACTCATCCCCAAACTGATACTAATGTAGGCCTCGGCCTTGGGACTCATCCCCAAACTGATGATGATGTGGGCCTCGGCCCTAACTGATACTGACATGGGCCTCGCCCCCAGACTGATACTGTTATGGGACTCTCCCCTATGATTCATTCCTGAAGACTACTGACATTGTACTGTTGCTGCTTATGATTGGCTTGCATTTGACGCTTTCTCTTTTTCTCATTTGAAACCTGTTATTACGAAACAGAACAAACACAAAAAGGATGCAAATATGTTACGTGTATACATGCATGCATGATTGAGTTTCCTATCCCGTTGGGCTAGGTCTTCTGCCGGTACTCTTGGTGGCTGATCGGTCTTTTGACAAGTCTGCCCTATTCCATAGCTAACGGGTATCTATGATGGCTTTCAAGACAAAATGGGGTAACATGGTGCATGTATGCATGAGGTGCATGTGATGCATGAGATGCATGCGATACAAGAAATATATCAACTCATTTAAAATTTTCACACAAATCGGCCCATCATAATTTTAGAAGCTTTTGGGCTAACTGTCATAGGAGTGAACTCGTCCCAGTTTAAATGGCCCAACAAGTTCACATCTCATGGCAAGAAGTCCAACCATATCCAAATGATAATGTTCCTAAACACAAACATATAATGGCCCATTGGCGTTTTAGAAGATTTTGGCCCAATCATCATAAGATATGTTCTTGTCCCAGTTTAAATGGCCCAACAAGCCCATACCTCATGACAAAAGGTCCAAATGGATCCAAACGACGATGTTCCCAAACACAAGCATAAAAGAAAGGTAATGCAAACATAAAATAATAATTTATATAGAGTGGGCCACCAACATTTCAGAAGCTTTGGGCCTAATGGTCAAAGGATACGAACTCGCCCCAGTTTAAATGGCCCAACAAGTTCGCATTTCTGACAAGAAGTCCAACTGCATCCAAATGAGGATGGCCCACAAACACAAGGAAATAGTTGCTATAGGTCATACAACCCCGGTCTACGTGTGGGTTCGCAAGAGTGTAGACAAAGGCTCTCACCGGCGAAGGATGGCCCACAACTAGGTCTCCCCACTCAAGGGTTCGAGCGACCAAGTGAGCGCACCCTTTTTTATACACTAAGGTACGTGCCAACGAGCTATGGTGTGTGACTGACTATCAAATGGACTTCCCGTTGTAGATTCCCCAGAGGGAGGGTGGAGCGAGGCTCACTTAAATACCCAAGCCTCTTAGGCTCTTATCGCTTGGTGTCAGGAATAAACAACGAGTCCTCCAAATTAGTCCATCACAATAGGCTACGAGTAGATGGCTATTTAGGTGCCTTCACAACTTTTCCTTCTAGAAAGGTAGTGAGTGAAGGAAGACACCAAACCATTACCTAGCCTCAAAATGCCTTTGATTAAACCCCTTTTAACCCACGGTAGACACGGTCAATTAAAGCACAAATCATAATATTACAAGACATTATTTCGGGGCCGATTCTCTATCCCCAGTGGAGTCGCCAGACTGTGGGAACATAGAAACTGGGCGACGCATGCTGTTCCGGGCTCACGGCCCGGTTGGGAGTATGGAGTAGCCCACGGGGGACTAAACTGGAGAATAATGGAGTCGCCACCCGGTGTGAACCGGGAAAATGATTTAAGGCCGCACTCACCCCTCGCAAGGGAAGACCTCAAACCGTTGGGTTCGGAATGGTCCCTTACTTATGCCACTTGTAATAAAATGATTTGTGTAATAATCTAACCAAGCCTAAGCAACATATTTCCAAGGAAAATTTTACTCCTAAGTTCGCATGCATAAAATAAACCATTATAACGACAATATCATACAATAATCTCCTGGCATACCTCAATTATATAATGCGGAAAATAAAGAACAAAACTAAACATAATGCGAATTCCCAACGCAAAATAAATGACTAATCATGCTTGAAAATGAACAACTAAATGGGCTAAATCATGCTTAAGAACCAAGTAGCGAATATTAAACAAATCAAAACAACATAAAACAAAATATGCGCCGTTTACTCAAGTGGTACGTGGAGTTGTATCCCGAGTACAGATCATACTACCGTCCATTCGGAATCGGCTATGAAATTTATCCCCGGGTTTCCATCCTATATACCACGAGAGGCGACACATTTTTCATTTTATCCAAGGGCCACAATCATGCATTATTCCACAATACATACATTTTCATTTATTCAAGGGCCACAATCATGCATCAATAGACGACTCTCATGCGATGAAAATAAATAAAACAATTAAAAGATAGATGAAAATAAATAGGAAAAGTACCCTCGGGTCTAACCTTTTTACGTCGACTTTCAGAAGCGTGTTACAAGTCCGTCGGAAGGGCTAATACTCCGCAACTCTTTTGGTTCACTGGTTTAACGTCTTAGCTCAATGTTTTGCTATTTTGGTCGCTATTTGACCTCCGTTTTGCTGCTGTTTCCTCTATATTTTCTGCTCCATATTTCAGGTCTATTAAGGCTATTGTTTTGGGTGTTTCGGGGACTGTTTTGGCGATTTTTTGGGGTTGTTTGCTCACTATTTTACGGTGGTTTCTGGGGACTGTTTCAGGGTAGTTTAGGGGTTGTGCACTGACTTGAAGGGCTAATGCTAATGGAGTGAATGGTGTCGTTAGGTGAGGGGCAGGGCTATGTGGCGCTGATTTGTGAGGTGAATTTGTGGTTGGCCACGTGAGGGTACATGGGCAGTTGACTTGGTTTCGTGAATGGAGATAGTGGCGATGGGCTATGGTGCGTGAGCTGAGGCAAAAGGTTTTGCTTTATAATCTCGTCTTCATTTATTTCTTGGAAAGTTAAAATCCAAATGGAGTGGCCCATTTATTGTGAAACATGTTTACCCATACGGGGCTATTAACATTGAGAATCCTAGGGACGATGATGTATTTAAAGTAAATGGACTGCGTCTGAAACCCTTTTTGGAGAGCTCAAAATTTCAAGAAACTTTTTTCCTGTCAGTCCCAGTATACCTTGATTGATGTAGTTTCTTTCATGTTCTGTTTAATATTTCTGTAATTTCCATTTTTCTTAGTTTTGCAGTGTTCTTGTTCTTTTATTTTATCTCACACCCCAATAAAGCAGCGGATAACGGTACTCTGTGACTCAAGTCGGTCATTTCAGTTTCCTAAAAATACTGATACCCTACAAAACCAAGACATGGAAGAAACTCTCGCAACCCTCCATAAATATTTTCCTGCACTTCCCCGAAATGCTCTGATTAAAATTTACAAAGCCCACACAGAAAGAATGAGAATTCTTATGATTCATGGTATTCCTATTGATATTCGTTGGGTAATCGAAGGAAGGGTTCGTTGGGCAGGTGAGTCACCTGAATCCTTCATTCCTTACATGTATGGTTCAGGGAAAAACACCTATTCTAAAAAACAAAGAGCTAAACAAATGGGTGTTTGTTATAAGTGTGCACGTTGTACGTGCAACACTCGTTGTCGTTCTTTAGGAATGGTGTCTGATAATCGTGAGGATAAAATACAATTAGTTATGGATGGACTGAGTAAGAAGCCTTTTGATGATATATCATTGACTCTTGAGACGCATCCTAGTGGATATGTTCATCGTGAAATTCTCAGATGTCACACACAATTTCAAAAGGAAAGACAACCATACAGTCTCGGGAATCTGAATTTAAAAGACCTGTTTGCCAATTTATAAGAAAATTGGATGGGAAGCCTATCCCCGACCCATGGAGGGCGTTCAAGTCGTTACTGGACGTAAAACCAGAGGAAGATGTGAGCCACAATCACAACTATCAGTACATATTATTGCATTGTTTTTCTTTACTTTAAATTACTATTTTCCTTTACTTTTTGCCGACATTATCTAACTTTTTTATTCGCGATCTATTTTTTTGATAGTTATCATTTTGCAGATATTAGTGCATTTCTCACTCACCCTTTTCAGGATCTATAAATTCAGCTCGTCATCTCTCTTTCCTCAACACATCTAGCTAATAGAGGTAGCACAAATGGAGACAACTTCAAAACGACGATTCACTAATATCTATGTATTTTGTGGAACTAGCTCCGGAACTAAACTAGAATTTGTTGAGGGAGCAAGAGAATTAGGTAGAGTTATGGAAAACAGAAATATGCACTTAGTATATGGCGATGGCAATCTTGGATTGATGGGGTGTATTTCAAAAGCTGTACATGAAGGTGGAAGTCAAGTTTTCGGGATCATCCCAAAACCTTTAACAGAAAGCCACATCATCGAAAAATCAAATGGAGAAGATGTAGGAAACGACTTTCCTTAGCGTGGTGGAAGTTACTTGTGGTGGCACCGGGTCCAGTATGGATCTTCAAAATTTTCTTTGCCTTCTCCCTTTGTTGTAGTAGCTAAGATCAATCCTTTAGTGTCCAACACTTAGATCAACCACTCGATCTTCTGAACTATGACTCGAAACTAACAAACCGAAGTTTGGGCTTCACTCACAAAGATTAAACCTCTAAACTATTTAGAGATTTAAGATGTCACAATGGTGTTTGGCTTTAGAAATTTCACAATACTTGTGAATGCTAGAACTCTTTATATTTTCTCTCAAATATTTTCTCACAACAATTGTGTGAATGAATGCCAAGTGTTAACCTTAGGAAGTGAGAGAAATGGTAGAGATTATATTCTCTTACACAAGCCAACTAACCTTGTCATTAAGCATCTAATGCTTTCTTACAATGGCCAACATAAAAATGTGAATGCCATACCAAAGCATAAGAAATGTTAAGCTAAAGACAATGGATTTGTCATTAAGCATTCAATGCTTTCTTTCAATGGCAAACACATAAATGTGGAGGCCATACCAAAGCATAAAATGAATTAGCTAATGACAAAACTATTAGGTGTATCCAAGCCACCTAATAGACATAATTGCTTGGATGACATGGTAAGCCATATGGCTTTGTCTCCAATGGTAAATAAAAATCAATATATTAATAATGATTTATTTACCTTCAATTATGTTGTAGTAATTATCTCATAATTATTACTAACTTGATTATCTCATAATCAAGACTTGATTATCTCATAATCAAAAATTCTAGAAAACATTAAGTTAAACTAATTTAACATAGTTTTCATTTGTGACAATAAATATTATTAATCTTATTAATAATATATAAATAAATATAATGTGAGCATATAATTAGAGAATCTAATTATATTAGGTTTGCTACAGTTAATCGAGCTAGCACGGGGACCAAATGGACCTACGGTTCCGAGCTCCAATAATTCTGAAATATTAATTAAACTTTTTAATCAATTATTACGAATTATTAACTCCGCATTATTCCACTAAAAACTCGAAGTTAAACTCCCGTTATCGTAGATGGATTAAGTAAACCGAACATTTTCGGTGTCCATCGATATAGTCATTACATATGGATATAGCCCTTCACGAATATCTCACAAATAGAGCCGGGTCATAAGTCCGTTAAACCCCTCTAAATATTTTGTCTCTTAAGCACCATTGATTATATAATGAACAATTAATTCATAACAATTATGAATATAAAATACTTTCTATTCGTAATAGAAAAGTTGAGCGCTCAAATTGTTCAAGTCCCGAATCAACTCTTAAAAAAGATATTCATCTGTTTCTCGTAAGAAGGAGTGAATTCCATATCTATGTAAAACGTTCATAGCTACATACCAAATCATATCCCCAAAATACGTAGTTATTGGCTGAGAATGCAACACCAACCTCACCATAGTAAATCAAAGGACATAACCTGTCATGCAGGAGTTCGTAGTACACTTAGGATTAAGATCGAATCCATATATGACCATCTATTAGATAAAATGAATTTCTTCGGTTAACATATATTAAAAGAAATTCGTATTTATCTGAGTCCAGTCCTATATGGTCTTATCATACAAGGTGCCTCCATTCCCATGTCACTACATGAACGATCCCGGATCAAGATCGTCATACAAGTATAGAATGGACCGCAGCTATAGATAAACCACAAACAAAGTACCCTCCTTGTTCGTTCTCTATGGACTATTTAGATTACTAACTATATACTTAAATCCTCTTGTGCAACAAACATACACTAAGTCTAAAGGTACAAGAGTAATCAAGGTAAACAAGACAATTGGACAATATGTGATATAAATCAAACTACTATGATAAAATGAATAATGCATTTATTATTATTACAAAAATCAATTCCGTTTACAATACATGAAGCTCTAGGACATAAATCCCAATAGAAGAATGTATTGTCCCAAGTATGTTTGAAAGACTCACTGAAATGATCAATCATGCTGATGCTTTCATTGCTTTACCAGGTGGGCTCGGAACGTTGGAAGAAATATTCACTGTTGCGTCATGGGCAAACTTGAATATTCACCAAAAACTTATTGGGTTGTTTAATGTTAATGGATTTTTCGATTTTCTTTTTGTATTTCTTCAAGATGCCAAAAGGAATGGGTTTATTTCAAAACCGGTAAGAGATATCTTCCTAACTGCACGAACAACTGATGATTTAATTGACCAACTCTTAGCTAATGAACCAAAAATAGACCCTATTCTTTCTAAGTTGAACTGGTCTGGTAACGATCGTGGAAAAAAGCGCAAAGTAAACCTGGACCTTAATCTGTAATCTTTAGTTATAACTGTCAATTCCACAATAACCAGGTGATATCTTCTAAACTCTTTCTTTATATGCTTGTCTGGCAGATATTATCAACAATATGGTAACATATGACCATGAGTGGTAAGTGAAAATTCTGTAATATTTAGATCTCTAATTTGTTGGAGGTAACACCTAAAAGCAGTGAAATTTTTTATGAAAAAAAAAGAAAAAAAGAGAAGTTTGAATAAAATTTGTTTCGTAGCCTTTCTAACCCGAGCAATTAAGTCCGAATGTGCGTTTTAACACTTAGTACCCTAAGGCCAACTGGTCTGGGAATTACTGGCCCAAATCTCATTACAAAGCTTAAAAAGAAAGCTTAAGGAAATCTGACACTGTTTATCTGAGATCCGAGCAATTAAGCCCGTATGGGTGTCTTACCACCTAGTGCCCTAAAACCAACTAGTTTGGGAGTCACTGGCCCAAATTTCGATACATAGATTGAAGATATATTTTAGACACTGTTTATCAGCGATCCGAACAATTAAGCCCGTATGGGTGTCTTAACACCTTGTGCCCTAAAACCAACTGGTTTGGGAGTCACTGGCCCAAAGTTCGATACACGGATTGAAGATATGTTTTAGATACTATTTATCTGAGATCCGAGGAATTAAGCCTGTAGGGGTGTCTTAACACCTAGTGCCCTTAAACCAACTGGTTTGGGAATCACTGGTCCAAAGTTCGATACATGGATTGAAGATATGTTTATAAATAAACTTTCACTGCCAAAAATTGTGTAAACTCTAATATAATTTTAGGACAAAAATATTACTCTCTTTTCAATAAATACCTGTGATATTGTGGGCACAATATATTGATTAATACCTTGTTTTATAAGTATATGATGAATGGTAAAAAAAAAGTACAGGAGTAGTGTAGACAACAGAACCTGAGCGACGCTGTTCTAGGCTCGCGGCCTAGTTGGGAAGTACAAAATAACATGGAGTCGCCACCCGGTGTGAACCGGGACAAAGATTTAAGGCCGCACTCACCCCTCGCAAGGGAAGACCTCAAACCGTTGGGTTCAGAATGGTCCCTTACTTATGTCACTTGTGATGATATAATTTGTGCAATGAATTAACCAAGTCTACTCAATAATCATGCTCAAGGGTACTTAGATCTGACATGCTTTCATCCAAATAATTCCACGCAATGTAACACAACAAGCATATTGAACCATTAAATCAACATGTATAAATCATTACCCAAACGCATCATAAACTAAGAACATGCATAATGAACAACCTAAACATGCTTTAACAAATAAATAACAAACTAAATTAAACCATGCTTTAAATAATAAACATATAACCTAAAGACTATAACATGCTCAAATACAAATTAGGATGAGACGAGATGCGTGTATCTTAAGTGGTACGTGGCATTGTATCCCGAGTGCAGACCATACTACCGTCCATTCGGAGTCGGCTATGGAATTTATATCCGGGTTTCCATCCGATATACCACAAAAGAGAACACATATCCCGCTCATCCAACAATCACATCATGCTTCAAACGACTCTCATGCAATTATATATCAAAATAAATAAACAACAATAAAGAAGATAAGTAGAAAGGTGCCCTCAGGTCTAACCTCTTTTGTCGTCTAAGAAAGGGCGTTACACGTCCGTTTGAAGGGTGAATGATCCGCTACTCTTTTAGTTCACCAACTCAACGTCTTTCCTCGCTGTTTTGCTGTTCGGGCTGCTGTTTCAAGTCCGTTTCGCTGCTGTTTCACTGCTATGTTTCAGGTCACTGTCTTGATGGTTTAGCGGACTGTTTTGGGTGATTTTGAAGGCTTAGGGTGGTGCGTTTTTGAGGATTTTTAGGGAACTTTATGGAGGTTTTGGGGATGGTGTTTAGGTGATTTTAGGACTGTTTTATGGGTTAAAGACGCAACAAAAACTGACCAGAACAGGGGACGAAACTGTGCAGTTCAAGGTGCAGTGAGGGGTGTTTCGGGACTGTTTTGGGGCTGCGAATGGGGCTGTGTTTGGAGGGTGTTTAGTGCGAATTTAGGGCTGTGAATAAGGTTTATTTGAGGGTGTTTTAGGGCTGTGAATGGGGGCTGGAACTCGGCAATGGAGGGTTAAGTTTAGGGCTTGGGCGTGAAGGGTGTTGATGATGGAGGGAAGGTGCGGCAATGGTGGCTATTGGATCTTGAAGTTGCGGCAATGGAGGCTTCAGGGGGATGCTTGGGCGTGCAATGGAGGCTTAAGAGAGTGCTTTAGGCATGTGAGAGAGGTGTATGAGCTAGGTTTGAAAAGGGGGGGTGAAGGCCTATTTTTATAGGCAAAGGGGTGATGGCTTTCCTAATTAGATTAGGAAGGAATCTCCTAATTGATTTCTAATAAGGAATGCATCTCCTAATTAGGATTTGGGATTGAATTTGATTTGGTAATGACTTCATTTGATTTCTTTTATTTAGGTAAGGATTTAACAAGATTTAAACATGTGATTAATATGCAATTACCTAAATAAAGGGCAATGGGCGTGAATCATGGCCAATGGGCATAGGTTTGGTTTGACTTGGGTTGACTTGGGTATTTGGGCTTGGTTTGGGTTAGGTATGTGGTCTATGGGAGTTTTGGGCCTAAGGTGAGCTTAGAAACAGAGGTATAACAAGCAACCGAAGCGAAAACAACGAGATTAAATCCATCGAAAATTCTATTTTCCAACTTTACCCTTCCAACGTCCGTTTCCCGTGACTTTCATGACTAAAGAAGTAGTTGCCTCCATACGAGACTCATCATTGGGCTAATGTGTAAAAATACAATGCCTACAAGTAGTCATTTATTTGATCATTCAAAAAGAAAGAAAACAATTGTTGACTTAGAAAAGAATTTTTCTTCTGCTTGAATTACTACAGACTAGTAATAAGCTGGTTGGGGGTGTGATGAATACTAAAAAGTGCATATTTATTAGACGACAAGTTAATCATTTTACACTTATAGTTTCACTAATCCCTTTAAATTGACACATTTGTGAAATAATATTTTAAAGTTATCATTTGAGTCCTTTTATTGTGTTATTTAATGTTTTTGTCAGGAAAATTATTGCTCGGAAGCTCGACGGGACAAATCAGACGTGAAAAAAATAATAAAAATGGAAATTTTGAAAGCACGTCGTAAATTCTGCAAGCACGTCGTAAATTCTGCAAGCACGTCATGACACGTGGAACCTTTGCGTCGCGACACGTGTCCCCAACATGGCTTCACCATTCTCTGACACGTGTCCCCAAGGTGGCTTCACCATTCTCTGACACGTGTCCACAATATGTATCCGCTGGTCTGGGTGGCCAAGTTGCCTATAAATAATAGCATCCGACATTAGAAATTTTCGTACTTTCTTTCTTGATTCCTCTGTAAATCTTGGAGAGAGTCTTGTTTGTTTATTTACTTAAAGCTTTTTGTAATGTCTTTTTCTTTCAATAATTAGGGTACGAGTATGTTTTATTTCAAAATGAGTAGCTAATTTCTTTTCTGCTGGGGTAAGGGTGAAGCTTTTATAATAGAAATATAGTTTAAAGTCGCTTATATTATAATAAATAAATTGAAATCTAATGATTAAATCTTGACTTAAATCTAGATTAATTTTTTATAATCTTTCTACCGCCTTTAAGGCTGGTTTTATCTGTCTACCGCCTTTATGGCTGGTTTTATCTTTCTACCGCCTTTATAGCCGGTTTTATCTTTCTACCGCCTTTATGGCTGGTTTTATCTGTCTACCGCCTTTATGGCTGGTTTTATCTTTCCACCACCTATATGGATGGTTTTATACGATTTTGGCATAATTAAGTACCTTGATAGGACTTGTTATAGACAAACTGTATCACTGCCTTTTTGGCTGGTTTTATGTTTTTGGCATACTTAGTACCTTGGTATGACTAATTATCGACATAAATGATTACCGCATTTATAGCTGGTTCTTTATATTGGCATAATTAATTCCTGTAATAAATTAAGTGGGTAACAAAGGCAATTTATAAATTATAATAAAGCTAGATTTCTAAATGTTTAAAAGACTAAAAGTGGATCCCCTAACTCCAGCATTTCATTCTATTATTGCATTCAAACCTAAAAGTCTCAAACTACTTCAAAAAATCAAACTTTTCTTTTTCGCACTGTTCATTATTCTATTTTGCTAAATCTCTTCCTTGTGGATCGACCCCGGACTCACCGGGTTATTTTATTACTTCAAAACTCTTATACTTGGGAGTAAAAGACCACTTTTCGAGCGTGTCACCAGGTAAGTAAAAATACATGCACGACATTGATAGGGTTGTCACTGTCACACACTGCACATGCCCCATCAAAGTGGGGGCGACTGTAGACACTGCATTTTTGCATGAGCCCGATGATGAGCCTCGTATGGAGGCACTACCCGTAAAGTTGTGAAAGTTGCGAAAAATGAATGCCGGAAGGAAGGAAAACATCCAAAATTAGCACCTCATTGGATTCAGACTCACTAGCCAGCCTCGGATTCGCTCAGCCGCTGTTTCAAACCTTAGCCTCGGACAAGCCCCAAACACCTGCAATCGGCCCATTACCCTGCAATCTACACAATCGGCCATGAACCCATTCAATCCATCCACACGCCCAAAGCCCAAACTGTTGGTTATTATCTAGGTCCCAAGATCAAACAAGCAATGAAAATCATGTGTGAATACATCAACGGAGGTAGCGGAATACTCACATCGATCGGTTGAGTCGATTTGAAAACGATTGAAGCCGCAAAACCCACTGGTTTGGTGCGCCCACTGCTGCAGTTCGTGCTCACTGGTTTGGCAGTTTCGGGTCTCATTTCGAAGCTCCAAACTCCGTCGGATGAGTCCCGCCTCATGGGTGAACCTCCCTAACACCTTCGCAATAGTCGCAAGTGTGCTAGCACTTGGATTTGTCCATGAAAAATCCACTCATTGCCTCCCCAAAGCTCACGCCTGTGAGCTGTGCAGTGAAGAGAAGAGAAGCCCCAAGGGCGTGAGAGAGAAGGAAGAAAAGCTAAAAGGTGTAAATGGATTAATTGTATAAGTGATTTACAAGAATGACTTATATATTTTTCCAAAAAATAATAAGCCTTTTCATTTATTTTATCCAATAAAATCTATGTAAATCAATTACACATCCATCAAGGTTACTATTCCACCCACTTGCATCACTATTCACATGTCACTTTAATAAAGTGATTTGATGTGTGTCTTTCACTCAATCCATCAATCAAATCAATCAATCAATCAATCACTCAAAGTGACTTTTGATTTGACGCTTGATGTGACGATTGATTTGACGCTTGATGTGACTTGCGTCGCCGCACTCGAATTCAAAATACGAATGCGCTCGCAATCACACTCGGGCTCGGGTTCGCTAATTCTCAATTAGCGAATTTTCCGTTGCGTCGTAATTAAATGATTACGCCTAGCGAATTCACTATTCACTTCGCTAACGAATTAACTCTAAATTAATTCGTTCGCCCGAATTAAAATCTAATTTTAATTCCGCGTCGAAATCTAATTTCGTTTAATATATCGAATATATTAATTTACCGATTAATTCCAAATTAATCAATCTCTCTCTCTAGACGATATTTTATCCCAGATAAAATATCTCCGTAATTAATCCCAGATTAATTTTCTCTTTCTTCTATATAATCCCAGATTATTAATGAGTGCGAGTTATGCGTCATCGGTGCATTATCGGGAAGCGACCCATGAGATCCCCGGATACGTTGGCAGTAAATACGGTCGTCGGTGTATCCGAATCACGTACGTACCAAGTACTACGTTCTACCGATTTACGAGACAAGGTCGGCTCCTAGGAAAGCACGATGTCTACCAAATTCTCTGGTCATATTCATCTAAGAATATTAAGATCTGTATCAAGCGTAGTATACCATTGTATTGTGCATATCGGCCCAGTATCAGATAGTCACGTGCTAGGGCTGGGGCTGGATAAGTGTCTGCCCCGTCCGAAACACATATCAGATGTCTGGTAACATAGTCTCTATAATCGGATATTTATGATCTGGTCACAATATCCCGATTGGATGCGCATCACTCAAGAGCACTAGTACCGTATCCTGCATGACATCATCTCCACTATGACTGAAGTGATAATTTCGTCTCGACATCACACCCAATACACTACGACTCTCTGATAAACCCAGAAGTGGTGTACGCAGAACCGGTTAAAGCCCTGTACCACCAAGACCAAAGTCTATCGATTATCGTAAGTATTAGCGATGTAAGTCTCAGGTTAAGACTATACACACCTACCTTGATTTCGGCCTCCCATAGACACATAGTCATAATACCAATGGGATTCCGAGGGGTCTATCCAGAGCGAAGCTGTTTCCCGTACCATCGGTGAAACACGACCTCCTATCGCACTTGCATAAGTATCCTATACTTATATATATGAGAACTATGTCGTTGTGCCCTCACAACGCACACAAGTGCAATACTAGCCTATTTCGCATTATCGATGTCCAGTCTCGATAATACTCCGGCTAGGGATATTTAATGATTAATCCTTCGGGGACTGATACTGTCTCATATCATTCCAGTCCAGGAACTAATCACAGGGACCTCTCTTCATCTATATATCTATGGTGATCTAATCACAAATGATGAGAGTGCAATTTCCTTGTCACATAGTTAATTTGCTACAACAACACACATGATCTGTGCAAAGTAGTGACGCTATGGGTCATTTTGTCCAACAATCTCCCACTTGGCACATAGCCAGTCACTCAAGTGTCCCACACCCGAACTATGTACGGTTCGCTCAAATTGCTGAGGAAAAGTTTTCGTCAGCGGATTTGTTTGATTATCGTTTGACGCGATTTATACGATCATCACATCGCCATGATGTATGATCCGAACAAATCAGATAATAGAAGTATATATCTGGATCGTCGATGAAACCTTCTATTCCTTAGCCTGTGCTGACGCCTAGCTCAGCTGCTAACAGACTATATCTAATCTAATTAGGTTTATTTTCGATCCAATGGCTTCTTTTGCTGCCTCAGCTGCAGCAATAATCCGCATTTGTTGTTTATTCGGCAACAGTTATCTTGCTCGGAATATTTCCAGCTCACTGTCCCGTTATTCAAACTTTATAGTACCATAATATTTAATTGTTTGGAAACTTGCAGCGGTGATCCCAGTCACTTCAAGTTCTCCTTCTCCATAGTTTAAGACAACATCTTTAGTTCTCTCAGATACTAACAGATGTTCTTAATCTTTAATCCAGTGACTATCACTTGGATTGACCTGATCGTGACTCCATATGCTCGAAGCGTATGAGACACCCTATCAAGTACATTTTAAATGTACGATTTCCCAGAGAGGTTAACAACTCCAAATCTATCCCAGTAGATCTTTATTCCTTGAATAAAGGTTGCTACTCCCCAAAATTCTACGGAGAATTTCTATTGAAAGAATATCTATGAAAGCCAAGCTTTCACCAATTGTTTTATGGGAATTTCATTGTCAGTGCCCTCCCACTAACCTCCTTATATACACAAGAATCATTTCGTTTTGAATTAAATCATAAACCATTATGATTCCATCAAAACGTCAGTTCCAAGAACCTTATGCTTGCTTCAATCCAAACATGGATCGAATAACCCAAACCTTGTTTGTCGGTTATACAAAATCGTCAGGATGTTGTAAGAATCCTCCAAAGGTTTCCTTTTCAGGAAAGCGATTTGATCTATAACTGACATATTTCATAAATGAAATACGCAGTTATCAACAAGCATCTTCAAAATGGATTTACCATGGCAACAGGTAAAAGGTTGAACCGTTATTAACACAATGTTGATAACGATACCTTTCCGTCAAAAGCCCAGCTTTGTACGTTGGTATGTTGCCTTCCATGTATGTCTTCCTTGAAGACGTTAATGTACCAATAGGCACAATGCCTTGTGGTACAACAACTAGTATCCAAAATATTGTTATACATGGAATCCATTTCGGACTTATGGCACTTTGCCATAATAGGGAGTCGATACCTCGTATCACTTCCTCAAACGTAGTCGGTGGATATACCTTCATAAGATTGACATCTTTATGAGGTTAGATCAGAAACCCATACCCTAGGTTGTTTTCTGAATCTATCCGATCTACGAAGTTCTTGTGTATTTGAAGATTAATGGTATAGATTCATCATAGATGAACTATTGGTGTTCCATTAAGGACTTCGTGCCTAGAACAGTTTACTCCGATTTTCATCGAGTATCACTATCCTCCCACTGACCACTGCATATCGGTATTCCTCTCAGGAAAAACCGCATGGTGAGCAACAATCACATTGTTCTCATGTGAGATTTACAAGTACTATACTTAAGGTTTCCCTTAGGATAACCTATATTGGCACTTATCCATTTCGGGTCTTTTAGTTTGGTATCATCCAAACGTTATGCCTGGCATACCCAAATTATCAGGAATGAGAAACCTCGTTTCTTCCCTGTTCATATCCTATATGACATCTGTCAAACAGATTTATATGGAACCTTATTCTAAATAAGTTTTACACTGTTAATACATATCCTATTGAAGGAAACAGTAGCTCAGAGCGACTCGTGATAAACCTTATCATGTCCAACAAAATTCGGTTTTAGTTCGGACACACCGTCTAACTGACGTGTCTCGGGAGGAGTCCTCATATGAAAGAATACCGTACTCTTTCATGTACATATGAAACTTACTGCTTAATTATTTTCCAATACGGTCTTACCGTGGCGGCATAATACTATAGCCGATCTGTTTTTCTATTTCGTGTCGAAACTCTAAAGTTTCTGATTTGTGTTCTTCAAAAGAAACACATAACCATAACGTGATGCCACATCCGTTTAAGGTCACGAAATATTCATGTTCACATCTAGCCTAGCTAGATATGGGCCCACTTACTTCACCATGAATAGGGCTAACAGGTCGGTGGCCCTTATACTATTACCAAGTAAATAGTATTTTAGGTATTTTACCTAATAAACTAGATTCACAGACCTTATTTGAATAGTCAAATCAATCCTAGTACCCACTCTTCAAAAGTGTGGATATACGAGTCTTGTTCAATTGTGTCATAGACAACAATGCCACAAATAAGTCTCTATTGATCAAATAAATTTGAGCTATTTATTTGTCATTTTTATATGTTTGAGATTTTATTATATTCAAAATATAAATTCTGTTATTCACATCTAATGTGTTTATCTCAGTATCATCTTTATATAATAAAACACTTAGTGTTCTAGAATATAAAGGTTTATCCAGAATGGATTAAACACTGATATAGAGATAATGTCTCTAGTCAAACTAGTTACATTATAACAGTTCCTAATTTAAGTACATACCCAAAGGGTAGTTCCTAAACTTAGGTATCTACGGTCGAAACAGCGACTTTCGTCCCGTTTCCGATTCGCAGAGAAATCTCGGCTTGAAGTCAGTATCCAGCTCATAGCGGATTCTGAACATCAATACATATATTTTATGTACCACACTAAGTATTTAAAATCCAATTTCAATACTAGTAGTGAACATAACTTTGACAAATATTTTTAAAGTTAGAGCCTCGCCCTTTCTTTAATTCCTTCGTGTCTTCCATATCCAAATGGTAGTCACTTTGGGATATGTCAATTATCTTTTCAATATTTCACAAACCTTTTGGCCAAGCCTTGGGTTTTAGAATATCGAAATGATGTGCACATTGTGCAACTTGCCCAATTGCAAACTTTGACTTTAAAATAGACTTATTGTCAAGTATATTAAATTAAGCACTAAAGTCATCATCACACAAATCTTCTAAAGATTTTATGCTCTACTTATTTGCTTAATTATGGGCCTAGATATAACAAGTTATTTTATCCAATAAAGTAACCTATTATTAATTCCCAATGAAAATTAAATCATTTAAATATTCAACTTTTCAAATCCTTTCTTGATTTTAATAGTCTAACTATTTAATCAATTTTAATAAAGGTACTATTTATTATAATGATTACAATAATCCAATTATTTAATCAATTATAATCTTAATATTGATTACTATAATCCAATTATAAAATCAACTATCATTTTAATTCAATTATATTGATTACTATAATCCAATTATAAAATCAACTATATATCGAATGAGTTTGTATATAGTCCAACTATATATATTTTTTTAAAACAACATAAAATATTAGTCCAACTAATACTTTTGATTAATATGACGAGTAAAATATAGATGAGCGCGTTTAGCGAGTATTCGAACGAATGTTGCAAATTCAATACTTGCCTCCCACTATTTTTCGTCGAGCCTCTAACCCTCTGTAGTGTACTCGGGAAACCGTGTTTCCTAGTGGGCTAGGATCCCGTTAAATGTCACACAATCTTGACTTTGGCCAATAAATTGTATGATAATTAACTAGGTAGATCTCGAAGATCAATTGGATCTCATCCAATTCCTAGATCCAGTAGGTGAACATCCAAGTCCCAAACATATATCTAATATATGCCTATATATCGAATATATACCCTAACCTTTTTCCTCTGAATCAACTAGGCCTTGGCTTTGGCACAACAAACCTAGTGATCCCAGTCAAGCGCGGACCCATTGACATGGAAGCTTCATAATCAATGTCAATGGACAAGAAGTGGTCTTGACTTTGGCCAACAAACCACAACTTGGGCACGACACCGATATGGAACAAAGCCTCGTGATTAAAACACATCTTTGACGGACAAGGGCTTGACTTTGGCCAACAACCCCTGCCAATCTCGGATCTTGAGTAAGAATCACTCAATGGAAGGAAAATAAACGCTTGATATTTAACGAGGGTTTTTCGCGTGCAAATTGGCTACCAATTTAATTATCTTTGTTAAGGTCTCATCATCATACACCCTTAAACATGCATTCTAAACACATAATAAAGCGAGTATGAAATAATAATAATGATATGCGGATGGATACTTTACACATTGATCCTAGATCAAATCTCTCCCTTTCTCACTCAAGCTAGCACTTGTATTACTTCTACCCGTTACACTACACTTCTAAAGAAACCTCATTTACATGGAGGGGAATAAGTGAGAAGAGAATACAAAGAGAATGAAGGTGATAAGGCTGGACACGCAGGTCCAATTTAATAAATCGAATTTATTACAACAATTTCTAAAATTACCCACCCATCTAATATCCATCCGATATACATTATTCATTCAACACAACCACGTATTCACACACATAAGCATGCTATCAATCAATCTAATCAAATTAATTAATCTGATAATTAAGTGATCATCCAATGTTCAAACAACGATTTGATTTTGTTCGAGTCAAACTCGTTTTTGCGAATAAGTACTCAAAGTACGAATTCTTGAATTAAATTAAACTACATCATTAAATCCAATATAACATGTATTTAATACTAATTCACTATTCAATTCCAATTAATATTACACTTTTATTTAATAAACCTTTTACGATTTAAATTCCAAATTTAATCGTAACGCGTCTCAAAGACCGATTAACGTCCAACGTCAATTCAATTAAAGTCCAATGGGCTTTTAATTGATTTCTTAAGGCGTGGACTTTTGGTCAACTGGGGTCAAACCGATAACCAAAGTCCAATCCGGGATTTACCCCATAAGTGTTAGACAGTAATGACCCATAGCGTCACTATTTTGTAAATGATATTGTATTATTGTACAAAATTAACTATGTAGTAATGAAATTGCCTTTACCGTTTTGTAATTTATTTACTTTGATATATAAATGGTAAAAGTCCCTATGATTAGTTCCAGATTGTGATGATATGAGACAGTATCAATCCATAAAGGTTTAATCATTAAATATCCCTAGTCGTAGTATTATCGAGATCGGACATCGATAATACGGAATAGACTAGTACTGCACTCGTGCATGTTGTGAGGGCACAACGGCATAGTTCTCATATATTTAAGTATAGGATACTTATGCAAGTGCGGTAGGAGGTTGTGTTTTACCGATGGTACGGAAAACAGCTTCGCTCTGGATAGACCCCGCGGAGTCCCATTGGTAGTATGTCTGCGTGTCTATGGGAGTCCGCTTCAGGGTAGGTGCATATGATCTTAACCTGAGACTTGCATCGCTAGTACTTACGACAATCGGTAAACTTTAGTTTTGGTGGTCCAGGGCTTTAACGGGTTCTGTGTACACCTCTTCTGGGTTTATCGAGAATCGTAGTGTATTGGATGTGATGTCAAGATGGAAGTATCACTTCAGACATATGGAGAAGATGATCGCGAGGGATACAGAACTAGTACTCTATAATGGTTGCAACCATCGGGATAATATGACTAGGTCAGGATTATCCGATTCAAAGAGACTGGTTGCTTGATGTCCGATATGTGTATCGTACGGGGCAGACACATCTCCAGCCCCAGGCCTTACATGTGATCATCCGATACTGGTTCTATATACACTATACTACGGTATGCTACGCCTGTTATAGATCTTATATTCCAATAAGAATATTTCTAGAGAATTGGGTAGACATGGCGTTTTGCTAGAGGCTAACCTTGTCTTGTAAATCGGGAAAAACGTAGTACTTGGTACGTACGTGTTCGGATAGTTCGACAACCGGATTTACTGCCAACATATCTAGGGATCTCTTGGGTCGCTTCCCGAAGATTCACCAATGACGTATGATTCAAACTCGATTAATCTTGGATTAATTACGGAGAGACTTTATCTTAGATAAAGTACTATATAAAGAGAGAGAACTGTTAATTTGGAATTAATCGTAAAATTATTATATTCGATATAATAATCGAAATTCGATTTCGACGCGAAATTAAAATTAGATTTTAATTCGGGCAAATGAGTTAATTTAGAATTAATTCGTTAGCGAAGTAAATAATGATTTCGCTAGGCGCAATTATTTATTTAAATTCGATTTAATTAACGTCGCGACGTAAGTTCGGTATTTCGGAAATATCGGACCCGAACGCGTGAGTGCACGTGGGCCCACTTTCATTTGGAAACGTGTGGGGCCCACATGACACATGTCATTATTTGCATTATTTAATTATTGATGTATTGCATGGAGATAGTGTACAATGCACTCAAGGGTTTTGCATGGAAATTGAGTGTTTGACACTCTAAGCTTTTGCATGGTTTGTGTCATAAGTTTATTATTATTTAATAAATATTATGGCATAAATATAAATTGATTTTTGTAACAAAAAAATCATATCTCTTCTCCCTCTCAAAATTACCGAAACAGTGAGCAAGTTTTGGCTCTCCATTTCTTCATTTGTTTTTGGCAAGACTAGAAGAAAGTGTACAAGTTTGGAACTTTAATTCACAACTTTGGCTAGCACCATCAAGGGATCATACAAAGGTGTTATGGGAACTCATCTTAGAGCTTGGAAGGATCAAACATTGCTTGGAGCTTCTCTTTTCTGCTTGGCCGAATCCTTCACTGCACAAAGGAGAAAGTTTTGTTTCATCAACGCATCCGCATTCCGATCTTTGTGAGTATGATTCCGCCATACTTCAATATTGTTCATTCTTTTATATATATTTTGCTTGTGCTTTTGATCTTGGGACATGGATTAATTTTACCAACAATAAGTCCATAAATCAATCTTGGCCCATTGGGCCCAATTAAACTTTAAAGGTTCATTAAGTCGCATTTGGGCTTAACGGAAGTGGTTTTTGGCCCAATTGGATCCAATCCATTTGGCATAAACCCAACTTGATAAAATCAAGCCCAATAAGCCCAATTACAACATTAAAGTCCAATTTCCAAAATTTGGCCCAATTAATTAAATATACAAAATCCAATTTCATATTCAATTAACCTAAAGTGCATTTCATGATTAATCAACCAAATCAATATTTCCAAAAACATGAAATTAGTCCAATTAATCATGTTCATTATTATCATCACATGTCCAACACATTAACGAAAATCAAACCCACATTACATGCTTCTAAGTCTCGGTCAAGGAAGGTAATTTTGTCCGATTTGAATTCAATCCGATTAATTACACAATCGACAACGTATTAACTTCCCGAATGATTTCATACACATTCAATGTTCATAAAATCAAAAATCCAAGACATTAAAGGGCATACACATTCGGCCAACACAAGCAATTTGGGGATTTATGTTCAATTCAAAATTCAATCTAATTGACTTCAAATTAACATCATCCAACATCATTACAACCCATCCAATGAATCAAAATGAAAAAATTCCAAATTTCCAAACATGCTTGAAGATTCGGCCAACATGAATAAATTGGGGAAAATTATTCCAAATTAATTTTCTTGAAATTGATCCAATCCAACTTCAATTAAAGATCATTTAAACATGCTCAATCAATTAATTTAACCAAATCATGTTCAAAATCAAAATACCCAATTTTAAGCCCTACATTTTTCATGCTTGAACCTAGGCTCTTGATGCCATTGTTGGTTATTATCTAGGTCCCAAGATCAAACAAGGAATGAAAATCATGTGTGAATACATCAACGGAGGTAGCGGAATACTCACATCGATCGGTTGAGTCGATTTGAAGACGATTGAAGCCGCAAAACCCACTGGTTTGGTGCGCCCACTGCTGCAGTTCGTGCTCACTGGTTTGGCAGTTTCGGGTCTCATTTCGAAGCTCCAAACTCCGTCGGATGAGTCCCGCCTCATGAGTGAACCTCCCTAACACCTTCGCAATAGTCGCAAGTGTGCTAGCACTTGGATTTGTCCATGAAAAATCCACTCATTGCCTCCCCAAAGCTCACGCCTGTGAGCTGTGCAGTGAAGAGAAGAGAAGCCCCAAGGGCGTGAGAGAGAAGGAAGAAAAGCTAAAAGGTGTAAATGGATTAATTGTATAAGTGATTTACAAGAATGACTTATATATTTTTCTAAAAAATATTAAGCAATTTTTCATTTAATTTATCCAATAAATCAAAGGAAAGTCAATAACACATCCATCAATGTTACTATTCCACCCACTTGCATCACTATTCAAGGTCACTTTAATAAAGTGATGTGATGCAAGTCTTTCACTCAATCCATCAATCAAATCAATCAATCAATCACTCAAAGTGACTTTTGATTTGACGCTTGATGTGACGATTGATTTGACGCTTGATGCGACTTGCGATGCCGTACTCGAATTCGAAATACGAATGCGCTCGCAATCACACTCGGGCTCGGGTTCGCTAATTCTCAATTAGCGAATTTTTCGTTGCGTCGTAATTAAATGATTACGCCTAGAGAATTCACTATTCACGTCGCTAACGAATTAATTCTAAATTAATTCGTTCGCCCGAATTAAAATCTAATTTTAATTCCGCGTCGAAATCTAATTTCGTTTAATATATCGAATATATTAATTTACCGATTAATTCCAAATTAATCAATCTCTCTCTAGACGATATTTTATCCCAGATAAAATATCTCCGTAATTAATCCCAGATTAATTTTCTCTTTCTTCTATATAATCCCAGATTATTAATGAGTGCGAGTTATGCGTCATCGGTGCATTATCGGGAAGCGACCCATGAGATCCCCAGATACGTTGGCAGTAAATACCGTCGTCGGTGTATCCGAATCAAGTACGTACCAAGTACTACGTTCTACCGATTTACGAGACATGGTCGGCTCCTAGGAAAGCACGATGTCTACCAAATTCTCCGGTCATATTCATCTAAGAATATTAAGATCTGTATCAAGCGTAGTATACCATTGTATTGTGCATATCGGCCCAGTATCAGATAGTCACGTGCTAGGGCTGGGGCTGGATAAGTGTCTGCCCCGTCCGAAACACATATCAGATGTCTGGTAACATAGTCTCTATAATCGGATATTTATGATCTGGTCACAATATCCCGATTGGATGCGCATCACTCAAGAGCACTAGTACCGTATCCTGCATGACATCATCTCCACTATGACTGAAGTGATACTTTCGTCTCGACATCACACCCAATACACTACGACTCTCTGATAAACCCAGAAGTGGTGTACGCAGAACCGGTTAAAGCCCTGTACCACCAAGACCAAAGTCTATCGATTATCGTAAGTATTAGCGATGTAAGTCTCAGGTTAAGACTATACACACCTACCTTGATTTCGGCCTCCCATAGACACATAGTCATAATACCAATGGGATTCCGAGGGGTCTATCCAGAGCGAAGCTGTTTCCCGTACCATCGGTGAAACACGACCTCCTATCGCACTTGCATAAGTATCATATACTTATATATATGAGAACTATGCCGTTGTGCCCTCACAACGCACACAAGTGCAATACTAGCCTATTCTGCATTATCGATGTCCAGTCTCGATAATACTCCGGCTAGGGATATTTAATGATTAATCCTTCGGGGACTGATACTGTCTCATATCATTCTCAGTCCAGGAACTAATCACATGGACCTCTCTTCATCTATATATCTATAGTGATCTAATCACAAATGATGAGAGTGCAATTTCCTTGTCACATAGTTAATTTGCTACAACAACACAATGATCTGTGCAAATAGTGACGCTATGGGTCATTTTGTCCAGCACAAACATGCCCAAGGCCCATGTTTGTTCATTCCCAAACCTTGCTCCATGTTTGTCCATTCCCGAACCGTGCTCCATTCTCGGAGTGTCATTCTTGGTTTGTTCATTCCCGAACCTTGCTCCATTCTCGGATTACCATTATCAGATTGTTCATTCTCGAAATTTTTTCCATTCTCGGATTACCTTTCTTGGCTTGTTCATTCTCGAACCTTACTCCATTCTTGAATTGCCATTCTCGGCTTGTTCATTCTCGAACCTTGTTCCATTCTCGGATTGCCATTCTCAGCTTGTTCATTCTCGAACCTTGTTCCATTCTTGGATTGCCATTCTCGGCTTGTTCATTCTCGAACCTTGTTCCATTCTTGGATTGCCATTCTCGGCTTGTTTATTCTCGAACCTTACTCCATTCTTGGATTGCCATTCTCGGCTTGTTCATTCTCGAACCTTATTCCATTCTTGGATTGCCATTCTCGGCTTGTTCACTCTCGAACCTTACTCCATTCTTGGATTACCATTCTCGGTATTTTTCATTCTTGGATTGCCATTCTCGGCTTGTTCATTCTCAAACCTTGTTCTATTCTCGTATTGCCATTCTTGGCCTATTCATTCTCGAACCTTGTTCCATTCTCGGATTGCCATTCCAAAGTACCATACTCGGTCAGACTGATTCTGATAAAGATATGGCCTCGCCCCAGAGTGTCATACCCGGCAAAACTGATGTTGATAATGATGTGGGCCTCACCCCAAATTGGTACTGATGTGGGCTTCGCCCCCAAACTGGTACTGATGTGGGCTTCACCCCCAACTGATACTGATATGGGCCTCAACCCTGTGACTCGTCCCCATGCTACTGATAATGACGTGGGCCTCGCCCCAGAGTGTCATACCCGGCAAAACTGATGTTGATAATGATGTGGGCCTCACCCCCAACTGATACTGATGTGGGCCTCGCCCCTAGAGTGCCATACCCAAAACTCAAACTCAAATGGGCCTCAACCCTGAGATTATTACCCGAATTCGATACTGTACTTTTCGCCGTTTCTGATTAGCTTGTTCTTTGCCGCTTTCTCTTTTCTTCTTCAAAACCTGCGAATACAAAACAAACACAAAATGAATGCCAAAATATGTTACATGTATGCATGCATGCATGAGTGTGCTTCATTTTGGAGTGCCATTTTCGGTATCTGTTGTGTGTGCTCCATTTTGGAGCGCCATTTTCGGCCTCTGTTATGGTAGCGGTCCATTTCTGAACCGTGTTGTCCGAGAATGTGGATCATTTTTGAGCCGTTACTTGATGAGGTGGTCTTTGCCGCTACAATCCTGCGAATACAAAAAAAAATTGTATGTATATGATATGTATGCATGTATGTATGGATGCATGATGCTGATGTGGGCTTCGCCCCCTAAACCGACACTGATGTGGGCCTCGCCCCCAAATTGACACTGATATGGGCCTCGCTCCCAAACTGAAACTGATATGGGTCTCGCCCCCAAACTGATGCGGATGTGGGCCTCGACCCTTGGGACTCATCCCCAAATTGATACTGATGTGGGCCTCGGCTCTGGGAATCATCCCCCAAACTGATACTAATGTAGGCCTCGGCCTTGGGACTCATCTCCAAACTGATGCTGATGTGGGCCTCACCCCCAACTGATACTGATATGGGCCTCGACCCTTGGGACTCATCCCCAAACTGATACTGATGTGGGCCTCGGCCCTGGGACTCATCCCCAAACTGATACTGATGTGGGCCTCGGCCCTGGGACTCATCCCCAAACTGATACTAATGTAGGCCTCGGCCTTGGGACTCATCCCCAAACTGATGCTGATGTGGGCCTCGGCCCTAACTGATACTGACATGGGCCTCGCCCCCAGACTGATACTGTTATGGGCCTCTCCCCTATGATTCATTCCTGAAGACTACTGACATTGTATTGTTGCTGCTTCTGATTGGCTTGCATTTGACGCTTTCTATTTTTCTCCTTTGAAACCTGTTATTACGAAACAGAACAAACACAAAAAGGATGCAAATATGTTACGTGTATGCATGCATGCATGATTGAGTTTCCTATCCCGTTGGGCTAGGTCTTCTGCCGGTACTCTTGGTGGCTGCTCTGTCTTTTGACAAGTCTGCCCTATTCCCTAACTAACGGGTATCTATGATGGCTTCCAAGACAAAAGGGGGTTAACATGGTGCATGTATGCATGAGGTGCATGTGATGCATGAGATGCATGCGATACAAGAAATATATCAACTCATTTAAAATTTTCACACAAATCGGCCCATCATCATTTTAGAAGCTTTTGGGCTAACTGTCATAGGAGTGAACTCGTCCCAGTTTAAATGGCCCAACAAGTTCACATCTCATGGCAAGAAGTCCAACCGTATCCAAATGATAATGTTCCTAAACACAAACATATAATGGCCCATTGGCGTTTTAGAAGCTTTTGGCCCAATCATCATAAGATATGTTCTTGTCCCAGTTTAAATGGCCCAACAATTCCATACCTCATGACAAAAGGTCCAAATGGATCCAAACGACGATGTTCCCAAACACAAGCATAAAATAAAGGTAATCCAAACATAAAATAATAATTTATATAGAGTGGGCCACCAACATTTCAGAAGCTTTGGGCCTAATGGTCAAAGGATACGAACTCGCCCCAGTTTAAATGGCCCAACAAATTCGCATTTCTGACAAGAAGTCCAACTGCATCCAAATGAGGATGGCCCACAAACACAAGGAAATAGTTGCTATAGGTCATACAACCCCGGTCTACGTGTGGGTTCGCAAGAGTGTAGACAAAGGCTCTCACCGGCGAAGGATGGCCCACAACTAGGTCTCCCCACTCAAGGGTTCGAGCGACCAAGTGAGCGCACCCTTTTTTATACACTAAGGTACGTGCCAACGAGCTATGGTGTGTGACTGACTATCAAATGGACTTCCCGTTGTAGATTCCCCAGAGGGAGGGTGGAGCGAGGCTCACTTAAATACCCAAGCCTTTTAGGCTCTTATCGCTTGTTGTCAGGAATAAACAACGAGTCCTCCAAATTAGTCCATCACAATAGGCTACGAGTAGATGGCTATTTAGGTGCCTTCACAGCGTTTCCTTCTAGAAAGGTAGTGAGTGAAGGAAGACACCAAACCATTACCTAGCCTCAAAATGCCTTTGATTAAACCCCTTTTAACCCACGGTAGACACGGTCAATTAAAGCACAAATCATAATATTACAAGACATTATTTCGGGGCCGATTCTCTATCCCCAGTGGAGTCGCCAGACTGTGGGAACATAGAAACTGGGCGACGCATGCTGTTCCGGGCTCACGGCCCGGTTGGGAGTATGGAGTAGCCCACGGGGGACTAAACTGGAGAATAATGGAGTCGCCACCCGGTGTGAACCGGGAAAATAATTTAAGGCCGCACTCACCCCTCGCAAGGGAAGACCTCAAACCGTTGGGTTCGGAATGGTCCCTTACTTATGCCACTTGTAATAAAATGATTTGTGTAATAATCTAACCAAGCCTAAGCAACATATTTCCAAGGAAAATTTACTCCTAAGTTCGCATGCATAAAATAAACCATTATAACGACAATATCATACAATAATCTCCTGGCATACCTCAATTATATAATGCGGAAAATAAAGAACAAAATTAAACATAATGCGAATTCCCAACGCAAAATAAATGACTAATCATGCTTGAAAATGAACAACTAAATGGGCTAAATCATGCTTAAGAACCAAGTAGCGAATATTAAACAAATCAAAACAACTTAAAACAAAATATGCGCCGTTTACTCAAGTGGTACGTGGAGTTGTATCCCGAGTACAGATCATACTACCGTCCATTCGGAATCGGCTATGAAATTTATGCCCGGGTTTCCATCCTATATACCACGAGAGGCGACACATTTTTCATTTTATCCAAGGGCCACAATCATGCATTATTCCACAATACATACATTTTCATTTATTCAAGGGCCACAATCATGCATCAATAGACGACTCTCATGCGATGAAAATAAATAAAAC
Organism: Zanthoxylum bungeanum; assembly: GCA_019454045.1. Classification (NCBI taxonomy): domain Eukaryota; kingdom Viridiplantae; phylum Streptophyta; class Magnoliopsida; order Sapindales; family Rutaceae; genus Zanthoxylum; species Zanthoxylum bungeanum. Next base: position 95,018 of record SKCR01026349.1, read on the forward strand.
AATTAAAAGATAAATGAAAATAAATAGGAAAAGTACCCTCGGGTCTAACCTTTTTACGTCGACTTTCGGAAGCGTGTTACAAGTCCGTCGGAAGGGCTAATACTCCGCAACTCTTCCGGTTCACTGGTTTAACGTCTTAGCTCACTGTTTTGCTGTTTTTGTCGCTGTTTGACCTCCGTTTTACTGCTGTTTCCTCTGCATTTTCTGCTCACTATTTCAGGTCTATTAAGGCTACTGTTTTGGGTGTTTCGGGGATTATTTTGGCGATTTTTTGGGGTTGTTTGCTCACTGTTTTAGGGTGGTTTATGGGGACTGTTTCAGGGTAGTTTAGGGGCTGTGCGCTGACTTGAAGGGCTAATGCTAATGGAGTGAATGGTGTCGTTAGGTGAGGGGCAGGGCTATGTGGCGCTGATTTGTGAGGTGAATTTGTGGTTGGCCACGTGAGGGTACATGGGCAGTTGACTTGGTTTCGTGAATGGACATAGTGGCGATGGGCTATGGTGCGTGAGCTGAGGCAAATGTGTGTGGGGGGGGGCTATATGGCTTATTGTGTGTAGTTTGTGAGTGGTTGTGGCATGCTGTGACGAGTGGAATTCAGGGCATGTGGCGTGATGATGGGCTGAGGCTGCTCGCGTGAGGGCTGTGTGTCTTTGAGGTTTTTTTATTTTGTTGTTTACGTGAAGGGTTGGTGATGAGAGAGTGTTTAGGGTTTGAATTTTGTGAGTGTATTACCGTGAGAGAGAGTGTGATGGCTTTGGTTTTTGGTTGTTTATATAGGCAAGGGCTAGGGCTTCTCCTCATCTCACAAGGAAGGGATATTTGGTATTAAAGAGAGATATGATTTAGTGTCAAACAAGGAAATGATTTGATTGATTGGGGGAACAAATTTTGGTGAATTAGGAAGGTTGAATATTTGATTGGCTTGGTTAGGCATTTAATTTGTTAGATTAGGAAGTCAATATTTTTAAATGGTTATGATTGATTTTAATTAGGCATAATATTTCTTTAATTTAGTATATAATATTTTGGATTAGGAAGTTACAATATTTTAATTTGGTATAATTATATTTTATGTTTTATTTTATTTGGTATATCAATTAATTAATATTTTATTTAGTTAATATTTAATTAATTAATATTTGATTTAATTTGTGTGTATTTTATGGTGATGGGCGTGTGGGCCTCTCTTGGTGGGCTAGGTGTTGTGTTGGTTTGGTGAGTGGGCTTAGGTGGGTGGCAAGGGTTTTGGGCCAAGGTTAAAAGGTTTGCGGGTTTTTTGGGCCAAATGTGCTCTAAACGGAGGTCCAACAAGTGAGCTTGACGCTAAACAAGTGAATAAGGATCTAACGAAATACCGATTCCCTTCCGACGACCGTTTCCCGCAATATCCTTAACTAAAAAGGTAGTGCCTCCAACTGAGACTCATCATCGGGTTTCACATGCAAAAATGCAATGCCTACACCAAGGCTCAAACAAAACAACAAAAATAATTAACTAGATTTTTCTAGAAATTGACTAAGTAAATAACAAAAGGGGAAATGCTCTCATTGTTTTTGGCCTTTACCGTGAGAGTGAGGGAGAGAAGGAGTGAGAGAGTTTGCTATTTTCTTTGTCAAAAATTTGAAGTTTAGCAAGGAAAATCCATCCATTTAAACCCAAAAGAAAAAAAAAAAGAGATCGAGGTGCATTGTGAGGGAAAGATGAAGTTGAATTAAGGTAAGGCTACTTGACCCAAACTTTAGTGATTTGGATTTTGATAGTTTGGTTGATAGTTTGGTGATTATAATGTGTTGTTAACTTAAGGATAATACACTTGTGGTGGTTTTGTGTGAAAAAGTTGATGTTGGAGAATTTTTTTGATGACTTACCCTAATTTTCACACTAAGAAAGAATGATGAATTTTAGTGGAGATGAGATGATTGGGAGTGTGTTATGATGGTAATTGATATATTGAAGTTGTTGTGTGGAAATGAAATGAGATTTGGGGATAACCATGGAGAAACAAAAATGTGGTCCTGGAATTGACGCCCCGAGCTCGTTTCGCGACGCAAACGAGGCAGAGGCATGCATTTGTATTCTATATAGATACTCACTAGGAGCCACGTTCGCCCCCAACGACTTAAAGTGGTGAACGTTGGAATGAGGACAAATACAAATGCACTCCTCGGGAATGAGGACGAGCAAGCTGGGAATGGCACTCCGAGAATGGAGAACAACCTCGAGAATAAGGACAAGCAACTCCTCGGGAAAGAGGACGAGCAAGCCGGGAATGGAAAATAACCTCGAGAATGAGGACGAGCAACTCCTCAGGAATAAGGACGAGCAAGCCGGGAATGGCACTTCGGGAATGGAGAACAACTTCGGGAATAAAGCTCAGAGATCGAAACATCTCACACCCAGCATGGTTCGGGAATGAAGCTCAGGGGTCAAAGCACCTCGCCATCAAATCAACTCAGTTCGGGAATGAATCCTAGAGATCGAAGCATCTCGCAGGGATGAATCCCAGGTGTCAAAGCACCTCGCCATTAAATCAACTCAGTTCGGGAATAAATCCTAGACATCGAAGCATGTCGCAAGGATGAACCCTACGGGTCGAAGAACCTCACCATCAAATCAACTTACTTCGGGAATAAATCTTAGAGATCGAAGCATCTCGGAGGAATGAATGCCAGAGGTCGAAGCGCCTCGTCGTCAGTTCGGGAATGATCCCAAAGATCGAAGCATCTCGCAAAAGTAGTAAAACAACAGGTAAGTGCGGAAACGGCCGACGAGCCAGGTGATGAATACTAAAAAGTGTATATTTATTAGACGATAAATTAATCATTTTACACTTATAGTTTCATGAATCCCCTTAAATTGACACATTTATGAAATAATATTTTAAAGTTATGTTTTGAGTGCTTTTACTGTGTTATTTTATATTTTTTCAGGAAAAATAATGCTCGGAAGCTCGACGGGACAAATCAGACTTGAAAAAAAAATAATAAAAACGAAAATTCTGCAAACACGTCGTAAATTCTGCAAGCACGTCGTAAATTCCGCAAGCACGTCGTGACACATGGAACCTTTGCATCGCGACACGTGTCCCCAACGTGACTTCACCATTCTCTGACATATGTCTCCAACGTGGCTTCACTATTCTCTGACACGTGTCCACAACATGCATTTGCTGGTCTGGGTGGCCAAGTTGCCTATAAATAGGAGCGCCCAACATTAGAAATTTTCATACTTTCTTTCCTGATTCCTCTGTAAATATTGGAGAGAGTCTTGTTTGTTTATTTACTTAAAGCTTTTTGTTATGTCTTTTTCTTTCAATAATAAAAGTACGAGTATGTTTTATTACAAAATGAGTAGCTAATTTCTTTTCTGCTGGGGTAAGGGTGAAGCTTTTATAATGGAAACGTAGATTAAACTCGCTTATATTATAATAAATAAATTGAAATCTAATGATTAAAACTTGATTTAAATATAGATTAATTATTGACAATCTTTCTACCGCATTTATGGCTAGTTTTATCTGTCTACCGCCTTTATGGCTGGTTTTATCTGTCTACCGCCTTTATGGCTGGTTTTATCTTTCCACCACCTATATGGCCGTTTTTATAAGATTTTGGCATAATTAAGTACCTTGATAGGACTTTTTATAGACAAACGGTATCACCGCCTTTATTGTTGGTTTTATGTTTTTGGCATACTTAGTACCATGGTAGGACTAATTATCGACATAAATGATTACAGCCTTTATGGCTGGTTCTTTATATTGGCATAGTTAATTCATGTAATAAATTAAGTGGGTAACAAAGAAAATTTATAAATTATAATAAAGCGAGATTTCTAAATGTTTAAAAGACTAAAAGTGGATCCCCTAACTCCAGCATTTCATTCTATTATTTCATTCCAACCTAAATGTCTCCAACTACTTCAACAAATCAAACATTTCTTTTCTGCACTATTCATTATTCTATTTTGCTAAATCTCTTCTTTGTGGATCGACCCCGGACTCACCGGGTTATTTTATTACTTCGCCACTCTTATACTTGGGAGTAAAAGACCACTTTTTGAGCGTGTCAAGTTATTTGCGCCGTTGCCAGGGAAGTATTATTTAGTTGATATAATATTTATTAATTTCTTCTTTGTCTAGTTTTCTTTTCTTTATTTTTATTTCGTATTTTGTTTTTATTTAATTTCTGCATCTTATTTTTCTTTATATTGTTCTTGTTTTTATGTAGACCCAACTGTCATGATTAATCCTTGATGAACCTTGAACCCAGAAATCCCACATATAGAGAGACCTTGTTATTAATTTTTCTTGGTTACAGGAAACAGAAAAATCAACTTAAAAGGTGTTTACTGTTCATTAAAGAATTTTTTGAACCATCCCCACGTAAAGATGCTCTCATAAAGCTTCACGAAAAAATAATTCAAGACATTGAGAAAAATGAGCGTGAGATTCAATTGAGATCGGAATTAACAAGGGTTAGAGAAAAATTTTTAGATCTAAATCACTGCATCTGTATTTCCTTTATTTTGTTCTTTTTATTTTTTTATTAGTTTGTAAGTTTTGTACTTACAATTTCATATTTTTGCCTATAGTTTGTCTTTAAGTTGCATGAAACACTGGTCTCGAACATCTAGCGGCAGATTAAAAAGAGAGTCTTCATCACCTTCATTGTTTGTCAGAATGGCTGAAAACCAAATTAAAAATGCACCTGCCCGAGTTGAAAACCCAGTTAATCAGGAAGAAAACGAATCTCAGCTTGAGATCCTAATCACCCTAGGACACTCAGACAATTCATGAATCCCACTAGGTCAGGATCACCATCTTGCATTGTTTTTCCACCAGAAGCAGCACGCTTCAATTTAAAATCAAGCGTCATCAATTTTTTACCCATATTCCATGGTCTAGAATCAGAAAACCCTTATTAGCACCTAAGAGAGTTCGAAGAATTATGTAACACTTGTACATACCAAAATTTTAGCATGAATATAATTCGGTTAAATTTTTTTCCTTTTTCTTTAAAGGATAAAGCTAAAATTTGGCTACAAAACCTTAGGTCGGAATCTATTAGAAAATGGGATAATTTACAAGAGCAGTTTCTTAAAAAGTTCTTTCCCCATCATAGGACAAATTCCTTTAAGAGAAAAATTACAACACTCACACAAGAGTTGGGTTTGTCCACATCATGGGTTTGAAACATGTAGGTTAGTTGCCCAATTCTACGAGGGTTTAACACCCCAAGGTAGACAAGTACTGGAGATGATGTGTAATGGTTAGTTTAGGGATAAAGACCCCAAAGATGCACTAGATTACCTAGAGCATATAGTAGAGAATACACAACAATGGGATACAATTGGCACATATGAGTCATCTGTTGAACCACAGCCATCTGGTAGAGGTATGTTTAACGTTAGGGAAGACCATGACCTTGCTTCCAAGTATGCATTTTTGTAAAAAAAAATTGAGGCTTTAGAAACAGGGAAAAATGATCATGTCAAGTCAGTTTAGGAAATCATATGTCAAATTTGTAGTTCAAATGAACATGTCACAGAAGTTTGCCCGTCCTTACCAGCCCTGAAAGACTGTCTCCATGACCAGGTCAGTTCCATAAACACATTCAATAGACCAAATTCACAGACCTATAATCCTGGTTGGAGAAACCATCCAAAATTCAATTGGAGGAATGATAACCAAGCACAACCTTCACACCAACCTCCCTAGTTTCACCAGAATTTCCGAAATTCCCAGAACTATGCACCATATGACTCACCACTTAAGAAAACCATTGAAGATAACTTGAGTGTATTCATGGAAAAATAAGAAACCATCAATAACCAAAATGCACAAATGATGAATGATTTGAAGGAAACTTTTGATAAAATCACATCTGCTTTGGCCATTAAAGAAAAAGGTAAGTTTCCTGCACAACCTCATTTAAATCCCAAGAGTCATCAAAACCCTCACGAGGGTAGTTCTGGAAGTCAACACTTTGACCAAGTCAAATATATTATTACTCTTCGTAGTGGTAAGACCATCCATAGACCTATTCTTGAACCTCGTGAAATTGAGGAAAAATCTGAATTAGATGGTAAGGAAGGGGTTGATGAGCCATTACCTATCGTTGATAATAATAGTTTTTCTCATCCACCTCCATTTACTCAGGCATAAAAAACAAAGAAATTGAACCATTCCCCATAGATTTATGAAATATTCAAATAGGTAAAGGTCAATATCCCTTTGTTAGATGCCATTCAATAAATACCATCATATGCCAAATTTCTGAAAGATCTGTGCACCGTTAAAAGAAAACACCAGGTAAGAAAGAAAGCTTTTCTAGCTGAACAGGTAAGTTCCATTCTCTCAACCAATAATGCATTAAAATACAAAGACCCTGGTTGTCCAACTATTTCTTGTATTATTGGAAATCAAAACATTGAACATGATTTGCTTGATCTTGGAGATAGTGTAAATTTACTGCCATTTTTGGTTTACCAATAACTTAATATCGGTGAGATGAAACCAACCTCAACTACCCTTTTACTTACCGATAGATCAGTTAAGGTACCAAAAGGAATTGTGGAAGATGTGTTATTGTAAATCGATAAATTCGTATATTATGTGGATTTTATTGTTTTAGAAACACAACCTATGGCATACAGTTTTAAGCCAATCCCTGTAATACTTGGTCGGCCATTTTTAACAACAGCTAATGCCTTAATAAATTATAGGAATGGAATCATTAATCTTTCTTTTGGCAACATGACATTAGAGTTAAATATTTTTAACATGTGCAAACAGCCATATGATGAAGATAATGAAAACGAAAGCGCATAATCAATTGAAACTATTATGGATGAGCATATTCAGGGGAGTTTATCTGATCCCGTGGAATTTTTTTCTGCTAATTATGTTGAGTCAAGTGCGCAAATAGATTCGGATATTACTAATGATTTTCTACTTAACTATATTCATGTATTGGAAGACGATGGAAAGATTAAAAATTTTGGAAGAACTGGGAACATTGGAAGAAGAAAAACATGAAGAAGCACCCAATTTGGAGTTAAAAGCTTTGCCAGAAGGACTGAGATATGCATTTCTAGAATATAATCACACTTACCCTGCGGTAATTTCTTATTCTCTCACAAGCGATGAAGAAGGTAAACTTTTAAATGTGTTGAAAGAACATAAACTAGCAATTGGATGGACTTTAAAAGACATAAAAGGTATTAATCCATTAATATGCACACACCGAATACATCTAGAAGATAATGCTAGGACATATCGTCAACCCCAAAGAAGATTAAACCTTCACATGAAAGAAGTAGTAAAAACTGAGGTCCTTAAACTTCTTGATGCATGCATTATCTATCATATTTCTGATAGTAAATGGGTAAGTCCTACACAGGTTGTACTTAAAAAGTCTGGAATCACTATTGTAAAAAATGATAAAGGGGAATTAATCCTAACTCGCATTTCATCTAGTTGGCATATGTGCATTGATTATAGAAAATTGAATGACGCAACTAGAAAATATCATTTTCCATTGCCATTTCTTGACCAAATTTTAGAAAGAGTAGCTGGACACCATTACTATTATTTTCTTGATGGTTACTCGGGTTATTATCAGATTCTCATTACTTTAGAAGACCAGGAAAAGACCACATTCACATGCCCCTTTGGAACATTTGCATTTAGGAAAATACCTTTTGGACTTTGTAATGCACCTCCAACATTCCAACGATGCATGTTGAGCATATTTAGTGACATGGTTGAACACTGTTTAGAGGTCTTTATGGATGATATAACTGTCTTTGGAAATTCATTTCATAATTGCTTGACTAATCTGAAAAATATTTTGAAAGATGTGAAGAAAAATGACTTTTGTTAAATTTGGAAAAATGCCATTTCATGTATGATTACACGTTGTGTCGTCTAAAGGTATTGAGGTTGACAAAGCAAAAATGGAGGTCATTTCTAAATTACCATCACCAAAATCAGTCAGGGACATTCGTTCTTTTTTAGGACATGCATGATTTTATAGGAGGTTCATTAAAGACTTTAGTACTATATCCAGACTATTATGTAACCTCCTATTAAAAGATGCTGTTGGACAAAATGACCCATAGCGTCACTATTTGCACAGATCATTGTGTTGTTGTAGCAAATTGACTATGTGACAAGGAAATTGCACTCTCATCATTTGTGATTAGATCACCATAAATATATAAATGAATAGAGGTCCCTATGATTAGTTCCTGGACTGAGAATGATATGAGACAGTATCAGTCCCCGAATGATTAATCATTAAATATCCCTAGCCGTAGTATTATCGAGACTGGACATCGATAATGCGGAATAGGCTAGTATTGCACTTGTGTGCGTTGTGAGGGCACAACGGCATAGTTCTCATATATATAAGTATTGGATACTTATGCAAGTGCGATAGGAGGTCGTGTTTCACCGATGGTACGGGAAACAGCTTCGCTCTGGATAGACCCTTCGGAATCCCATTGGTATTATGACTATGTGTCTATGGGAGGCCGAAATCAAGGTAGGTGTGTATAGTCTTAACCTGAGACTTACATCGCTAATACTTACGATAATCGATAAACTTTAGTCTTGGTGGTACAGGCTTTAACCGGTTCTGCGTACACCACTTCTGGGTTTATCAGAAAGTCGTAGTGTATTGGGTGTGATGTCGAGACGGAAGTGTCACTTTAGTCATTATGGAGATGATGTCATGCAGGATACGGTACTAGTGCTCTTGAGTGTTGCGCAACCAATCGGGATATTGTGACCAGGTCATAACTATCCGATTATAGAGACTATGTTACCAGACATCCGATATGTGCTTCGGACGGGGCAGACACTTATCCAGCCCCAGCCCTAGCACATGACTATCTGATACTGGGCCGATATGCACAATACAATCGTATACTACGCTTGATAACAGATCTATGATATTCTTAATTGGATATGTCCGGAGAATTGGGAAGACTTGGTGCTTTGCTAGGAGTCGACCTTGTCTCGTAAATCGGTAGAACGTAGTACTTGGTACGTACGTGATTCGGATACTCCGACGACCGTATTTACTGCCAACTTATCCGGGGATCTCATGGGTCGCTTCCCGATAATCCACCGATGACGCACAACTCGCACTCTTGAATAATCTGGGATTATATAGAAGAGAGAGAAAATTAATCTAGGATTAATTACGGAGATATTTTATCTAGGATAAAATATCGTCTAGAGAGAGATAACGATTAATTTGGAATTAGTCGGTAAATTAATATATTCGATATATTAAACGAAATTAGATTTCGACGCGGAATTAAAATTAGATTTTAATTCGGGCGAACGAATTAATTTAGAATAAATTCGTTAGCGACGTGAATAATGAATTCGCTAGGCGTAATCATTTAATTACGACGCGACGGAAAAATCGTTAATTTGGAATTAACGAACCCGAGCCCGGGTGTGATTGCGAGCGCATTCGTATTTCGAATTCGAGTGCGGCGACGCAAGTCGCATCAAGCGTCAAATCAATCGGTCGCATCAAGAGTCAAATCACTTGTCACTTTGAGTGATGTGACTTGACATCATGTCACTTTAATAAAGGTGATATGAATAATGATGGACTTGACATAAAGTGTAAAAGCATTTTGGAGGGAAAACTTTTTGGTTTTGGCTCCAATATTTATTTGATTTTATTTGATAAAGTTAAATGAAAAATTGATTATTTTATTCTTGGAAAATATATAATCAATTTTGCTTTACATTTTATTTAGATAATAACACATTTTTATCTCTCATCTCTCTCACGCACAAAGCCATTTTCTTCACTGGTTTTGAACCAGTTTGGGCGTGAACAATAGGGAAGCAAGAGTGGGTTTTCATGGTGAAAATTCAAGTGCTAGCACACTTACAAGTCTTGCGAAGGTGGTAGGGAGGTTCGACCATGAGCCGGGATTCATCCGACGAAATTAGGAGCTCCATTTCGCAGCTCAAAAACTGAAGACAGAAGGCAGTGGACTGCATGCAGTGGGCGTCCATGGCAGTGCGTATTTTGGCTTCATTCGTCTTCGATTCGACTCAACCAACCAATGTAAGTATTCCGCTATCTTCGTTGGTGTATTCATGCATGATTTTCATGTCTTGTTTGATCTTGGGACCTAGATTTTTACCTACAATGGCATCAAGAGCTATAGGTTCAAGCATGAAATTTTAGGGCTTAAAATTTGGGTAAATGTTTGTTGAGCATGATTTGAATAAATTAGTTGTTTAAGTATGCTTATAACATGTTTAATTTCATTTTGGTTGGACCAATTTGTTGAAAAATGATTTGGAATTATTTTCCCCAAATTTTTCATCTTGGCCGAATATGAATGTAATATTGGGTATTTTGATTTTGAGCATGATTTGGTTAAATTGATTAATTGAGCATGTTTAAATGATCTTTAATTGAAGATTGATTTGATCAATTTCAACAAAATGTGATTGGATCAATTTTGCCCAAATTTGTGATGTTGGCCGAATTCTATATTGATTTTGGGTTTTTGGAAATTTTGTTTTTTGATTCATTTGATGAATTGGAATCATAATGTTTGATGTTAATTTGAGGTCAATTAGATAGTACTTTGAATTGGACAAAAAACCCCAAAATCTTATGTTGGCCGAATGTGATGGATATTTGGAAATCTTGGATTTTTTTCATTTTAATTCATTGGATGAGTTATAATGATGTAGGATGATGTTGATTTGAGATTGAATTGGGTTTAATTTTGAATTGGATACAAATCCCTAAATTAATCACCTTGGCCGAATAGGTATAATGCCCTAATGTCTTGGTAATTTTGATTTTGTGACATTGGATGTGTATGAAATCAAATTGGATGGTGATTTGATGTCGATTATGGGTTCGATTGGATTGAAACCAAATCGGACACAAAATCCCTCCTTGGCCGAGAGCTTTGTAGCATGTAAATGGGTTTGATTTTTCAATTTGTGTGTTGGACATATAAAAATGATTTAAGCATGATTAATTGGACTAATATGGTGTTTTAGAAATATTGATTTAGTTGATTAATCATGTAATACACTTTAGTTTAATTGAATATGAAATTGGATTTTGTATATTTAATTATTTGGGCCTAATTTTGGAAATTGGACTTTAATGTTGTATTTGGGCCTATTGGGCTTGATTTTATCAAGTTGGGTTTAGGCCAAATGGATTGGATCCAATTGGGCCCAAAACCTTAACCATAAAGCCCAAATACGACTTAATGAACCTTAATGTTTAATTGGCCTAATGGGCCAAAATTAATTTAAAGGCTTATGGGGTAAATCCCGGATTGGACTTTGGTTGCGGATTTGACCCAAGTTGACCAAAAGTCCACGCCTTGAAGAAATTAATTAAAAGCCCATTGGACTTTAATTAATTAATATGGATATTAATCGGTCTTTGAGACGCGTTACGATTATATTTGGAATTTAAATCGTAAAAGTTTATTAAATAAAAGTGTAATATTTAATTTGGAATTGAATAGTGAATTAGTATTAAATACATGTTAAATTAGATTAATGATGTAGTTTAATTTAATTCATGAATTCGTACTTTAAGTACTTATTCGCAAAATGAGTTGACTCGAACAAAATCAAATCGTTGTTTGAACATTGGATGATCTCTTAATTATCAGATTAATAATTTGATTGATTGATTGATAGCATGCTTATTTGTGTGAATACATGTTTGTTGAATGAATAATGTATATCGGATGGATATTAGTCGGGTGGCCAATTTTAGAAATTGTTGTAATAAATCGATTTATTAAATTGGACCTGCTGACCGGCGTAAACACACACGTATAACGCAAGCGCACGTATCGTTCAAGTAGTATAAAAATATCGATCCCACGAGGACTTAATTCTTACTGTTGTTATTAATTATTGATACTATTTATTTACAAATATCTAATTGAGGGAGAAGAGAATGATTGCTTGATTGATTTGGTTGATTGTAGATTTGCTAAATAAATAAATAAATAAAAAGACAAAAGAAAATACTAAGGAAAATAACAAAAGACACAAAGATCTAGGGTTGTGAATCATTCTAATATCATTTAAAAGATGAAGTGGTTATTTTATGTTTGTGTAATAAATCAGTTTACTAACCTGGAACACTAAATTATGCAAAAGCCTCTGTCGATGGTCAGACACAAATACCCAGTTTAACCCAATTGAACCATATGTCTATGTCAACCAAATTATCTGGATTCATTAAGTGTAAGTTCCAATTATGGCTACCCCCGCCCGACAGGTATATTCCTATCCTGTAAGGAAATCTATTAAAGGGTTATCTATCCTCAAGGAAGATCGTGGGCTATTAAGTCTAAGGCTGAAACCTAAAATCCCTATGTCTAGTTCATTTTAGATTTATCACATCAATCTTATTGGTGATCAGACAACAAGAGCATTAAGCTTAAGACTTAATAAGTAAACCTTTAAATTACCCAAACTATAAAACAACCCCTTATAAACCGGTGATATTAGAATTCATCACAACCCCAGATAACTAACACATAATTAGGGCTAGTAACAACTTAAAAGTAAAAGACATAAAGTAAAAATACTGAAAAGTAAAAGACATAAAGTAAAACTGAAAAGTAAAATAAAATAAAATGCTAAGGTAAAAGGAATTACTTTTACTACTACTAATTTAGATATCTCCCATAAAATAATATATAAACTTGTGATATTATTTTACCAACCGACCAATCTGGCGGTATCCTGATTAAGTCAAATTAAGTCCAACCAGCCATATAGGCGGTAATATTTGTCCATAATCCAGCCATAAAGGAGGTACCAAAATAAATTTACCAACCGACCAATCTGGCGGTATCCTTGATTAGTCAGGTTTAAACCAGATTAAATTGAATTGCCAACCGACCAATATAGCGGTATCCTTTATTAATCAGTATTTTAAATAGTGAATATATTATTTTTAAGGGAGATTAATCTAAATAGTAACAGTAAAAGAATTACCTTTCACCCTAGCTTGGGAAATTACCTCCTCATTACTGAAAAGTAAAAATTGAAAAATTAAAGAAAGAAAAGTACTGTGCGTAAAAGTAAATTGCGGAAAGTAAAAACTGAAAAGTAAAGAAAAGAAAGTGCGAAACTGAAAATTAATTACTGAAAACTAAAAATAAACAAACTAGATACAATCTTCTTATTTATTCATTAAGAATTTCAAAGAAGAAAGTATGAATTTTACAAATGAAATGGCTTGGTATTTATAGGCAAAATTTTGCCACCATCAAATCATCAATCAATTTCTCCACCAATACATTATTAATTTCTCCACTAATTACTCCACCAAATCCATAATTGCTCCAATAATTTCTTATCTTGTTTGGTGTTGATTTGATAATTTTTATTAATTATTAATTAATTAATATTTTGCTTTGAAAATGATTGATAATGACTTTTAATAATTACACTCCACACACTTCTGGATGGTTCATCAATTTCGGTCATGAAATCTTCAGAATTCGAAAATATTTTCTCTTTCAAAGTTGTAGATCTTTGAGTCTTCTTTAATCTGGAACTTGAATCAGCTCAATCCGATATCTGAGTAAACAGTTATGCCCAAAATACGACAGATGCGCAAAACTGGAATTTCCAAAACTGCACTTCGTCAAAAACGCCCTTTCAAGTTTCCAATCTCCAAAATTAATATATCAAGTCCAATAATTGCCCTTATTTGATCCATATTTCGTCCTAAATGATTTCATTAAGTCCCAATATATTTTATCTGCAAAATAAACTAAAAAACACATCAAAACGTTCATCAAACCCGAGAAACTAAACAAAATATTAAGTAAAAGGGGCGGTAAATATTGATATATTTTCCTCTCATCACACCCCCAAACCTAACATTTTGCTAGTCCTCGAGCAAAACATAAAATAAAATAACATGAAAATAAAATTAACTAAGCCACTTTCGTAGGGATCACGATTGCATTTAGCGTATGCAACAAGCCTTTAAACCCCTAGGTGTCCCTAGTGGACGAGTTGTAGTCTCGTGAGGGTTTACAGCAATGATACCCACAAACATTTTACAAAAGTAAAAAGGCAGTAAAACTAATGCACACAAAAGCAAAAAGACAAGAGAAAAGAGAATAAAGAAGATAGTAACTAATCAGGTGAAACTTCTACTACAAGTTTCTAGTTGTTTTGTTTCTTTCTAAATTACTAAATAAGTAAATTCTCCGATTATTTTTACCATTCTTCATATACACAGCCAACATAATATTAAACAACTCATTTTTGCCCACAACAGTCATAAGTGCAGTTGATAAGAGAGTAATATTTTTGTCCTAAAGTTCTATCAGATTTCACACCTTTTTGTAGCAATGGAATAATTTTTCTGATTTTTTTCTTTGATTTTTCTGAATTTTGACTTTTTATTTATATACAATACCTTCCGTCTATGTAGCGAGCTTTGGGTCGGTGACTCCCAAACCAGTTGGCTTTAGGGCACCAGGTGTTAAGACACCCCTACGAACTTAATTACTCAGACTTCAGATATATATATTTTGCAGTATCTTTGATCCATGTAACGAGCTTTGGGCCAATGACTCCCAAACCAGTTGGTTTTAGGGCACTAGGTGTTAAAACACCCTTACAGACTTAATAACTCGGATCTTAGATACTTTATTTTTTTTTTTATATCAGAAATGATTTTTTTTTTATTCCATAACTATTAATAGATGTTTCCTCCAATTAAACTAGAGCACGAAATATTACAAGCTTTTCAATTACAGCTCATGTCTGTATGTTACTATGCATGTTGATAATACTTGTCAAATGAGCATATGAAGATTCATTTTAGTCAGTATTATGGAGAATTCACAAATTAAATAATTCAAAATGAAATAAACAAAAATTAACTTGTTTCGAAATAAATGGTTTGAAATACGTCTCAAGAGTGGAAACTCCTTACTCGGCTATTTCTTACCAATTTCACCTTTAGTTAAATAAAAAAACACAAAATGCAAAATATTTTTGTAATTTTTGAAAAATTTTCAATTTTTTGTATTTTTCGAAAAATTTTGGACTAAAAATAAAAAACAATACAAACAAGTACTATTAACTATACCTCACCCCCAAACCTAAATGAGACATTGTCCTCAATGTCTTAAACAGTGAAAGAATAGTTTAGAAAATAATACCTGGTTAGCTGAAATTCTACAGGAAAATTAAAGGTTAAGATCCAGATTTATTCGTCGCTTCTTACCACGATCGTCCTCAGACCATTTATTTTTGAAATGATAGGGTCAACTTTCGGTTCATAGGCTATAAGTTGGTCTATTAGATTCGGAGCAGTTCTGGCAGTAAAGAGGAGTTCTTTCATAGGTTTTGACACGAACCCATTTCTCCGAGCATCATCAAGAAACACACAAAGAAAATCATAAAATCCATCAACGTTGAGTAGTCCAAGCGGTTTCTGGTGTATGTTCAGGTTCGCCCAAGATAGTACTATAAAAATTTCCTCCAATGTGCCCAAGCCTGGCAAAGCAATAAAAGCATCAGAATGGTTAATCATTTCTACCAGTCGTTCAGACATACCTGGCACGATCAGTTCCTCTCCGTTTGATGATCCAATAAGATTCGCCTCTGCCAAGGGTTTTGGGATGATTCCCAAAACATGACTGCCTCCTTCCTGTACAGCCTTTGAAACGATCCCCATAAGTCCAAGATTTCCTCCGCCATATATTAAGTGCATATTCCTTGCTGCTAAGACTCGACCCAATTCCTGTTGTGTGCTTTATGTAGGCTTAGTACCAACACTAGTCGCAAAACACACAGATGTTTTCAACTCGTCTTCTTGAAGTGGCTTCCATTTTTTTTATGTATTTCTTTTTCAAATCAGGATGCCTTCAAAAGTGCAATGACGGGCTGAATTTATAGTACCTGAAAAAGGGTGAGTAATAATAGCACTAATATCTTCCAAAGGACGATTGTTAGCTAAACAACAAAAGAGATCGTGAAAGGTCAAAAAGTATGGATCTTGTCTACGAAAATCAAGATAATTACAATAGAAAAGCGAATCAAAGCAATAATTAAGGCAACGGAATTGTGTACGCAATACGCCACTCGCTTAGTATAAATTCATTAGGATGTGTCTCAAGATTTCATTCCTTATTCAGCCATCGCTAATGAATTGTTTCTCATCTTTGATTGCCAAACACAATTCCTTCTGTCTTAAAATGCTTCGTTTGTGCCTTTCCCTACAAAAATAACACACAAAATTAAAAAGTTCACACAAAATATGAAAACAAATTACAACAAATTGCATGGGTTGCCTCCCTGCTAGCGCTAAATTTTCGTCTTCAGCCAGACGTGACTGAAATTCATCTGTTAAGGAGGTTTCAGTGTCGTTTTGGATGTCCGATTAAAGACAATCCCGTGAGCGTTGCTTTTGAAGGGTCTCTTCCAACGGTAAAGTGGCAAAAAGAGTTTTGTCTCATTCAGTGCTCGTGCCACCTTTTTGCTCCTTGTTACTCCAGTGGTTCCTGCAAAGAAAGAAAGAAAATCAGGAGGTCTCGTATGATGCTTGACTTGGAATGGAAATTCCATTCTGTCAAGCTTCTGGTGATATCTTTAATTTGTACTCCCCAAAACAGCAATGTTTCTCCTGAATGCTCTGGATCTTTATTAAGGTCAGACATTTGCTCCTCCATTTGCTCTGTTTCTTGCTCCACCTTCTCTTCACAGATGTATTGTAAAATTCTTGTATTCATCTCTTCATCTGTCGTCTGTGAAATACATGCTTCAAAATTGTCAACCCGAGGATGCAAAGATGTTTCTGACATTAGGTTTTCATCCTCTGATACGACTGGAATGGATGGTTCAGATAGATCTTCTTCAAACAGCAAGGTAAAGCATGCTCCAAGATCTTCATTTTGAGGATTGAAAGTTTGATCCCCGTTGTTGGTGCAGTTGGTACAAATAGATCAGCTTCATCCTCGTCAGAATCTGAATAATAAAAGTCAAATTGAGACTTTGCCGGTTCGGGCTCCTGAACTGATACCTCTGGTTGTTGATACTGCTCAGCCTCCTCCTCTGTTGAAGTGTCATTGTGAAATGATTGGTACTCGAAGGCTTCATCTATGTCATCTGAAACTGGTTCTTGAGGTATGTAGTTCTGGTTTTCTGTGAATTGTCTCATTTGATTTGTCATCCTCTGAATGAATTCTGATTGTCTCTGAATACTTTCAAATTGTTTCTGGCTTGTTTCAAGCATTGTATCTAACTTTTCTTTTTGTTTCTTGAACATATCTTCGAGCATGTTCAGCAACTGATCTTCCTCTGATGGTTCTGGTTGTTGATGAAGATCATAGGTAGATGGTGGATAAGATGGAAAATGTGGTTCTGTGAAATGTGATGGCTCGTCATAACAAGAAGGATCTTGATAGCTGCCACCCTGGATGGTATTTGTATTTGCAATAATCTCTAGGGTGGTTACCATTACAAATGTCACATCTCCCCATTGCGTTTTGTTTAGCAAATATAGTATTGCTTGGTTCTGGCATCCAGTGATAATTGTTGGGCTGGACAACAGGCCTCAGAAAACCGGACTGTTGCTCCTAGATGTGGGGTGTATCTTCTTGTAAAGCTCGTAATCTCTTCAATCTCCCAGTAGTGTTCCATTTTTTAATCACCTGAAAACAAAAGAAATAAAAATTAGAAAATAAAAGAAAGAAAATTAGATATAAGTAAATTGATAGTTTCAAAATTAACAACTCAAGAAATATAAGTCCCCGGCAACGGCGCCAAAAACTTGACCGGCGTAAACACACGTATAACGCAAGCGCACGTATCGTTCAAGTAGTATAAAAATATCGATCCCACGAGGACTTAATTATCTTATTGTTGTTATTAATTATTGATACTATTTATTTACAAATATCTAATTGAGGGAGAAGAGAATGATTTGATTGATTTGGTTGATGGATTTGTAAATAAATAAATAAATAAATAAAAAGACAAAAGAAAATACTAAGGAAAATAACAAAAGACACAAAGATCTAGGGTTGTGAATCATTCTAATATCATTTAAAAGATGAAGTGGTTATTTATTTTGTGTGTAATAAATCAGTTTACTAACCTGGAACACTAAATTATGCAAAAGCCTCTGTCGATGGTCAGACACAAATACCCAGTTTAACCCAATTGAACCATATGTCTATGTCAACCAAATTATCTGGATTCATTAAGTGTAAGTTCCAATTATGGCTACCCCCGCCCGACAGGTATATTCCTATCCTGTAAGGAAATCTATTAAAGGGTTATCTATCCTCAAGGAAGATCGTGGGCTATTAAGTCTAAGGGAAACCTAAAATCCCTATGTCTAGTTCATTTTAGATTTACCACATCAATCTTATTGGTGATCAGACAACAAGAAGCATTAAGCTTAAGACTTAATAAGTAAACCTTTAAATTACCCAAACTATAAAACAACCCCTTATAAACTGGTGATATTAGAATTCATCACAACCCCAGATAACTAACACATAATTAGGGCTAGTAACAACTTAAAAGTAAAAGACATAAAGTAAAAATACTGAAAAGTAAAAGACATAAAGTAAAACTGAAAAGTAAAATAAAATAAAATGCTAAGGTAAAAGGAATTACTTTTACTACTACTAATTTAGATATCTCCAATAAAATAATATATAAACTTGTGATATTATTTTACCAACCGACCAATCTGGCGGTATCCTGATTAAGTCAAATTAAGTCCAACCAGCCATATAGGCGGTAATATTTGTCCATAATCCAGCCATAAAGGCGGTACCAAAATAAATTTACCAACCGACCAATCTGGCGGTATCCTTGATTAGTCAGGTTTAAACCAGATTAAATTGAATTGCCAACCGACCAATATAGCGGTATCCTTTATTAATCAGTATTTTAAATAGTGAATATATTATTTTTAAGGGAGATTAATCTAAATAGTAACAGTAAAAGAATTACCTTTCACCCTAGCTTGGGAAATTACCTCCTCATTACTGAAAAGTAAAAATGAAAATTAAAGAAAGAAAAGTACTGTGCGTAAAAGTAAATTGCGGAAAGTAAAAACTGAAAAGTAAAGAAAAGAAAGTGCGAAACTGAAAATTAATTACTGAAAACTAAAAATAACAAACTAGATACAATCTTCTTATTTATTCATTAAGAATTTCAAAGAAGAAAGTATGAATTTTACAAATGAAATGGCTTGGTATTTATAGGCAAAATTTTGCCACCATCAAATCATCAATCAATTTCTCCACCAATTACATTATTAATTTCTCCACTAATTACTCCACCAAATCCATAATTGCTCCAATAATTTCTTATCTTGTTTGGTGTTGATTTGATAATTTTTATTAATTATTAATTAATTAATATTTTGCTTTGAAAATGATTGATAATGACTTTTAATAATTACACTCCACACACTTCTGGATGGTTCATCAATTTCGGTCATGAAATCTTCAGAATTCGAAAATATATTCTCTTCTCAAAGTTGTAGATCTTTGAGTCTTCTTTAATCTGGAACTTGAATCAGCTCAATCCGATATCTGAGTAAACAGTTATGCCCAAAATACGACAGATGCGCAAAACTGGAATTTCCAAAACTGCACTTCGTCAAAACGCCCTTTCAAGTTTCCAATCTCCAAAATTAATATATCAAGTCCAATAATTGCCCTTATTTGATCCATATTTCGTCCTAAATGATTTCATTAAGTCCCAATATTATTTTATCTGCAAAATAAATAAAACACATCAAAACGTTCATCAAACCCGAGAAACTAAACAAAATATTAAGTAAAAGGGGCGGTAAATATTGATATATTTTCCTCTCATCACCTGCGTGTCCAGCCTTATCACCTCTGTTCTCTTTGTATTCTCTTCTCACCTATTCCCCTCTATGTATATGAGGTTTCTTAGAAGTGTAGTGTAACGGGTAGAAGTAATACTAGTGCTAGCTTGAGTGAGAAAGGAGAGATTGATCTAGGATCAATGTGTTAAGTATCCATCCGCAATCATTATTATTTATTTTCATTCTCGCTTTATTATGTATTTAGAATGCATGTTTAAGGGTGTATGATGATGAGACCTTAACAAAGATAATAAATTGGAAGCCAATTTGCACGCGAAAAACCCTCGTTAAATATCATGCGTTTATTTTTCCATTGAGTGATTCTTGCTCAAGATCCGAGATTGGCAGGGGTTGTTGGCCAAAGTCAAGCCCTTGTCCGTCAAAGATGTGCTTGAATTACGAGGCTTTGTTCCATATCGGTGTCGTGTCCAAGTTGTGGTTGTTGGCCAAAGTCAAGACCACTTCTTGTCCATTGACATTGATTACGAAGCTTCCATGTCAATGGGTCCGCGCTTGACTGGGATCACTAGGTTTGTTGTGCCAAAGCCAAGGCCTAGTTGATTCAGAGGAAAAAGGTTAGGGTAATACATTCGATGTATAGGCATATATAAGATATATGTTTGGGACTTGGATGTCCACCTACTGGATCTAGGAGTTGTATGAGATCCAATTGATCTTCGAGATCTACCTAGTTAATTATCATACAATTTGTTGGCCAAAGTCAAGATTGTGTGATATTTAACGGGATCTTAGCCCACTAGGAAACACGGTTTCCCGAGTACTCGACAGAGGGTTAGAGGCTCGACGAAAAATAGTGGGAGGCAAGTATTGAATTTGCAACATTCGTTCAATTACTCGCCATACGCGCTCAAACAAATATTACTCGTCATATTAATTAAAAGTATTAGTTGGACTAATATTTTATGTTGTTTTAAAAATATATATATATAGTTGGACTATATACAAACTCATTCAATATATAGTTGATTTTATAATTGGATTATAGTAATCAATATAATTGAATTAAATGATAGTTGTTTTTATAATTAGATTATAGTAATCAATATTAAAATTATAGTTGATTAAATAATTGGATTATTGTAATCATTATAATAAATAGTACCTTATTAAAATTGATTAAATAGTTGGACTATTGAAATCAAGAAAGAATTGAAAAGTTGAATGTTTAAAATATATAATCCTTGAATTAAATGTTTTAAATGATTTAATTTTCATATTGGGGATACATAATAGGTTACTTTATTGGATAAAATAACTTGTTCTATCTGGGCCATAATTAAGCAAAAAAGTAGAGCATAAAATCTTTGGAAGATTTATGTGATGATGACTTTAGTGCTTAATTAATATACTTATCATAAATCTATTTTAGATTTAAAAGTATTAAATTGCAATTAATAATTCTTAGAGAATTGATTTGACTATTCTAGAGGTGAAAAGTCAAAGTTTGCAATTGGGCGTGTTGCACAAGGTGCACATCGTTTCGATATTCCGAAACCCAAGGCTTGGCCAAAGGTTTGTGAAATATTGAAAAGATAAATGACATATCCCAAAGTGACTACCATTTGGATATGGAAGACACGAAGGAATTAAAGAAAGGGTGAGGCTCTTACTTTAAAATATTTGTCAAAGTCATGTTCACCACTAGTATTGAAATTAGATTTTAAATACTTAGTGTGGTACATAAAATATATGTATTGATGTTCAGAATCCGCTATGAGCTGGATACTGACTTCAAGCCGAGATTTCTCTGCAAATCGGAAACGGGACGAAAGTCGCTGTATCGACTGTAGATACCTAAGTTTAGGAACTACCCTTTGGGTATGTACTTAAATTAGGAACTGTTATAATGTAACTAGTTTGACTAGAGACATTATCTCTATATCAGTGTTTAATCCGTTACGGATAAAACCTTTATATTATAGAACACTAAGTGTTTTATTATATAAAGATGATTCTGAGATATATACATTAGATGTAAATAACAGAATTTATATTTTGAATATAAATAAAATCTCAAACATATAAAATGACAAATAAATAGCTCAAATTGATTTGATCAATAGAGACTTATTTGTGGCATTGTTGTCTAGGACACAATTAAACCAGACTCGTATATCCACACTTTTGAAGAGTGGGTACTAGGACTGATTTGACTATTCAAATAAGGTCTGCGAATCTAGTTTGTTAGGAAAAATACCTAAAATACTATTTACTTGGTAATAGTATAACGGCCACCGATCTGTTAGCCCTATTCATAGTGAAGTTTGTGGGCCCATATCTAGCTAGACTAGATGTGAACATGAATATTTCGTGACCTTGACGGATGTAGCATCGCGTTATGGTTATGTGTTTCTTTTGAAGAACACAGATCGTAAACCTTTTGAAGTTTCGACACGAAGTAGAAAAGTAGATCGGCTCTAGTATTATTCCACCACGGTAAGACCGTATTGGAAAAATACTTAAGTAGTAAGTTTCAGACATACATGAAAGAGTACGGTATTCTTTCATATGAGGACTCCTCCCGAGACACGTCAGTTAGACGATGTGTCCGAACTAAAACCGAATTTTGTTGGACATGATAAGGTTTATTACGAGTCGCTCTGAGCTACTGTTTCCTTCAATAGGATATGTATTAACAGTGCAAAACTTATTTAGAATAAGGTTCCATATAAATCTGTTTGACAGATATCATATAGGATATGAACAGGAAAGAAACGGGGTTTCTCATTCCTAATAATTTGGGTATGCCAGACATAACGTTTGGATGATACCAAACTAAGAACCCAAATTGGATAAGTGCCAATATAGGTTATCCTAAGGGAAACCATAAGTATAATACTTATAAATCTCATATGAGAACAATGTAATTGTTGCTCACCATGCGGTTTTCCTGAGAGGAATACCGATATGCAGTGGTCAGTGGGAGGATAGTGATACTCAATGAAAATCGGAGTAATACTGTTCAAGGCACGAAGTCCTTAATGGAACACAACAGTTCATCAATAATGAATCTGTACCATTAATCTTCGAATACACAAGAACTGAGTAGATCGGAAAGAGTCAAAAAACATCTAGGGTATGGGTTTCTGATCTAACCTAATAAAGATGTCAATCTTATGAAGGTATACCATCCGACTACGTTTTTGAGGAAGTGATACGAGGTATCGACTCCCTATTATGGCAAAGTGCCATGAGTCCGAAATGGATTCCATGTATAACAACTATTTTTGAATACTAGTTGTTGTACCACAAGGCATTGTGCCTATTGGTACATTAAACATCTTCAAGGAAGACATACGTGGAAGGCAACATACCAACGTACAAAGCTGGGCTTTTGACGGAAAGGTATCGTTATCAACATTGTGTTAATAACGGTTCGACCTTTTACCTGTTGGCATGGTAAATCCATTTTGAAGATGCTTGTAGATAACTGCGTATTTCATTTATGAAATGTGTCAGTTATAGATCAAAATCGCTTTCCTGAAAAGGAAACCTTTTGGAGGATGTTTACAACATCCTGAAGATTTTGTATAACCGACAAACAAGGTTTGCGGGTTACTCGATCCATGTTTGGATTGAAGCAAGCTTAAGGTTCTTGGAACTGACGTTTTGAAAAATAATCATATGGTTTATGATTTGACTCAAAACGAAATAATTCTTGTGTATATAAGGAGGTTAGTGGGAGAGCGCACTGACAGTTAAATTCCCATAAACAATTGGTGAAAGCTTGGCTTTCATAGATATTCTTTCAATAGAAATTCTCCGTAGAATTCTGGGGAGTAACAACCTTTATTCAAGGAATAAAGATCTACTGGGATAGATTTGGAGTTGGTTAACACTCTCTGGAAATTGTACATTTAAAATGTACTTGATAGGGTGTCTCATACGCTTCGAGCATATGGAGTCACGATCAGGTCAATCCAAGTGATAGTCACTGGATTGAAGATTAAGAACATCTGTTAGTATCTAATAGAACTAAAGATGTTGTCTTAAACTATGGAGAATGAGAACTTGAAGTGACTGGGATCACTGCTGCAAGTTTCCAAACAATTAAATACTACGGTACTATAAAGTTTGAATAACGGGACAGTGAGCTTGAAATCTTCCAAGCAAGATAACTGTTGTCGAATAAACAACAAATGCGGATTATTGCTGCAGCTGAGGTAGCAATAGAATCCATTTGGATCGAAAATAAATCTAATTAGATTAGATATAGTTCTGTTAGCAGCTGAGCTAGGCGTCAGCACAAGCTAAAGAATTGAAGGTCTCATCGACGATCCAGATATATACTTCTATATCATCTGATTCGTTCGGATCATACATCGTGGCGATGTGATGATCGTATAAATCGCGTCAAACGATAATCAAACAAATCTGCTGACGAAAATATTTCTTCAGCAATTTGAGCGAACCGTACAGAGTTCGAGTGTAGGACACTTGAGTGACTGGCTATGTGCCAAGTGGGAGATTGTTGGACAAAATGACTCATAGCGTCACTATTTGCACAGATCATTGTGTTGTTGTAGCAAATTGACTATGAGACAAGGAAATTGCACTCTCATCATTTGTGATTAGATCACCATAAATATATAAATGAATAGAGGTCCCTATGATTAGTTCCTGGACTGAGAATGATATGAGACAGTATCAGTCCCCGAATGATTAATCATTAAATATCCCTAGCCGTAGTATTATCGAGACTGGACATCGATAATGCGGAATAGGCTAGTATTGCACTTGTGTGCGTTGTGAGGGCACAACGACATATTTCTCATATATATAAGTATTGGATACTTATGCAAGTGCGATAGGAGGTCGTGTTTCACCGATGGTACGGAAACAGCTTCGCTCTGGATAGACCCTTCAGAATCCCATTGGTATTATGACTATGTGTCTATGGGAGGCCGAAATCAAGGTAGGTGTGTATAGTCTTAACCTGAGACTTACATCGCTAATACTTACGATAATCGATAAACTTTAGTCTTGGTGGTACAGGCTTTAACCGGTTCTGCGTACACCACTTCTGGGTTTATCAGAAGTCGTAGTGTATTGGGTGTGATGTCGAGACGGAAGTGTCACTTCAGTCATTATGGAGATGATGTCACGCAGGATACGGTACTAGTGCTCTTGAGTGTTACGCAACCAATTGGGATATTGTGACCAGGTCATAACTATCCGATTATAGAGACTATGTTACCAGACATCCGATATGTGCTTCGGACGGGGCAGACACTTATCCAGCCCCAGCCCTAGCACGTGACTATCCGATACTGGGCCGATATGCACAATACAATCGTATACTACGCTTGATAACAGATCTATGATATTCTTAATTGGATATGTCCGGAGAATTGGGAAGACTTGGTGCTTTGCTAGGAGTCGACCTTGTCTCGTAAATCGGTAGAACATAGTACTTGGTACGTACGTGATTCAGATACTCCGACGACCGTATTTACGGCCAACTTATCCGGGGATCTCATGGGTCGCTTCCCGATAATCCACCAATGACGCACAACTCGCACTCTTGAATAATCTGGGATTATATAGAAGAGAGAGAAAATTATCTAGGATTAATTACGGAGATATTTTATCTAGGATAAAATATCGTCTAGAGAGAGATAACGATTAATTTGGAATTAATCGGTAAATTAATATATTCGATATATTAAACGAAATTAGATTTCGACGCGGAATTAAAATTAGATTTTAATTGGGCGAACGAATTAATTTAGAATAAATTCGTTAGCGACGTGAATAATGAATTCGCTAGGCGTAATCATTTAATTACGACGCGACGGAAAAATCATTAATTTGGAATTAACGAACCCGAGCCCGGGTGTGATTGCGAGCGCATTCGTATTTCGAATTCGAGTGCGGCGACGCAAGTCGCATCAAGCGTCAAATCAATCGGTCGCATCAAGCGTCAAATCACTTGTCACTTTGAGTGATGTGACTTGACATCATGTCACTTTAATAAAGGTGATATGAATAATGATGGACTTGACATAAAGTGTAAAAGCATTTTGGAGGGAAAAACTTTTTGGTTTTGGCTCCAATATTTATTTGATTTTATTTGATAAAGTTAAATGAAAAATTGATTATTTTATTCTTGGAAAATATATAATCAATTTTGCTTTACATTTTATTTAGATAATAACACATTTTTATCTCTCATCTCTCTCATCTCTCTCACGCACAAAGCCATTTTCTTCACTGGTTTTGAACCAGTTTGGGCGTGAACAATAGGGAAGCAAGAGTGGGTTTTCATGGTGAAAATTCAAGTGCTAGCACACTTACAAGTCTTGCGAAGGTGGTAGGGAGGTTCGACCATTAGCCGGGATCCGTCCGACGAAATTAGAAGCTCCATTTCGCAGCTCAAAAACTGAAGACAGAAGGCAGTGGACTGCATGCAGTGGGAGTCCATGGCAGTGCGTTTTTTGGCTTCATTCGTCTTCGATTCGACTCAACCAACCAATGTAAGTATTCTGCTATCTTCGTTGGTGTATTCATGCATGATTTTCATGTCTTGTTTGATCTTGGGACCTAGATTTTTACCTACAGATGCAACATTTGAATGGACAAAAGAATGTCAAAAATCATTCCAAAAAATTATCAGTCTTTTGACTTCTACTCCTATTATGCAATCCCCTGATTGGTCTTTGCCTTTTGAGCTAATGTGTGTTGCTAGTGATTATGCAGTTGGTGCAGTTCTAGGGCAGAGAAAAGAAGGTAAGTCGCATGTGATATATTACACTAGTAGAACATTAAACAGTGCACAAATGAATTGCACTACCACAGAAAAAGAACTAATTGTTGTAATATTTGCATTGGATAAATTTTGATCATATTTAATCGGTTCTTCAACTGTTGTTTACTTTGATCATGCTGCTGTTAGATATTTGATGTCTAAACAGGATGCCAAGCCAAGATTAATACGGTGGATTTTTTTTGCTTCAAGAATTCAATCTCACAATCAAAGACAAAAAAAGAGGCAGAGAACGTGGTTGCAGATCACTTATCGAGACTCACAAACGAGTCACTAATCGATACCACTCCTATCAATGATTCTTTCCCCGATTAATTTTTATTTTCGGTAAACGTAATGCCTTGGTATGCTAATATTCTCAATTTCCTTGTAACAGGTAAGATACCCCTAGACTGGAGCCAACAAGATAAGAGGAAATTTTTGACCGAGGTCAAAATATTCTACTGGGATGATTCTTATATGTTTAAATACTGCCATGATCGGATTTTCAGACGATGCATACCTGACAATGAGATAAGCAGTGTTATTTAGTTCTGTCATTCAAAAGCATATGAAGGTCATTTCTTATCTAAGAAAACCACTGCAAAAATCTTACAGTGTGGATTTTATTGGCCCAACATTTTAAAAGATACATACACTTTCTGCAAAACTTGCGAAAATTATCAAAAGTTGGGATCAATTTCAAAAAGAAACATGATGCATTTAAATCCCATACTTGTCATCAAAATCTTTGATTGTTGGGGGATATATTTCATGGGCCCATTTCCACCATCCTTTGGATTTTTATATATTTTAGTTGTAGGCAATTCCTTATCGGAACAATGATCACACAACTGTGATCAAATTTTTAAAAGAAAACTTGTTGAATCGATTTGGAATTCCTCGGGCCATCATAAATGATGGAGGTAAAGACTTTTGTAATAGACCATTTGAATCCTTAATGAAAAAGTATGGAGTCACAAACAAAGTTTCCACCTCTTATCACCCCCAGACAAATGGACAAGTAGAATTAGCAAATAGGGAAATTAAACTAATTCTAGAAAAAAAGGTTAACCCGAATCGTAAAGATTGGTCTCTTCGACTAACTGATGCACTCTGGGCATATCGAACAGCTTTCAAAACATCATTGGGTATGTCTCCTTATCGTCTAGTTTATGGAAAAGCTTGTCATTTGCTTATAGAACTTGAGCATAAAGCATTTTGGGCTATCAAAGCATTTAATTCAAACCTTGAAAATGGTGGTCATGAACGTAAATTGCAACTAAATGAACTTGAAGAATTAAGGAATGATTCATATGAGAATACGAAAATTCTGAAAGCTAAAACTAAAGCCTTTCATGATAGTCGAAATTCACGAAAAATATTTAAGGTTGGTCAAAAGGTTTTGCTTTATATTTCTCTTCTTCATTTATTTCTTGGAAAGTTAAAATCCAAATGGAGTGGCCCATTTATTGTGAAACATGTTTACCCATACGGGGCTATTAACATTGAGAATCCTAGGGACGGTGATGTATTTAAAGTAAATGGACTGCGTCTGAAACCCTTTTTGGAGTGCTCAAAATTTCAAGAAACTTTTTTCCTGTCAGACCCAGTATACCTTGATTGATGTAGTTTCTTTCATGTTCTGTTTAATATTTCTGTAATTTCCATTTTTCTTAGTTTTGCAGTGTTCTTGTTCTTTTATTTTATCTCACACCCCAATAAAGCAGCGGATGACGGTACTCCGTGACTCAAGTCGGTCATTTCAGTTTCCTAAAAATACTGATACCCTACAAAACCAAGGCATGGAAGAAACTCTCGCAACCCTCCATAAATATTTTCCTGCACTTCCCCGAAATGCTCTGATTAAAATTTACAAAGCCCACACAGAAAGAATGAGAATCTTATGATTCATGGTATTCCTATTGATATTCGTTGGGTAATCGAAGGAAGGGTTCGTTGGGCAGGTGAGTCACCTGAATCCTTCATTCCTTACATGTCTGGTTCAGGGAAAACACCTATTCTAAAAAACAAAGAGCTAAACAAATGGGTGTTTGTTATAAGTGTGCACGTTGTATGTGCAACACTCGTTGTCGTTCTTTAGGAATGATGTCTGATAATCGTGAGGATAAAATACAATTAGTTATGGATGGACTGAGTAAGAAGCCTTTTGATGATATATCATTGACTCTTGAGACGCATCCTAGTGGATATGTTCATCGTGAAATTCTCAGATGTCACACACAATTTCAAAAGGAAAGACAACCATACAGTCTCAGGAATCTGAATTTAAAAGACCTGTTTGCCAATTTATAAGAAAATTGGATGGGAAGCCTATCCCCGACCCATAGAGGGCGTTCAAGTCGTTACTGGACGTAAAACCAGAGGAAGATGTGAGCCACAATCACAACTACCAGTACATATTATTGCATTGTTTTTCTTTACTTTAAATTACTGTTTTCCTTTACTTTTTACCGACATTATCTAACTTTTTTATTCGCGATCTATTTTTTTGATAGTTATCATTTTACAGATATTAGTGCATTTCTCACTCACTCTTTTCAGGATCTATAAATTCAGCTCGTCATCTCTCTTTCCTCAACACATTTAGCTAAGAGAGGTAGCACAAATGGAGACAACTTCAAAACGACGATTCACTAATATCTATGTATTTTGTGGAACTAGCTCCGGAACTAAACTACAAATTGTTGAGGGAGCAAGAGAATTAGGTAGAGTTATGGAAAACAGAAATATGCACTTAGTATATGGCGATGGCAATCTTGGATTGATGGGGTGTATTTCAAAAGCTGTACATGAAGGTGGAAGTCAAGTTTTCGGGATCATCCCAAAACCTTTAACAGAAAGCCACATCATCGAGAAATCAAATGGAGAAGATGTAGGAAACGACTTTCCTTAGCATGGTGGAAGTTACTTGTGGTGGCACCGGGTTCAGTATGGATCTTCAAAATTTTCATTGCCTTCTCCCTTTGTTGTAGTAGCTAAGATCAATCCTTTAGTGTCCAACACTTAGATCAACCACTCGATCTTCCGAACTATGACTCGAAACTAACAAACCGAATTGTGGGCTTCACTCACAAAGATTAAACCTCTACACTATTTAGAGATTTAAGATGTCACAATGGTGTTTGGCTTTAGAAATTTCACAATACTTGTGAATGCTAGAACTCTTTCTATTTTCTCTCAAATCTTTTCTCACAACAATTGTGAGAATGAATGCCAAGTGTTAACCTTAGGAAGTGAGAGAAATGGTAGAGATTATATTCTCTTACACAAGCCAACTAACCTTGTCATTAAGCATCTAATGCTTTCTTGCAATGGCCAACATAAAAATGTGAATGCCATACCAAAGCATAAGAAATGTTAAGCTAAAGACAATGGATTTTTCATTAAGCATTCAATGCTTTCTTTCAATGGCAAACACATAAATGTGGAGGCCATACCAAAGCATAAAATGCATTAGCTAATGACAAAACTATTAGGTGTATCCAAGCCACCTAATAGACATAATTGCTTAGATGACATGGTAAGCCATATGGCTTTGTCTCCAATGGTAAATAAAAATCAATATATTAATAATGATTTATTTACCTTCAATTATGTTGTAGTAATTATCTCATAATTATTACTAACTTGATTATCTCATAATCAAGACTTGATTATCTCATAATCAAAAATTCTAGAAAACATTAAGTTAAACTAATTTAACATAGTTTTCATTTGTGACAATAAATATTATTAATCTCATTAATAATATATAAATAAATATAATGTGAGCATATAATTAGAGAATCTAATTATATTAGGTTTGCTACAGTTAATCGAGCTAGCACGGGGACCAAATTGACCTACGGTTCCGAGCTCCAATAATTCTGAAATATTAATTAAACTCTTTAATCAATTATTACGAATTATTAACTCCGCATTATTCCACTAAAAACTCGAAGTTAAACTCCCGTTATCGTAGATGGATTAAGTAAACCGAACATTTTCGGTGTCCATCGATATAATCATTACATATGGATATAGCCCTTCACGAATATCTCATAAATAGAGCCGGGTCATAAGTCCGTTAAACCCCTCTAAATATTTTGTCTCTTAAGCACCATTGATTCTATAATGAACAATTAATTCATAACAATTATGAATATAAAATACTTTCTATTCGTAATAGAAAAGTTGAGCGCTCAAATTGTTCAAGTCCCGAATCAACTCTTAAAAAAGATATTCATCTGTTTCTCGTAAGAAGGAGTGAATTCCATATCTATGTAAAACGTTCATAGCTACATACCAAATCATATCCCCAAAATACGTAGTTATTGGCTGAGAATGCAACACCAACCTCACCATAGTAAATCAAAGGACATAACCTGTCATGCAGGAGTTCGTAGTACACTTAGGATTAAGATCGAATCCATATATGACCATCTATTTGATAAAATGAATTTCTTCGGTTAACATATATTAAAAGAAATTCGTATTTATCTGAGTCCAGTCCTATATGGTCTTATCATACAAGGTGCCTCCATTCCCATGTCACTACATGAACGATCCCGGATCAAGATCGTCATACAAGTATAGAATGGACCGCAGCTATAGATAAACCACAAACAAAGTACCCTCCTTGTTCGTTCTCTATGGACTATTTAGATTACTAACTATATACTTAAATCCTCTTGTGCAACAAACATACACTAAGTCTAAAGGTACAAGAGTAATCAAGGTAAACAAGACAATTGGACAATATGTGATATAAATCAAACAACTTTGATAAAATGAATAATGCATTTATTATTATTACAAAAATCAATTCCGTTTACAATACATGAAGCTCTAGGACATAAATCCCAATAGAAGAATGTATTGTCCCAGGTATGTTTGAAAGACTCACTGAAATGATCAATCATGCTGATGCTTTCATTGCTTTACCAGGTGGGCTCGGAACGTTGGAAGAAATATTCACTGTTGCGTCATGGGCAAACTTGAATATTCACCAAAAACTTATTGGGTTGTTTAATGTTAATGGATTTTTCGATTTTCTTTTTGTATTTCTTCAAGATGCCAAAAGGAATGGGTTTATTTCAAAACCGGTAAGAGATATCTTCCTAACTGCACGAACAGCTGATGATTTAATTGACCAACTCTTAGCTAAAGAACCAAAAATATACCCTATTCTTTCTAAGTTGAACTGGTCTGGTAACGATCGTGGAAAACAGCGCAAAGTAAACCTGGACCTTAATCTGTAATCTTTAGTTATAACTGTCAATTCCACAATAACCAGGTGATATCTTCTAAACTCTTTCTTTATATGCT
>SKCR01026350.1:0-75546 GCA_019454045.1 Zanthoxylum bungeanum
GTCTCCCTGAACAGCTGCGCTCACCGCATCCAAATCGGCCAACTCCTTCTCGAAGTCAATGCGGGCCAACCCCTCAAATTCGGCCATCGACCGTTCCACATCCTCCATTTGAGCGATGACGGCTCTCTCATTCGCCTCTTTCTGTTGGACAATTATGACCCATAGCGTCACTATTTGTACAGATCATGGTGTTGTTGTACAAATTAACTATGTGACAAAGAGATTGCTCTCTTATCATTTGTGATTAGATCACCTTAGATGTATAAATGATGAGAGGTCCCTATGATTTGTTCCTGGACGGAGAATGATATGAGACAGTATCAGTCCACGTAGGATAAATCATTAAATATCCCTAGTCAGAGTATTATCGAGATTGGACATCGATAGATACGTAAAAGACTAGTATTGCACCTGTGCGCGTTGTGAGGGCACAACAGCATAGTTCTCATATATTTGGGTATTGGATACTCATGCAAGTGTAATAGGAGGTTGTGTTTCACCGATGGTACGGAAAACAGCTTCGCTCTGGATAGACCCCCTCGGAATCCCATTGGTAGTATGACTGTGTGTCTATGGGAGTCCAAAATCAGGGTAGGTGTATTTGGTCTTAACCTGAGACTTGCACCGCTAATACTTGCGACAATCAATATACTTTGGTTGAGGTCGTCCAGGGCTTTAACCGGTTCTGTGTACGCCAATATTGGGTATGTTGAGAATCGTAGAGTATTGGGTGTGATGTCAAGATGAAAGTATCACTCCAGTCATAGTGGAGATGATGTCACGTAGGATACGGTATTAGTGCTCTTAAGTGCTGCGCGGCCATTGGGATATTATGACTAGGTCATGTATATCCGATTATAGAGACTAGTTACCAGACATCCGACATGTGCTTCGTATGGGGCAGACACAACTCCAGCCCCAGGCCTAGAACGTGACCATCAGATACTAGATCGATATGCATTATACGATGTATACTACGCCTGATACAGATCCTTCATTCCTGTAAGGATATTTCCGGAGAATTGGGTAGGCATGGTGCTTTGCTAGAAGCCAACCTTGTCTTGTGAATCGGTAAAACGTAGTACTTGGTACTTACGTGTTCGGATAGTCCGACGACCGTATTTACTGCCAATATATCCAGGGATCTCATGGGTCGCTTCCCAATGATTCACCGATGATGTATGACTCGCACTTTAATTAATCTGGGATTAATTCGATGAGAGAGAAAATTAATCTGGGATTAATTACGGAGATATTTTATCTGAGATAAAATATAGTCTAAAGAGAGAGAACGCGATTAATTTGGAATTAATCGGAAAAATGAATTTAATAGTTAAATTTGATTTTTCTATTTAATTTATTCGAATGGGCTAAAATTAATATATCGGATATATTAATATGAATTGGATTTCATTACGAAATTAAAGTCGGACTTTAATGCGAACGAACGAATTAATTCGTAAACGACGTTCGTAATATATTTGCGTGGCATCGATATTTAATTAAATTAGATTTAATTATTTAACGACGGAAGTTCGTTTAATCGGATTAAACAGAACCGAGCCGCGGCAAATGTTCGTAGAGATATTTGAATTTTGAATTCAAATATGTGGGGCCCATGTGTGGTAGGTGTACCTACTACCCAACTACCTTGTTTGCCTTTTGGAAAACCATTTACCCACACCTACCAAGTTTATTGTAAAAGGTGAAATGGTTTTACCTAAAATATAAAAGCAAAATATCTCTCTACACTTTGGAAACTATTATTATTCATTAGATGAATTTTAGTAAACCCTAGACAACTCTATCTCTCTCCCATCTCTTTCTCCTTCACGCCCAAGGGGCTGCTCACTGTCAAGAAATGGCGTGAATGATGGAGCATATTTGAGGGTTTTGTAGCAAGATCCAAGTGCTAGCACACTCCTAGGAGACATACGAAGGTGTTAGGGAAACTCACCCACGAGCCGGGAATCAAACGACGAAGATTCGAAGCTCAAAGTCTCAGCTCAAAACTGAAATTTCAAGACAGTGGACTGCATGCAGTGGCGCCACTTTGATGAAGGAAAATCAAGTTTTGTTCTTCATCAAATCGTCTCAACCGATCGATGTGAGTATTCCGCTACCTCATTTGATGTATTCACACATGTTTACATGCTTGTTATGATCTTGGGACCTAAATAGAAACCAGCACTTTCCTCATCCGACTTTCGTCCAAACGGCGTTGAAGCTCTTTCAATTGCTGCTCCAGGTCCATGAAGACTGACTCTTCAGTCACCATCTCTTTCGTGGTCTCCTTCAAGGCCTGTTGCAGCTTTCCGAAAGATTCACGGAGTTCTTCCCTTTTCACCAACGAGGAGCGAAGCCCAATCCTCTGGCTATGAATTACACGATGCCGGGAGAGAAGGTTCGTTATTTCCTCTTGCATCTCTTGGAGAAAGAGCCGATCATCAATAGATACGGGCGATGAAGGAAGAGCCAGTAATTGGCTTAATTCGGAGGAACACCGGCCCAACTAAAGCATGTTCTGGGGTTGAACAGCTTGGTGAACCTCCATCGCAGCGAAAGAAGCATACTGACGAAGGACCTCCCGAAGACTCTCCAAGTCTGAGTCTGCGCCAGTTAGGGGCGTCGATGGGCAAAAATAAGCAGAGGTCATGTCCCCAAGACGATCCAAAAGACGCTGGGCCGATTGCAGCAATAGATCGGGCGCCTACACATAAGGGAAGAGTTAGCAAAACAGATTAAGACCACAACCCAAGAAGAAAGGGAAAGTAACTCACCATCCTAGAAGCAGAACTAGAAGGCTGATGGGCATGTACGTTGGATGTTCCAGCTGCTGGCTGCATCAGTCCTTGCTCGGGGGACAGTGGACGCTGGGGGACAGTAACTAATTGCTGTGCGGCTTGAGGAGAGATCGGCCGAGGAGGAGAAGTTGACGGCATATTGGGGGATTCGGCCCGATGAGGAAGTGCTTGTTCAGCAGTGATTGGCATTTGGACTGTTTGAGTGGGTGTCATTGATGGAACGATCACGAGGGCCGAATGCGATGGTTGCCTAAGCTCAGGCTCCTCCCTTTGAGCGGACCTTTGAGGAGAAGGAGGCAGAAGGGCCGAGGCTGATGGATGTGCTGAGGGCGACGCCATGTGCCCAGGAATACTGGGGGACACGGCCTCTGGCATTGAGTGTTGAGGCACAGCAGTCGGCCGAACATCTGCAAGAGAATCGGAGTCGGATGAATCAGAAATAATAATGACTGCATCTTCTTCATAAATACGACGAAGGAATTTCCTCAATTCTTGGGCGAGAACAACCAGACTCGGCGTAAGAATTCCTACCTTGAGGGACAGCTCCACTTGTACTCCCCTCTCCTAAGAGCTGCTCTATGTTCGGTCTTTCGCCCACGCATTCCTCAACAGAAGGAAATCGAATCATTGGCTCCCTCGCGGGTTCCTCGCTCGCGCTGCCGTCCACAGAGTTTCGGCCTCTGGAGCTGGTGCCGTCCCACGTGCCACAGGGGGTGAAGGTGAGTCGATTTTCAAGGCCTGCGTCAAACCATACAATACTAGCATCAGTATATCTCAAAGCATTATAGAAGCAAGGAAGGGCGAATTTCAGACTCGTACCTTAGGACGACGGACCAGAGGAACGTCCGAATCAGAGCTTCGACTAGGGGAAGGCTGCTTCCTTTTGACGGGCTTTGTCTTCTTCGACTTGGAAGCCTCAGCAGCCTTTGACTTGGAAGCCTCGGTAGCCTTCTTTGACCCCGGTGACCCAGACGGCTTGAGAAGCAAGGAAAGAGAAGAGTATACCTTCGCCGAAGGCAGGGAGAAAAATCGTTCACGGGCCGATGGCCAGAAACGGTCAAAATAGGGGTGAACGGATATACAAGGATTAAAAGAAGCTACGGTAAAAGAAGCCAGTAAGGATCGAGTCTCCTCCATAGAGTCCTCGACCTCTGAGACCGAAAAGACCTTAAAGCGGTCTGATGATGCAGAAACGAATGGAAAAATGCAAGAGTCCATCTTGGACGAGGCCGAACTGACGAGCTACAAAATTGGGCGAATATACTTCTACCCCAACCTTACCATTGGCCCCCGTCAAAATGTCATTAGCCAATTCGCGGCCGTACAAAAATTTGCGCCATATGCGAAAGGCCGTCTCTTCCTTTTCAGAAAGGGGAGGATCAAGGGCGAAAGATGGACTGTCAGACGCTGAAAAGGGAAAAAAGGAAGGGACACGGGAAAAAGTATAGAAATAGTCAAAGGTGGCCCAAGGGGAAACAGAAGATTGCCGAAGCTGGGCATAGTGAAGACCGGCACACGAGTAAGAGCGAGTCGGCTCAATTGTGCCGAAGATAGGAAAATACGCTTTCAGCCAAAGCTGGACAATCCATAAAGGGCCCGAAGCAATGGCTGAGGACCCAGAGCGAAGCTGGTTTTGGAGGATGGCCAATCCCCTGTACGTGGCAGCAAGGAAAAAGAGGCCAAATCTAGGCGACGGCCATTTGCAAGGTCAGAAGAGATGGAGAGATAACCAGCCGCGGGTTTCTGGCTGGGTGTGCAAATGATATACTTACACAGCCAATAATGAAGAAAAGTCATTCGTTCCAACAAAGAAACTGACCCGGCCGTCTTCGAATAGGCACGAAGAAAAGAGGAGTACGACGACAAAGAAGAGGGGTCCATTTTAGGAGGAGGAAAGCGAAACGATATGGAGGCTGATATGGTCGCTCCAAGGGGGGACAACCCAGTTAGGGCACCGACATTGCGAAGGGTGATGGTGAATGGCCCGACGGGAAAGACAAACACGTTATAATCGGATGACCAGAAAAGTAAAGAGATAGGGAACAGGCTGCGATCAAAAGCCGGCAGGTTCAAGGAAAGCTCGATAAAGGGAAGAAGGCGGTGCGTATCTAAGAAGGACCGGGTATCCTCATGCGATAGCATACGCTTATACCAGGCTTCAAAAGCGATGTCGGGTCTGGGCCAAGTTCGAATTGGGTTAGCATAAGAGAGAGCAGAAAGACTTAGCGGATCAGAAAATGGAAGGTCGGAGGAAGCAGGAAATTACTGAGCCAACGGGTTTGTTGTAATGGCTTCGGTGTTTGTAAACATAGGACCGAGGGCGCACTGGGCGAATTCTTCGTTCAGGGTATGAACGCCGAAAGTACCCACTGAGTCAGACTCTAACGCCGTCTGATAATCGGCGGAAGTCGAAGTATCAGTTTTGGGGATTGAAGAAGAAGAAGCCATAGAGAACTAAGAGTTTGAAATCACAGGGGAAGGCAAGGTTGTAAAAGATGGACTGAAAGGAAGGGACACGGGAAAAAGTATAGAAATAGTCAAAGGTGGCCCAAGGGGAAACAGAAGATTGCCGAAGCTGGGCATAGTGAAGACCGGCACACGAGTAAGAGCGAGTCGGCTCAATTGTGCCGAAGATAGGAAAATACGCTTTCAGCCAAAGCTGGACAATCCATAAAGGGCCCGAAGCAATGGCTGAGGACCCAGAGCGAAGCTGGTTTTGGAGGATGGCCAATCCCCTGTACGTGGCAGCAAGGAAAAAGGAGGCCAAATCTAGGCGACGGCCATTTGCAAGGTCAGAAGAGATGGAGAGATAACCAGCCGCGGGTTTCTGGCTGGGTGTGCAAATGATATACTTACACAGCCAATAATGAAGAAAAGTCATTCGTTCCAACAAAGAAACTGACCCGGCCTTCTTCGAATAGGCACGAAGAAAAGAGGAGTACGACGACAAAGAAGAGGGGTCCATTTTAGGAGGAGGAAAGCGAAACGATGTGGCTGATATGGTCGCTCCAAGGGGGGACAACCCAGTTAGGGCACCGACATTGCGAAGGGTGATGGTGAATGGCCCGACGGGAAAGACAAACACGTTATAATCGGATGACCAGAAAAGTAAAGAGATAGGGAACAGGCTGCGATCAAAAGCCGGCAGGTTCAAGGAAAGCTCGATAAGGGGAAGAAGGCGGTGCGTATCTAAGAAGGACCGGGTATCCTCATGCGATAGCATACGCTTATACCAGGCTTCAAAAGCGATGTCGGGTCTGGGCCAAGTTCGAATTGGGTGAGCATAAGAGAGAGCAGAAAGACTTAGCGGCTCAGAAAATGGAAGGCCGGAGGAAGCAGGAAATTACTGAGCAACCGGGTTTGTTGCAATGGCTTCGGTGTTTGTAAACATAGGACCGAGGGCGCACTGGGCGAATTCTTCGTTCAGGGTATGAACGCCGAAAGTACCCACTGAGTCAGACTCTAACGCCGTCTGATAATCGGCGGAAGTCGAAGCATCAGTTTTGGGGATTGAAGAAGAAGAAGCCATAGAGAACTAAGAGTTTGAAATCACAGGGGAAGGCAAGGTTGTAAAATAAAGAGAGAGTGAAGTGTGAAAACGGAGAAAAAATGAAACCTTATAGCCAAACAAATGACAGGTGTCACGATAGGAATCGCCAAAAGGTGAAACGGCGGGAAAATAGAAAGGGATGGAGTTTGCCCTAGACAGGTGTTCAAATGTGATTCGCCGCAAGTGACGTGCTAGGAAATGAGACACAGAAGCGACGCCAAAAACGGCTCCTAAATAGGCCTCATGATGAAACATGGAAGAAAGGGTCACGCATTTATTGCAGATAAGATGGGTCTCAACAGGTCTCCAAAGGGCGGCGCAACAAACTAGGACGAAAGGCTCATCCCTTCGCTCTACCTTCACAAATTCGGTCTCAATCCATTCGGCCAAACTCAAGGCCTTACCTTCGGCCTACAGAATCGGCCAATGACAGCTGTCGGCACTACACTCTACAGAGATTATTGCCCAAGCCTCATCCATTATTGGTGCTAGCAATGGTGACAAAACTGATGTGACAGGATCATCAGGCTACAGGCTCGCTTTGGGCAAGAAACAGACCTCGAGCAGAGGACCTCCAACAGTACCCGGTTTAGAAACATGCGCAACAGGAAGAGGAAAGGGCAAGTTGGAAAGCTTCTCACCATCTATTTAAAGACCGACCTACCTCACACCACCACGACCAAGTTCACCATAGCCAAGCAGAATCTCAAAAATGAGGAAGAGAAGATCGTGGAAAGTAATGAAATTTAGGCCACCAAAAGTGAAGGTCCATATGGAATGAGGTGTGAAATGGAATGTAAAAAGGCTCGCTAACGGCCATCCACACGGAGTAAGGTGTAAAATGGAATGTAGGATGTGGATGGACTATGTCCGTTAGTGACAATTTTCTGAGAACCTCGGTGTGGAAGGTACTGCATCCCCCAGGTGGTGAGTAGGTCACGCTCATTAGCAACGGCTTGCTTAAGCTTCTCCACTCGGGGCATGCTCCTTACTTGGGAGTACGGGTTCTCTGGACTAAAGAACAGACTGTTTGAGGGCGGAAAAGAAAGTCCTCAATTGGGGTAGCGGTCTTCCCTGAAACGGTGAAAGCAATGACCGGCAAGGTTCGCCTCGATCCCCTCCAGGGTGATGGTTTTCCCTAGAACATGGAAAGAAAGAACCAGGAGTGAAGGAAGAACGAACCAAAACAAAAGATATGAAATCCACCTCGATCATCCCTCTCAGTTCAATCAAGGTAAATTTGGGGGACAATTGTTGGCAGATAAAATCCCCGCAGGGCGAGTTCATCCTAGAACGAGAGGAAGTGCGAAAAGAAGAAGGGCGATGGGCGAAGAGCGACAAAAAGACTTAGGACGATCGAGCCAATTGCCAGAACGAAAACGTGCGATGCAGTTATCTTCATTCCAAAGCAGTTGAGCGGTTGTTCCTTCACGATCAGGCAGTTAAGGCACACGACCCAACAGTTACAAGCACTACTCAGAACTGCAAAAAGATGGTGGAACTGCTCAAATCGGTTATCAAGTGACACTATAAAAGCTCGCCTACCCCAAGAGAAGAAGAGAGAAACAAATGAAGACTCAATTGAGCATATTTTATCTTTTTATTTCTTAGCTTGTAACCTAGGACTGTAACTTGTGTGCTTGTACCCCTTGGATGCTTATTCACTTGATTCAATACACCCCTTGCTGGGACTTTGTCTCATGAGGTTTGAACCTTACACGCTCTTTTTCCTTGCACGCGTAAAACCTGCGTAAACAGTATTAATTGAGAATCATGTTGTTGGCTCAATGTAAAGAGTCGTATCATTGATCACCTTTTTATCGGAGCCAAACTCTATACTGTCTGATGGACGAAATCGAGCTGGAAAGTTTGGAAATACTCTATACCTTCTCCCTTCATTACTGCACATGTTAAAAAGAAAAAAAGAAATCTTTGAGAAGAGTTATACCAAGTTATGAAGATCGACATCAAGCCACATACCCTTTAAACTTACTCAGTAATATAGGTTCCATGTTTCCATGAATAGCAGCTCAAGTTTATGTGGTATTTTCCGATCAAGACATTTTGTATGTTTTCAAGTTATGTTATAAGTTCACTATGCTACATGACTATGATTTCGCAAGTTTAAGGTATGTGATTTAGATTCATTCTAAATTCAGTTATACAAATAATAAAATATTTTCAAACTACCAGTAGAGTACCGTCCCCTAATGTATAGTGTCTCGGGTTCGCTCAGCTCAACAGGCCTAATAGTCCTTAGGTAACTCCCTTAGATACTTTCATGTTTGTGTTCATGATCCCCTGCTTAAGCGGTGTTAGGTCCCGCTATGTAGGTTTCATGTCCCCATGTCACAATACTGGTGAGATGTTTCATGACAGATGTTTTATTATCTCGTGTTTCGATGAATCAGATGAATATTTCAGATAATTATGTTCTCAAGATAAAAGAATAATTTGTTTTTACTGCTCGGTTATTTTTCAGGATAAAATATTTCCATATTATTTTAGCGTTCACTCACTAAGTCATTCATATGATTTATCCCCTTACTCCCAGTTTTGTTTTGTAGGATCCGTTGGCATCCTCTCGGTGAGGACTTTATCATGTCAGATTACTCAGTTCGGAGGAGATGGGTACCAACTGCAGTCTTAAGGATGCATGTTCATGGGTCCATGTATATGTACAGTTGTTGTGATAGGCCGTAGAGCCAGATAGAGTTACATGAATGAAACATGATATTTATATATGTATGTATATATTTCCATAACTATATCATATTTTTCATTTATATTATATAATTGTAGGGTTTTTAGGGGGTGAATCCCGTAACGCAGCGGAAGCGGTGAAAATCCGATTTTCAGATTTCAAAAATTTTTCTCGCATTAATTAAATAAACATATTTATTTAATATTCCAATAATCAAATTATGAAATAAATTCAATAAATCATATTTAAGTGAATTTACCAAATTACCCTTACTTGGTATTTTTGTCCATTTTAATCTGAAATTGATCAAATCAATTTTGAATGATTCTAAATCATTTCTAAGATGAACTTAGCATGTTCAAAACATCAAAACAACCAAAATCCCCAAATTCTATTCATTTGGCCGAGAGCCTCCAAAGGGGTGCCATTTGTGCACTTTGTCATTTCATGCTTCAAAACACATCAAGATGTAATCCAATCAACATGAAACTTTATATGCATCATATACACACACATACACAACATATATGAAAAGCCCCAAATTTGGAATTAGTTATGAACCCTAATTTTTCAATTTCCACAAATTGGACAAATTAGACCAAATATATTAAATCAATCACTTCAATCATCATTCTTCCATCCAATCCAAGTCTCAACACAATGAAACAACTCAAGATCAAATCTAGGTCATTTAAGAGTGGGTCAATAACTCTAGATTAGCAACATGGTTTCAAAAACCTTAAAAGAAAGTTTACAACTACAATAGTCACAACCTTCCTTCACCATACATGCTCAACACTTCTATCAAACTTCCCCATCCACAAAAACACAAAGAAATAAAGAAAGAAATAATCTAAGAACATCACATGTTGAAGCCTAGAACCTAAGGAACAATTTCCTCTCTAATAGCAAGTTTGAAAAACTTACTAAATTCCAAGCTTTCTTTAATATTTCTTTCTTTCTCAAGCTTTCTTTAAGTTTCTTCAATGGAGTTTCTTTTTGTAAAGTGTATTAGGTTAAATTTAAAGTGAAATGAAAATCAATATATACTTGTAACATTTAAGCCTTGGCCGAAATTCACCTTGGCTTTTACAAGTTTATAAATTTCAATTTTCATTTCAAACTAATGTTATCAACTTGCATAAATATCTTAATACAACTTTATTAGATATTTATTTAATTCAACAAAGGCAACTAATATCATTTACTTTAAATATCCTAATGTAAGATATTTATATTTTAATTAATTTAATCATTTAACAATTAAATAATTAATTAATTAATCAAATACAAATATATTAAATATATGTATAATATTTACATTAAATATTAAAAACATATATTCATTTAGGATATAAGTCAAATAACTCATTTTGACTATTAATTAATGTGTATTTAAATTAATCAAGTATTAAATGTAAATACACAATAATTAGGTAAATGACTATCTAGTCCTTTTAGCACGTATCTTGCGTTTAACCTTTAAACGACTTTATAAATAATCAATATTATTTATTAATGTTGCTCTAGTGCTCTACGAGTATGTTTCATTATTGAGACTCTCTAGATTCAGGTATATCCGTCACGAAATTAATGTCGTGTCCATAATCTATCCACCCGTAGATTATGACGATCACGGATAATCTCGCTGAACCATACAGGTCGAGGTCATGGCAAATGTATAATTCCTCCATCACAGGTATCCGGATAAATCCCAGAGATATAGATGTAAACGCCAAATCTCAATCGGGATTATCCAGTCGACTATTCTTTTAGCAATCTCGAAAGAATGTTTAGAATTAGCTTCTAAACTTTACCACGGGCCCATGGTTTTATCTGATTGCTAATCATATGGACTACCTATGCTCTGATACACAGAACTGACGGATCCTATCTTGATACACATAGGACACCCTGAGGATCTGTCTACACCCAACGAACAGGCGGAGGTCTGATCTAAATAGATCGGTGACGTGACTGCCGTCTAAGTGTAGAAGATGTCTCATGTGCCCACAATGGCATCTCAAGTCTAAGAATCACAAGTGCTACTCAACCCAAGAAGATTCTTATTGACGCTGGTGTACCATCCATTAAGAATCTTCGGTGAGTCGTTCAGTGTTTATCCGCTATAAACACCTACACGTCTATACTAGTCTCCAAGACTAATGGTTCATTGAGAAGCCATTGGAATAATATATTCCAGTATACGACATGTACCGGTCTCAACGGGTTTACTATACTGACCAAGTAGTGTAAATCTTGATCAGGAACTGTCTGAGAATGACAACGTCATGATACTTCTCAATGTCCGTTCCGACGCTTTTGCAACTGTATCATGACTAATCATTCTAGGGTCATTACGTCTTTACCATATAGAAAGATAGATTATATTATAGAAACTGCATATATTATTCATAATAATAATGTTTTACAGAAGTATTTAACAGAAATACAACCGGGAATTGGCGCTCTGAGCACCAACCCCAACAATAATAATCATGCATGTGTTCAGAAAAGTTAATGAGTTGACATATTGTTAGAAATGCAAGTACATTCCATTTGTAGTAATGACACGTCATGTAAGTTCATGTCAGAGGCTAAGGGAGATGGTATAAGTGTCTTCTTTCAATCATGTCCTGGAAATATTGGGATGTGACACTTGTATTCATGAATAGGTCATAAATACAATACGTATCGACGCTTAAAGCACTAACCCCAATAATTTCTCCATAGTCCGCTACTATTTAAGGTGTATCAAAATAAACTGTTAACATAGTGTTCATAATATAACAATTGAGTATATATAAAATGCTCATAATATTTGACATTAATCGACCTGACCCGACTCGACCCGATCGGGTTTAAGAATTTTAAAATTCATTTTCGTGTCAATTTTGACCCGACCCGAAATGTCGGGTCGGGTCACGGGTTTTGGTTAGAAAACTCGAGTCTGACCCGACCCGACCCGATGTAAATAATATAATAATTATAATATATATATTTTTAATGATATAATTTTTACAAGAAACAAGTGTAGCTGAAATGGTAAAGTATTTACTTTGTCTTCAAATGGTTCCAGGTTCGAATCCTAACTCAAGCAATTTTCGAAATTTTAATTTATTAAACAAAATGTAGATGGTGAGAATCGAACTCAAGATCCCTGCCTTGTTAAATTTATATCAATGAAATATATATATATATATATATATATATATATATATATATATATTATATTTACTGTATTTTTATGGTGACCCGACCCGATCCGCAGTTTTTTGACCTGACCCGTTCTGACCCGACCCGCGCGGGTCATGTACTCAATTTTTAGGTTTCAAGTCGACTGACCCGACCCGATCGGGTCATTAAAAAATCAAAAAAACTCGACCCGACCCGATCCGTAGTTTTTTGACCCGACCCGTTCTGACCCGACCCGCGCGGGTCATGTACTCAATTTTTGGGTTTCGAGTCGACTGACCCGACCCGATCGGGTCATTAAAAAATCAAAAAATTCGACCCGACTCGATCCGTAGTTTTTTTACCCGACCCGCGCGGGTCATGTACTCAATTTTTGGGATTCGAGTTGACTGACCCGACCCGATCGGGTCATTAAAAAATAAAAAAAAAAACTCGACCCGACCCAACCCGTGAACACCCCTAAGTCACATATTGATCAGGTAAAATATAAAATAGGGAAATTATCTTTGCACCACCTTATGTTTGGTTACGCATAATTACTATGGATTTCTGACATTGGTACAAAATATAAATAAGAGGTGGTACAATATCATTATCGGAAATCTTTGATGGGTACATATATTTTCTCCAAATTTAAAGTGGCATGAGGTAATTTTCCTATAAAATAATCTAGAATGATCAATGCTAGTCCGAAAG
This sequence comes from Zanthoxylum bungeanum, assembly GCA_019454045.1. Taxonomy (NCBI): domain Eukaryota; kingdom Viridiplantae; phylum Streptophyta; class Magnoliopsida; order Sapindales; family Rutaceae; genus Zanthoxylum; species Zanthoxylum bungeanum. The sequence continues at coordinate 12,950 of SKCR01026350.1, forward strand.
AAATAATTACAACAATAAATTCTCCAAGTTTAGGTTAATTACTTATTAGTCCTTGTATTTTCATAAACTGTCTAAAAATATTTGTGTCGTTAATTCTATAGTTGTAGGAATGAAATTTTCAAAAGAAAATTAGTATTTTTGTCTGGGATTATTTATAATTTACTATTAAAATTATGGTAAAATAATAATTGGGTACGACGAATATTCATATATTATATTTTACTTCTAAAGTTATATAAAATCTAACATTTATTTCTTTTCTATACAAAAATTACTTGACTCGATGATTTCGTGTTGTAGTAAGGATAAAAAGGCATTTACTCAAAATTAATCTAAAATTGTATATACTCTAAAAAATTAAGGGTAAAGTTGTCATTACAAATAGAAAAAAACAAAAACACAAAATATAAAATATAAAATATAAAATATAAAATTTTCATTTATTTTATTTCTAGTAGGGATATAATTATAATTTTATTTTTTTGGTTTTCTAATTTAATGATAAAATATATTTTTGTTAATGTCAACTAATAGTTAAGTAACTCTTTGCATAGAAAAGTAATAAAATTTAATATGTCAATAATTGTCGTAATAACTTAATTAAGAAAAAAAAATAACCGTTTGGTAGAGAATATTGATTGAGAATATAAATTAATATATAAGTATTGTAATGAGAGTATAAGTTATTTCATAAGCTCACCAAATTTTTTAACAAACGTTACATAATTTTATGTTCATAAAGTTTTGTTTCAATTGATTGGTATATTACTAATTGTAATGTGTTAAATGATTATTTATTATCTAATTGCTACATAGCGAATTATTTAATGATCCAAGATAATGGATTATCATCTTTCATACGACAAAATAAAAGTCAAGAGTATAAGCTCGAAATTGTTAAGTAGCGTTTATTCGAGTGACAAAATTTTATAATTCCTATTATACAGATTCTCGTGATAAAATTTTATAGGAAGATGATATGAAGATTAAAATAGGAATAAATGGGGATAAAATTATCATCAAAACGATGTTATTATGATAGTATATTAAAATAAAAAAATAAAAAAAATTAAAATCATATCGTTTTGATGATAATTTTATCTTTATTTAGTTTTTATTGAATCTCTATATCATTCTACAAATTGATATAATATCTTGATGGAGTTTGTCTACAAGTTAATAAGATGGGACATAATCTGAGTTTGATATAGGAAATATTGGTTGTTAATTAATTAATATTTTTTATTTTTAATAAGGGTATTTAAGGAATTAAATGGTGTTTACTACAATTAATAATGACTGAAAATGAGGCTAGCCCAAGAAAGCCTATCCATAATAACATAATGTATTAATAAATTTAATTTAATTTTTTTTTTTAATTAAACAATCAACGACACAATTTTATTCAAGTAAAAAACTCAAATCACGAGAAAACGTAAACGTATGTATTACCGTTTCGATTGACCAAAGGATGTTGAATAACGAGTATTAGTATTACACCATATAAGATAACATCCTATACTTAGCTTCTAGGGCATTAATTTATTTTGTATTTTTAAAATCTTTTCCAATTGCTTGCTTAATAAGAAAAAGGCTAATTGTTAGTCATCAAATACAAAAATAGCAGCTTGTAATTGTATTACAAGTATTATCAAACGGTAGTTATAAGAAAATCCGAATTATGCTTTATTTCAGTCCCGATGCTCAAAATAGACCCAGACGATGCGTCTGCCTCTGAAATAAGCCTCTGCCTCTGACGTCTTCAAAAATCGAGCCCTGACGAGAAAGAAAGCGTCTGCCTCTGAATGCGATGAAAGTGTCTCTGTCTCTGAAAGAATTGATGAACTGAACTACTTATTCTTTCCGAGGCTTGTTGAAGTCAACAATCTCCTTAAAACAAATTCGTCCCCTACCGAAGGTGCAGTAGAACGTGAGACGATTGTTTCCCAGGATGCAACGGAAAATGAACGAGCAAGGGCACCACCGAACTCGTATCCAACGAACCACAAAAGTGTTTGAACTCTTTTGAAACCGAAAACAAAGAGAAACTCAAGCAAAAATGCCAAGCTTTTTTGTGTGTTTTCTTTCTATATTAAAAACAAAAACAATGCTCTCTATATATAGAAGAGGAGAAAAAAAAAATTAAGTATGACATTTATTATTTATTAATGAGACATCTCGTTTGAAGTACTAAATTAATTAATGAAATTAATTAACTTTTATGGAAGACTAAATAAGTATGTCATTTATCATTCATTAATGAGATCTTTCGTTTGAAGTACCAAGTTAATTAATGGAATTAATTAACTTTTATGGAACACTTCAAAAGGTTTGGAAAATAAAAAGACTAGCAAAAAATTGGCAGGGCCGGGCCTGCACAATTTTGTCCGGTATTCTTGTACGCAGGACGTGCGGGTGCACACGAGTCAGGCCTGACCGGATTTTGATTTGCACCTCCTTGCGCGCGCACATAGAGAGAGCCTCTATCATTACATATAAAGACATTTTCTCTCTTATTTTCCAACACCAATGGGTGAACTTTGAGCAACAATTTCTCATTCACCCAAGCATCATTTTAAGCATATGAATATACCATTTCGAACTACTCACGGAGGAGTATCCGAATCCTTCAATAACAACCACTAACACGAAGTGGATCATGCTTAAAATTGTGCCTTAAAATACTTACTCATAAGCATTTTCCAACAGTAATTTCGTTGCTCAAAAATCAAAATCAGATCGATAAAAGAAATTGTCATTATATAAGATTTGTTAAAGTGTACTTTTCATCCATGAAAGTGAAATCTTATTGTCATTGAGTTGAAAGGATGATAGCGGCTCCATTGTTAGTGAAAGCAAATATGTTGTGGAAGATATGAGAGCAGATGCAATTAATCGAATTGGCTTTTCAACTGTCATTTTTTGGAGCTGATACCTATGGGTGTAGTCAATCTATATTTTATAGGATTTTTTTATATTTTAAAAATCTATATTAATTCTTTAATTTAATATATGATATTAAAAAGACAAAAATGCAAAATTAACCCTCTAAATTTCACGTTTTTTCATTTCAGTCCTCTAACTTTCAGTTTTGTCAATTCAGTCCTATAACTTTCAATTTTTGTCAATTCAGTCCTCCGTTACAAATCTGTTACTGCTGCCGTTACTGCTGCCAAAACGACGCCGTTTAACGGAGGACTGAATTGACAAAAATTGAAAGTTAGAGGACTAAATTGACAAAACTGAAAGTTAGAGGACTGAAATGAAAAAACGTGAAAGTTAGAGGACTGAAATGGAAAAAAGTGAAAGTTAGAGGGTCAGTTTTGCATTTTTGCCTAATTTAATTTAGGCCATATTAAATTAGTTTTTTTCTTATTTTTTTAAATAGTAAAAGAAAAAGAAAAGAGGCTACAACTGTTAAGAAAATTAATAAATATAATTTTAATGATAACAAGAAAAAATTATATTCCAATAATTACATTTCAAATATAAGTGATGTATTTTTTAATTTTTAATATGTGATTTGACAATGTAATTTATAAATATAATTTTGACAATGTAATTTATAAATATAATTTTAATGTAATTGAACAGTAATCTCTAATGTCTCACGGAAATGTTGAAGAAAATGCTTGTCCATGATCAACCTTCATCATATTATTATTTCTTGAATGAATAAGATTTTTTTTTAAAAAAAATGAATGGGTTGTTATTTAGCTCACTAATTATTTGTCTAAATTGTTGGAATCTGTTTTCAATTTATATTATTATTAGTAGGTAATATAATATTAAATTAGTTTTCTTAACAGTTGTAGCCTATTTTCTTTTTCTTTTTCTTTTACTATTTAAAAAAATAAGAAAAAGAAAACTAATTTAAAATGGCCTAAATTAAATTAGGCTAAAATGCAAAACTGACCCTCTAAATTTCACGTTTTTTCATTTCAGTCCTCTAACTTTCACGTTTTTTCATTTCAGTCCTCTAACTTTCGGTTTTGTCAATTCAGTCCTCTAACTTTCAATTTTTGTCAATTCAGTCCTCCGTTAAACGGCGTCGTTTTGGCAGCAGTAACGGCAGCAGTAACGGATTTGTAACGGATGACTGAATTGACAAAAATTGAAAGTTAGAGGACTGAATTGACAAAACTGAAAGTTAGAGGACTGAAATGAAAAAACTTGAAAGTTAGAGGGTTAGTTTTGCATTTTTGCCTATTAAAAACTCTTTTAAAATATGGAGATATTCAAAATTTCATTTATTTTTTTAGTGATTTCGTTGAATTTTGGATTTTGATGGATTTTAAAAGAGTAAAATAATTAATTGAAACCTCCTATTTACACTAGATTTCCCACCTTAATAATAATAATAATATCACACTGAAATTACACGTCTGGATATTAAAATATTTAAATACAATCAATAAGTATCTTATATAAATAAAAGTTTTCTTATGAAATATTCTCCTTACTCAAGAGATTTGACAAATTTATCTATCGTCTAATGAACTAAGGTACGTTTCTCTCGATTTTTTTTTTGTTTTCTTTCTGTTTTTGTATTAAGATTTTCAATTTTTTCATGTTGGCTAATAAAATCCAATTTTTGGAGTCACTTGTGATTAAATAAAATTATTACTTTCAAATTTAAGACATAGATGTCACTTGTTTTTAAGATTTCATTTCATGAGAGATTCTTTATAAAATTTATTTTCACTTTTAAAATCAAATCTTGTGGTGATTTTATGCTTTCATTATTATATTACTTAAAAGTAATTTAGAGTTTGAAATATTTTTCTTCCATTGTACGTGTAATATCCCGTCAGAGGCAGGATACTACCGACAGGAGACATAATTAACCCATCTCCATAAGCCTCCAAATTTACAGAAAATTGGGCATGATATATCCTAAAACTGGACAACCTGGATCACAATCCAGCATCAAAACGAAATCTAAGAAAACATATCAAAATCATATCCTAAGGCTTTGCGCCCACATCATCTATCAATACTCAAGGGCTTTGTGCCCACAACATCATAAGCAATCAAAATATTTACTTATTATATACAAACAGCGTGCTCAGCACGATAACTAAAACAATAACCAAATATCCTAAACTTCTTAAACTTCTCAAACTTCTCCCAAGAAACTTGCGAGGGTGACTGCCGCTTGGGTGATCCGTGTCTCGAGCATGAATTCTAAACCTGTCGTGGTTGACCAATCTGGAAGGCAACCTGCAAAACTAGCAAACTAGTTTGGTGTGAGTGTTAAAAAAATTCAGTAAGTAACTATGCTAGTATTACAACAAACAAGTCAAATCTAACATATCAGCAGTTTATCGGAATTACTAAATTGTTACAAGTTTAGATTTATCAACTTTTATTATCCTTTATACTTTATCAAGACAAATTCTCATAGATGCCAATTTATTAGCCAAATATTCGAATCTTACAAAGTATCATTCCAAACATCACAGAACAAGTCATTTTACATCGAATCCATTTCCATCATATGAGACGTGGAGTCAGATTTATTATACTTTATTACGATTAAGCATATTTGAAATATCATCAAATCGATAAAACCAACATACTTCCTTCAAATCAAAACATACTTTCTTCTATTCAAAACTTTCTTTCTTATATTCAGTTACATACTATCTTCAATACCAAAATAATCTTTCTTTAACTTTCTTTATCCACGATAACTTTACAATAGCTTAACACTTGGGGTTCATTTGCATTCACACATACCGTAGCACACATATCTTATATACATGCAAATACAATTTCGTAATTCTCACATATATACGTACATAACATACCAATACAACTTAGCAAACACGCTATATAACCTATGATATTCACATCGGTTTCAAATCATCCATTCATTTCACATAAGCATACACGGTCCATACATATCACGAGTTCTATCATACACATTCATACACTCAGACATATTTATAACATCATGCAACCAACCACGAAGCACACATAACAATCGATACCTCAAAGATCACATCATTCAACAACACATAAATACGGCTGGCTTACACACTCAATGCTCGTACGAGATTCATTTCCTATTTTAGAATAGGTATGAGATGAATTCCATCAGAAAAAATTCCTAACCAACTCGACTACTATACCACGAGAACATCAACCAATCAAACATACATACATGCATGCATATCACGACACACAAAACTCATTGTACAATTTATCATACACAAGTACATCCATGACAATCACTCCAAGAAATCACTCAAACATTCACAGACATACATATGTTTCAAGCATACGAATATATATATATGTATATATATATTAATATGAATGCAAATGCCATAACTTTAACAGTCCTTATATCTTTCATTCACCAATCAAACATACTTAGTTTCATATTTCCTATCTGGAAAATTTTAATACATGGCTTATTAATTAAATATTTTCATTCAGAAATGCTTAGCTTACTCTCATTCCTTTCACACTTAATCATTTCAATCTCTATACAAATAACTCATATGTATAAGTCAATAACAACTTATTCATATTACATACACCTACATAAACTAAAGTCAATTCAGAAATCATGTTTTTCTCCATTTACCAATTTCTTATATCCAACCTATACATATCTTAACATCATATACATATATGAATACATGTTCATATACTTATTGTAACACCCCGATAATCTTGACGACTAATACATTATGGGATGCATGATATGTGATATAAATTATGTTTGAGCACATATACACTCACGAAATGACTTTGGGGACAATCGGTAAATTCTTCGTAATTCCGTTACCAAATTGAATGATGTTCAATTTTGGACAGCCCTTAGTGTTTAGGACGTAACTTTTCTATACGAACTCCGATTTTTATGAATTTTATATCTTCGAAATGCTAAGGCCGAGACCTATAACTTCTGCGTTGAATATTTTTCCAAACTTGAATCAGAAGCAAGTAAAAAATCGATATTCCTATGGCTGCTGTATTAATTTCGAGAATAGTCTAGATTGGATGAGGTAGCACAATCCTAGCCAACCAATCCGTTACAAAAAATCAGCATTGTGCCTATAAATAAGGCACTATTCACTCTCCTTAACAAAATATTGGGGTTTTGGGTGAAAGGCGCAACGGAAGCGCGGTTCGGGCGAAATCGTAATTTAAAATATTTTCAAATTACCGAATAAATTATTCAATATCTAATATGAATAATTTAATCATATTTCACCTAAACCTATTTATTCAATATCTAATATCAATATAAATAAGGTTGAAACGTCGCAAAACTTTTACGAAAATCATTTTTCCGTAAAATGACGTAAAACATTTTTTTGACCAAACCGACCACCCAAAACTTATGGGGACTGCCCAGGTCAGCCCCAATAGTGTTAGGGAAGTTCATGGGCTGCCCGAACAGTGACGAACTCACTGTTTAGATAGCTGTCACCCGGTTGACTCAAAAGTCACCCGGTAACGCCGTTTTTGGCCGTTTTCGCTTATTTCAACTCGGAAACAATTTCCGGCAATTATTCCAACTCCCAAAACACATCCAATACATTCATAAGACATCATTTTCATCATCAAAACAGAATCATATCCAGGTCTGATCCAGAAACAGAAAATGCCCAATTTCATGCTTTAAATCCAAATTTCCAAGATTAAATCAATTAATCAAAACATCAATTTAAGTCACCACATATGAACAACCCAAGAATAATTCTAGGTGTTACAACAGTGGTCATAACACTCTAGAATAGCAACTCATCATCAAATGATTAATTTGGATACAAATTACACTAATTTCACCCAAATAATACCTACACATGCATCTACACTTCCGATTCATCATCCACAACCAAAAGCCCCAATTTTTCAGATTTGAAGGAACCCTAGAACCTTTATAAATAATCAAGAAACAAGAAATCAAATTTCTAAGCTTAGGGTTAAGTAGATTACCTTTTAATCTCTTGAAATTCCAAACTTTTTTCTTGATTTTCCTTCATTTTCTCTTTGAATCATCAAACCAATTTGCGACCCATTTTTTTATTGAAACTTTCGGCCATGGTTTCTTCTCAAATGAAGAAGAAAAATTTTCCCCTTTTTTAACAAAGAAGAGACCGACTTTTAGGGGTTAAATTAGTAATTTGGCTAATTAAAAACAATTAATTAAAGTAAGCATTTTTGGTGACAAATCAAATTTTCACACATTTACTTTAATAAAGTCATGCCATGTGTTCCAATTATATATCATCATTTATCATACTAATTATGACAAATGGATAAGATATTTAATTTTCAATTATTTAGTTATTTAACAATTAAATAACTAAATAATTAAATAACATCCATATATGTATTTTTATTTACATTAAATAACAAATACATATATTTATGGCATGTGTCAAAATCTCATTTGACGAATAATTAATGTGTATCTAATCGTATTATGTATCAAATACAAATACACAATAATTATGATTGGCCAAAATCCCCTAATACATGTGTTATCGTTTAACCGATTAAACGATACGAATTAACTCACTTAATCCGATGAAGTATTATGAATAATCTGTATTATTCATATCGCGTTGCCTAAGTGCTCAACGAGTATACTTCATATTGTGGGACTCTCTAAGTTTAGGTTTATCCGTCACGAAATCCAATTTCATGTCCATAATCCACCCACTCATGGATTATGACGACCACAGATAATCTCGCTAAACTATGCAAGTCGAGGTCATTGCATACGTATAATCCCTCCGTCACAGACAATCCATATTATACCTGGGATATAGATGAAAACGTCAAATCCGTTCGGTATAATATAGTCGACTTTCAATTTATGATCTCTAAATAACACTCGGAACTGATTTCAGAAGTTATACCATGACCATGGATTTACTAGATCGTAAACACGTGCGGATGCCTATGCCCTGTACACAGGACTGATGGATCTTATCTTGATACGTACTGGATATCATGAGCATCAGTCCACACCCAACGAACATGCGGAGGTCTGATCATGAATAGATCGTTGACGTGACTGCCATCAAAGTGTGGAGGATAACTCATATATCCCACTGTGGTATCTCAAGTCAAAGGACCACTATGCTCGCTCAACTCGAGAAGATTCCTATTGACGTTGGTGTACCATCTATTAGGAAATCTTCAGTGAGTCGTTCAGTGTCTTATCTAATAAACACCTACATGTCTATACGAGTCTCCCGAGACTCATGGTTCATTGGGATAAACCATCGGACCAAGTCATGATATACGACATGTACTGGTCTCAGCGGATTTTACTAACCGACCCGTGTTAGTAAATCTTGACCTGAAACTTTATTTAAGGATATACAACTAATAGTGCGCTTCCCAATGTCAATTACAAACTACGTTGTAACTGCGCACTATACTGTAAATCCCAGGGTCTTTGTCTAATATACACGTATCACTAAACCAGATTTAGTTTCGATCTAATCGTAATCAGATAACTAATCGTAATTAGATCGAATAAGCGTATAAAAGACAAGGGTGCTACCATTAAATTAGTAATATTATGGAAAATAGAATTGCTCGTATTTATGAATCGGACATAAATACGATCTGGATTGGCACTCCGAGCACCAACCCTAACACACAAAACATGAAAGGCTTGTAAATAAGCTTTCTCATGCCAATTCTTCATCTCATCTTCAATTCTTCAAGATATTTGGATCCATTCAAGCTTCTTTCCAAGCTTGGTAAGCTTCATTTCTCTTTTTATCTTCTCGATTTTTAATTTTGAGCAAAGGAATTAAAGCCCCAAATTCGCACCCTATAAATCCTAGGATTTGGAATTGCTAAATTGGCTTTAATTGAGTTGCTAGCATGTATTTTGGAAAGTATCATGATAGTATTATTATGGATTGAGAGTTTTGTGTATGTGAATATGTTGAGGGGGATTGATAGAATTTCTTATGTGTTGTTATTGATCAGTTGGTATGTAGAAGTTGGGGATTGAATATACCTCTTGAGTATAAATATTGTAGTTAGAGAAGTACTCATATGAAGGTTATAGTGTGGGAGTGTTGGAGTAGTCTTGGGGCAGTGAGCATGGGGAATTGGTTTTTGGCCCTGATTTCGAGCTCGCGTCATTACTTCGATCATACAAATGCTTTTTGTTTGGATCTTGAAATGAGGACGTCACGACGCTCGAATAGCGAGTCGCGACGTAGAACTACAGATAAAAAATTTACTCTATGTTTTAGTTTGGCCCAGTGGGTGTCACGACGCGTAGCGTATAGCGTCGCGATGTGAGACCAATTTCCAGAATTAGATTTAACCCTTTTAAATTGCAACCTAAGATGTTAGAGGCCAACCTTAGAGTTTTGTATCATCTTATATACACGTAATGTATCATGTCACAAACGTATGATATCATATAGCAATGATAATTTTGAAGTGCATTCCATGATTTGCATTCTAATTAAGTTACCTATAAAAGGTTATCGCAGGAATCACAAATTCCCTCGAAGAGGTGAAGTAATGCTAGCAGACTCCGGATCAGTGAGTGGACCTCTCTCGCTAAATGTTTTTCATATATATATTTTGATACTAGACTTACTTCCAAGCACATATGGCGTTTGCCAGATTTTATTTCATTTGTTTTAAGAAAGAGCATGTTTCAGAAAGATAAGCTTTATTACAGTTGTTTTACAAATGATGATATTTTTAGAAAATTTATTTTCATAGTTGAGATTTATGATTCTTGGAGGCATGGGGGAAAAACCTACCTCAGTATGTAACTTGACTCAGATATGGAATTGACAGATACATATATCGTGTGCACACGTATTTCAGGACTAGGGATGGCAGATGCCCCTAGATCCTAGATACAGAGTCTAGAGGTAGCATATATCCGCACCCCGGCTCCAGATTTGTGACTTGGGGGATGGAGATACGTAACGCCCCAATACCACAAGATTTCAGGGCTTTGGGGGATGATTATACGTAACGCCCCAATGTCATTGATTTGTACTTCTGGCTCTAGTTAGGCGTATGAGGGGACAACGATACGTAACGCCCCCATGCTTCAGGTTTTTCAGAGACAAATATTTTAGTAATAGTTTTCAGAGACAGATTTACAGAAAAAAATTTTCAGAAAATAGACTTTTCAGAAATGAATTTGCAGAGATAAGTTTTCTAGAGACATGATTTTCGAAAAAGACAATAGTTATAAAAGAATTTTCAAGAAAGCTCAGTTTTACAGAAATGATTCAGAGATTTCCAAACTGAGAAGAGTTTTCAGAAGAATCAGGTTTCTTAAAGTGATTTTCAACTTCAGAACTATGAGATTTTAATTAAATATTTCAGTTTCAGATTTAACATGTCCACTCACTTAGATAGTTCAAACAATCTAACCCCCACTCCCAGTCTCTTTGTTTTGCAGGTTTACCCGGAGGGTGAGCTCGGGATGATGGATACTGATGACAGTTACTAGGGTGTTCGGTCCACCAGGACAAGTCAGGGATAAGGTTCAGTCAAGTCAGTAAAGTCTAGTTCCAGATATCTGTATAGTAAAGTTATATATAAGAAATTGTGTATAGAATTGTCAAGATAATTGATGTTGGGTGTTCAGTTGTCTCTGTACTGTTATACATTTTATGTTATGGATTTTGGCAATGGTCCCATATATTAGATTATGTTTAAGAAAAGAGTATCAATGTTGTTCATAGTTAGAAAGTCAGAGGTTCAAGGGGATAATACGGCCTATTCCTTGTTGGTAGCATCTCCCGGAATGGAGATATTACACTTATACATTGACATATTTCTTTACATACATGCATTCAATCATTACAGATTCATACCCTTACGTACTTTCGTACATACTCATAAACAATAAGCTCATTTTATATCCCACTTCATATCATATTAATAACAAAGTTCCATACCTGTGGTGGTCGATTATCCTAACCATGCGTAACCTCAAACTTTGTTCTCAAGAATATCTCTTATCTATTCTCGTCTTATCCTAAACACTTCAATATATATATATATAACACCAAGCAATTATTCAAGCACTCATCGCATGAGTTACTTACCTGGCTTCGTGAATGCTCCAAATCCTAGTCAAGTCTGCCAAAACAAATGACGAAATGCCGTCAGAATCGTAACTTTATAGAATTTTCAACTCAGCTACAATAAAATTCTAGATCTTTCCGGGATAACCAAATCAAGTCCGATTTCAGTGATTTCGGTTCCATTACTCTTAAAATATCATTACAACTATTTCAAGCCACTAGTTCACTTAAATCTTCAGTTTACGCATTTTTAAAAAATCTTCTGAAAAACGTTTCTGTAAACGCTACGAAAGGGTCCAGAACCCTCCGAACCTACCCAGATTTATCTAAATATTATCATATTATCAGATATAACTCACATCTATCATTACGATCAAAGCACATTAATACACGGAAAATCCACTTTTACTGAAAACTTGCATATTCTATCGGATCGATCCAACTCGTTCCATTTTCACTTGAATTCTACCAAATACACATATTCAATATACTAATACTGAAAAAATTCAATTTATATCAATATGTTACTTTACGAAGCTACTGGAAACATCCAAACATTTAACGATAAACTTGAAATTTTCGAGTTTTTATCAGGAGGTCTTACCGAGATTTCGAGGGCATATACGGACCCCAAAAGATCCCACGAACGCGCTGGAATTGATGGAATTTTGATCGAAGCTACTATTCACCATGAGTCACTATTCACTGATTTTTTCTCCCTTGTTTCACGTGTAACCGTGTACGGAATGGAAAATCCATCACCGCCAACTTATAGTACTCTCCGAGAGCTTCAATTTGGCGAGTTTCTCGGGTCGTGAAATGAAGCGATGAGCCGGGATCAGAAAACCCAATCTCGCACCTATCTCTCATTTTCCTCACCGGTGCCAGCGATCTGGTGGCTGTCGCCTGCCACCACAAGGTGGAGAGGTGGCCGGCGCCCCCTCCTAGCTGGTCGCGCCAACCGGCGTTGGCTGTCAGGCAGCCAACGTGACCAGCAATTATAAGAACGTATTTTGGGGGTGGGGGGTCGAATTAGGAGATTTGGTTTCTATTGCCATTTTGGGATTTAAAAAAACCTTGGGGTATTTATAGAAAAGTTTCTGAAATTTATGTTCTGACCCCCGAAAATTACAATCACATTCTATCATTGGGCTTTCACAGAAATTTATATTTTTGAAGCCCTTTTGATGCAAATTTCGAAAAGTGTACCACATGAAAGTTGTTTGTCTCGGAAAAACGAGTCTGATGGTTTAAGAATCTGCTCAATCAAAGTTCGTTTGTTATTTTTATTGCCGAGAAAAGAAACCTTTACGCGTATAATGATATAATCAGAAATTACGTAACCGGTTCTCGAAACCACGTGTTTTTCAACGCGATAAAATTTCACTTTAAAATATTTCGATCCATTTTTCAACACATAAACTCTGATTTTCGATTACCATCCCATTCCAAATCCTTAACTTTAATTCGGAAACCTTCCAACACTATTCCTAAAAACTTGAGATATTACATCCTCCCCTCCTTATAAAAATTTCGTCCTCCAAATTTTTTTGTCCTTACGTTTGATCATTCAAAACCAAACACACATACATTACAATCTTATCCGTATTCATAAGTTATCTCACTTTACACCTTATCAAAAGTTACATATTTCATACATTAATACAAACTATACTATTTCAAAATAAAACACATCGAATCAAACATTTCATACCAAAAACTCATCAAACTTATCATCTCAATTCACACTCATTCATAGGAACACGCTCAAACTATTTCAAAGTCATTCATCATAGAAACAGGAAGCCGAAAATGAATTCCATACAGTCAGTCACTTGCATCATCAGAATCAAAGAACATAACACATGTTCTTTAAAGGTAATCCGATATAGTATCAAAACGGAAAACATAATGCGGATCTCATACAATCTATTTCGTCCACAATCAGAAAAGGGACAAATTCATTTCACATCATATCTATAAACGATACCAACATCAAAGTTTACATACATACATACCCTATTGCACATACAATTTTATTTGGCTGACAACATAACATACATAACCATAACAATACCCAAAAGATCCATGTCTAATTATAAACTTACATAAATATTCTTATAACGAACATAATATTTTATATCAACCAATACATCCAATGTCACAACCAGAAGTGACATATAATCATAGTGCTCTTATGATGTTGATGGTTTGAAATCTGTCAATCTCTGTCATCATTAAAATAAAAAACATAAAATGATCTATTTCAAAAACCATCTCGAAAATACATTTGAAAAACTCTTTTACTGTAAATAAAAATCAATTTCAAAATCCATCATCGTAAATCCGTATCGAGCATCCAACATAACTCAACTGGACAAAACATAACAAGCGCCTAATGCCCAAATCGCGCATACAGATTAAAAAATGAACGAAACGATCCCCTGTCGACAGAGGGTTGGGTTGACCCACTGTAATTGGATAAACCCCCTATACAAGCGTTACGAAGGAAACATATCATATCAAATTATAAAACATTAAAAATTATATACAAGTTCCATGACGAAAACATATCATAAACAATATCAAAATGCATCAAAATCAAAATGTAATTCTTTTGAAATCATTCTCCCCAGAAACATAAATATGTGTAAATCAAAAATAAATCTTTAATGCAAAATTTTCAAAATACATATCGAGCGTCCACTGTTCAGTTGCATGCACAGACCGGACAGTGTACGAACCATGTCGACAGGGTAGTGGGCCAACCATTTTCTGATGATTTGGACCCCATAAAAAATGCCTTGGCCAAGCTGGAACGAAACATATACAAGCGCCATGGAGGGTCAAAAACATAAAATCATCAAGAACCGTGATGAAATTCCGATCGAAGCTATTGTTCACTGTGGGTCACTATTCACCAAATCTTTCTCCCTCGTTTCACATGCAACCGTGTATGAAATGGAAAATCCATCACTGTCAACTTGTAGTACTCTCCGAGAGCTTTGATTTGGCGGGTGACTCGGGCCGTGAAATGAAGCGACGAGCCGGGATCGATAAATCCAAAATCACGCATATCTCTCATTTTCCTCACCGGTGCCAGTGATATGGGGGTTACCACCGGCCACCATAAGGTGGAAGGGTGGCTATCGCACCCCCTGACCGGCGCACCCCTCTAGGGGGTCGAATTAGGAGATTTGGTTTTTTTTGCCATTTTCGTGATTTAAGAAAATCTTGTGGTATTTATAGAAAAGTTTCTAAAATTTACGTTCAGACCTCAGTCATGAGATTTTCACGGAAATTTATATTTTTGAAGCCCTTGTGATGTACATTTCGAAAAGTTTTCAACACAAAAGTTGTTCATCTCAGAAAACGAGTCTGATGGTTCAAGAACCAGCTCAATTGGAATTCTTTTGCTATTTTTATAGTCGAGACACGCGTATAATGATATAATCAAAAATCACGTAACCGGTTCCCGAAACCACGTGTTTTCCAATACGAAAAAGCTCCACTTTAAAATATTCCGATCAATTTTCCAAAACATAAACATTGATTTTCGATTACCATCCCGTTCCAAATCCTTAACTTTAATTCGGAAACCTTCCAACATTGCTACTAAAAACTCGGGATATTACAGTACGTCTTTTAATCAATTTTTAATTTTAATTATTTATTATTGAAATAATCAATTGATTTGATCAAATCTAATGAATTACTGATGAAACAAATCTTTAAAATCTGTGAGAGCCCACATGAATTAAAAAATCTATGAATTTAGCAGAATTCATGAATTATAAAAAAGAATGACATAATCAATTAAAATCTTGATTGAATACACTATCTCATATCCTAGTGTGTATATATATTGTACAACTAAACTTTGGGGGTGTGTGTATAGTTATTCTTATACGTCTATACACGTCTGTAAATTATTAATATTTGAACAGAACTTAAACGAAAAAAAATCCAATGTATTAAAAGAAAAAATATAATGCACTAAAGTATGTATATTTCTTATCTTTTAACTCTATCTTTACATTTGTAACATCTGAACATCCTTACTTAAAAATTTATATGTATATATTTTGTTGATGGTAGTTTTCAGCTTCCAAGAAGCCAGAATCCCTATGAATGGTAGAATGGGGATTGTAGTTAACAGATAAAGGCCGGAAAACATTATGAAGAAATGAGGTCAGTAGAAGTGCCTGAGCCCGAGGTACACATTGGGACACCGATGTGGTCATGTCCTAGGAGGTCGGGTCTGACAGCACTAACATGTTTGTGAAAACTTGCCCGATGTGGTCGGGTCAGCCTCGGCATCACACTCTCGGAACATCCTCGACATTAGACTCTCGGGAAGGCCTCTGAAGACAAGATCGACTCAGCAGATCAGACCCAGTCGAGAAAATCAGACCAAGCACCTAGAGTCTCGGCACACCGACCCGATCTGTTAGTGGACACAATGAAAGATGTTACATGTCTCGGCACACCGACCCGGTTACCTAGGTCAGGGATGTTGAACATTATGCACATATATGGATGACGTAAGCCTTAGAGCTGCCAGACGGTTGGATGGACGTAATGTACGAGTAATGAGCAATAACGTACGACTAATAAGCAGTAACATCCCAGTAATGGGCAATAATGACAAGGAAACATGGCTGACGTCATAAGCTGTTGTAACAGTAGAATTTGTCCTAGTATATAAAGGGGTTGAGAATTCATTGTAGAGGGTTCTCTCTTTTTGGGTTGTTTAATTTGTTCTTCACTTGTAAAAGAGAGTAAAAAAACTTAAGTATAAGTGAGAGCTAGTAAAAGGTCGGTCAGTCAAGCTATAGTTAGAGGGAGGTTGGTCCGACCCGAGGTGGAAATAAAAGTCTTCATTTTATTTGTGCTCGTGGACGTAGGTTGAGATCATCACGCCGAACAACGTTAAATCCTCTATTTTATCTGTGTGTTTTCCATCTTTTGCTAAGTTTGTATTTGGTCCCCAAACCAAACAAATTCAAAATTGAGGGAGATTTGTTCGAGGAGTGGTCCCGAATTACCCCTATAATGAAAATCAGCCGTCAACACCTAGCACCGTCTGTGGGGACAGTACGAAAAGCAACAAGCACGTTAAGACGATGGCAAGGAACGGAAGCCATAGAACTGCAGAAGCATCAACAATGGGATAGATGGGGAGGATGAAGGAAACCCTAAGAAATGAAATGAAGGATGCAAGAAAAGAGAGGGAAACAACTCAAGCCCTTATGAAGACTATGATGGAAAATATTGAGAAACTAGAGAAGGCCGAAGAACCTGGTGGAATAGGACCTAGTAGAATGAGAGAAGAAATAACAAGAGAAAAGAGGATTACCGGAGCAGATGAAGACCGTGGAAAAAAAAGAGAACCACTAGAAGGAGCAGATCCGTAAGGGAAAATCCTTCAAAAGTTCTCAGCCACAGAGGATACCATACTCAAAATGAAGGACGTGAATATGGCCATAGGCAAAAGTATGACGGCTCCGAAAGCTATATGAAGGATTGGTTCCGGAGGGAGATGAGGAAATAGGAGGATAGAACGAAGGGAAGAGCTCAGGATGATAAGAACATGGAGACAGTGTCTCCGTTCTCGAAGGAGAAATTGAGAGCGGTACACGGTGTGGAGGATCGTCGAGTATCCTGGCGTCGATCTAAAGCCAAAATAATTGTTAGTTTCTATAACTCGGAATATTTTCATATGGCATAAAAGAATATATAAAGCGTGGACTCTTAGTATTTCTGAATATATGATATATTTATGGCATCTATGAATTTTACGGCTTAAGTTTTGAGTTATGCAAGTGTGATAACGAAATTCCAAATTCTGCCTACCGTTAAAATCCTCTGCTCAATAGTTAACTTCAAAAATTCACTGCGACTAATTGGGATGGAATCTAGAGTTGAAATTTTAATAGAATAGAATTTCATGTGTCTAGTTTATGTCGGTTTTTACGGATCTCGGTTTCGATTTCAGAAACTCAAGTAATAAGGCGAAATTCAGGGGTGGTCAGAAAAATAAACTGGGTTTATCGCAGCAGGTCACCAAACTTCGAAAATTCGGTGTGGCTTCATCCTAAATCCAAAAATTCTAATTTTTGGATATGTTATTCCCTTATGTATTTAGGGTATCCTGAATTTTACGAATATTGATTCCAACTTTAGAAACTCAAGTTATAAGCTAAAGTACAAGGGCTATCCATGTGAAAAACTGGGCACATGGGCAGCAAGTTTCCCAATTTTAAAAATTCATTCCGGTCTCATCTTAAGTCCTAAAATTCTAATGTTTGGATATGTTACTCTCTTATGTGTCTAGTTTACCCAAAAAATTACGGAACTTGATTTCTATTTATAGAACACAACTTATGACCAATTACGTTTGACCTGTCCAGAAACCATTTCAGGTTAACTTCACTTATTTGTCATCTTACTTAATACTTCTTAATTTGGCAACTCCCAACATATTTTTTTTTATTATTATGAACACTCTTAATTACGCCTAAAATCTACTTATTTATCAACTTAATCTAGGTTATATATTTTGTCGAATACTTGGCGTGCAACAACCTAATTTTAGTATTTCAACACCCAATTAAATACCATTACCACAACCTACAATTGTGTTACCCTCTCTAATCTCAAAATCATATTTCAACAAACTCCAGCATTCATCCAACAACCTAATTTTAGTATTTCAACACCCAATTAAAGAATTCTCATTTTCTAAACAATACCTAGTGTTTCCTTAACCAACGCATCAAACTCACACTTCCTAATTATTTATCTACTAATGATAACTCCTTAAGCATTATTATTTCAAACACATATATACACACCATCAAAATCTAAATTTAAAATTGCTAAATGGAATTACTTTACCTTGGATCAACTTGCTTTTCCTCTCAACCCACTTTCTAGAGCTTGATATCCCTTTCTTAGCTTCTTGTTGGTTGGTTTGGATTGATCCTTCTTAAATTTTGTTAAGAAAATGGCTTTTCTTCTTCCTTTCTCCTTCTCCTCTCCCTCACGTTTTTGTTTCTTCATTTCTTTACTCTTTTGGATGAAAGAATAGTGACCTTTTTATACTAGGGTCAATGATTTCATATTTTCCTTCTTGAATTAATTAGTTCTTTCTAGAGAAGTCTAGGGGGTTTGAGAGATATCTTAAGGTTATTGGGACACTTATAATTATTGGACCCAAATGAGAAAGATTACGGGCTTATGAATCAAAGTGGAAATTTCATTTTTTACTCTTCATTCACGTCACTGTGCATATACCCTGGATAAATGGTCAAATTCGACTCAATTCCTCTCACAATTTTGGAAAATATTTGACATCAAAGTTGTAGATACACGTCTTAGATTTCCGACAATATAAAATTCATAAACAATAGAGATCGTACGAGAATGTTATGCCTGAATTACCAAGGACGGTTCGAGTTACATTCTTGGCTAAATTCCGTATCGGAACTATAAGAAAATTATCGAATACCCGTAAAGTAATTTCGTGAACATATGCATACTTGAACATGGTTTATATCATGTATCAGACCTTTCATAGCATAAAAGTCGTCAAGATTACCGAGTGTTATATTTTGCTTCATATTTGGTGATAATCGTGGAGAAGCGTGGTTAATTCTAGTTCTTGCAAATTTAAGTGTTTATGAAATAATGCAATATACCTAGGAAAAGATTGAAGAATAAGGAATGCCTTGAAAATATTATGCACTCTTGATTTTTTTTTTCTTAAAAACAAAAATTAGGAAAACCAAAGAATCTACTAAATAATAACATCACATGTGTTTGTCGAATGTGTTGTAATTCTTTTTTTAACATGCATAATTCAAGCAAACTAATGCAATCCTAAAATCAATATATACTTAAGGATTTAGAAAAACCTGTAAAATATTTCGTAGATGTAGATAATACCAAGCCGAGTTTTTACTCTATCCTTAAGAACTTATTAGCCTTGCTTTGGTGCATTACAGATCTTGTGGCTAATGTTCTCACATGATTCTTGGTGACTTCTTGATTTAGGGGCACTCCTTGAATCAAGAACACGAACTATGATCAATGGTAGAAACTCCATTTATAGACTTTAATAATCAATTTTCTTTTTCCAAGTGAATGTCAAATGAATAACCTAAGGGTTCTATTTATAGAGATGGAGGGATGCTATTGAAGAGATACCTTTAGGCTTAAGGATGTAATCCTTTAAAGGGTTATATCTCTTCACTACACCCTTACAACTCAAAAGATTGTAAACTTTCACTCTAGGGACTTATACCTTCATTTTGTGACTTTCCTAAAAGCCATATATTAGAGACATGTCTTTTCACTAAAGCATTGTATAAATACTTTCAATATTAGAAAATTTTCTTACAATCCCCCATAATTTTCTAGTTATTAATGTAGACCCTTAGGAGAGTTTCATTGAAATAAAACTGTATCAGAATATGTAGCTTTCGCCTTGAACCTTTCCTAGTGAATGACAATCTGATTTACTTGGTGAACCAGTGACCCCTACTCTTGAACTGTTCTGCCGTTGGTGTAAACCAAGATAATAGCCATCACACATATTGACTTTGACCATTTCCCGAACATCGGTCATGGATTCATCAAGTACTTTAGGGAATCCAGCCTTCAAAATTCTCATGGAAGCAACCTCACTTCTTACTTGAAATAAGTGATCTACTATGAAGAGTAATATGTCTTTACCCTCATTAGGACTCTTCTCCTAAAATAGTGGTCATTAAAAGCCTTCACTTATCCTAACCTTGACAGATAACACTCTGAGTCATTATAGGAATGGGAAAGAATATATAACTCTATACTGTTTGTTTTGAATTGCATAAAATTTCAGTTGTCCCTTTTGAACCTAGATATTGGGATCTCCAGTCAGTTAACTTGGGTTTCCACAGTGACAATTCTGAATTCATAAGCTTCAAGCCCATTCCCCTCGATGACTTCTCAACTTTCTCTCTAGGTAAACCTTTAGTAAGTGGATCCGCTAGGTTTTCCTTCGATTTGACATAATCTATTGAAATTATGCCGCTTGAGAGCAGTTGTCATATGATATTGTGTCTGCGATGTATGTATCGAGACTTACCATTATACATTGTATTTTGGGCTCTCCTAATATCTGATTAACTATCACAATGTATACTTATAGCTGGCACTGGTTTTGGCCAATTTGGAATATCTTTTAAGAAATTCTGAAGCCACTCTGCTTCTTCCTCTTCTTTGTCTAATGTTATGAACTTAGACTCTATAATAGACCAGGAAAGACATGTTTGCCTTCTATGACACAACTGCACCATCAAGTGTGAAAATAAATCCATTGTATCAGATATCCAGTTAGCATTGCTATATCCCTCTAGAATAGCAGAATAACTAGTATAATGCATACCATATTTTGAAGTTTCTCTCAAATACCTCAAAATTCTTACTATAACTTTCCAGTGGTTATGTCCTGCATTACTTATATATCTACTAAGCATGTTTACAGCTTGAGCGATATCTGATCGTGTGTAATTTGTGAGATACATCAGACTTCTGATGATTCTCGAATACTCTAATTGCGATATGTTTGAACCACTGTTTTCTGATAAATGAAGAGTTAGTTCTACAACAGTTCTAGCCACATTTAGATCTCATTTGTTATATTTATCAAGTATCTTCTCAACATAATGAGCCTGAGATAATATGTA
The DNA here is from genome assembly GCA_019454045.1 of Zanthoxylum bungeanum. Lineage (NCBI taxonomy): Eukaryota > Viridiplantae > Streptophyta > Magnoliopsida > Sapindales > Rutaceae > Zanthoxylum > Zanthoxylum bungeanum. Next base: position 34,743 of record SKCR01026350.1, read on the forward strand.
CCCTTCTAATGTTCTGGAAATCTTAATTCCTAAAATCACATCAGCTACTCCTAAATCTTTCATATCAAATTTGCTGGTCAATATTTTCTTGGTAGACTGAATCATCTCATGATTACTACCAATTATCAACATATCATCTACGTAGAGAGACACAATGACATACCTTTTTTGAGTTGATTTAATGTATACACACTTATCACACTTATTGATTTTAAACCCATTTGACAACATGATGTTGGGGTTGGTGCTCAGAACGCCAATTCCCGGTTGTCATTCTGTTAAATACTTCTGTAAAACATTATTATTATGAATAATATACAGTTTCTATAATATAATCTATATTACTATATGGTAAAGACGTAATGACCGAAGAATGATTAGTCATGATACAGTTGCAAAAGCGTCGCAACAGACATTGAGAAGTATCATGACGTTGTCATTCTCAGACAGTTCCTGGTCAAGGTTTACACTACTTGGTCAGTATAGTAAACCCGTTGAGACCGGTACATGTCGTATACTGGAATACATGATTCCAATGGTTTCTCAATGAACCATTAGTCTTGGAGACTAGTATAGACGTGTAAGTGTTTATAGCGGATAACACTGAACGACTCACCGAAGATTCTTAATGGATGGTACACCAGCGTCTATAAGAATCTTCTTGGGTTGCGTAGCACTTGTGATTCTTAGACTTGAGATGCCATTGTGGGCACATGAGACATCTTCTACACTTAGACGGCAGTCACGTCACCGATCTATTTAGATCAGACCTCCGCCTGTTCGTTGGGTGTAGACAGATCCTCAGGGTGTCCTATGTGTATCAAGATAGGATCCGTCAGTTCTGTGTATCAGAGCATAGGTAGTCCATGTGATTAGAAATTAGATAAAACCATGGGCCCGTGGTAAAGTTTAGAAGCTAGTTCTAAACATTCTTTTTGAGATTGCTATGGAATAGTCGACTGGATAATCCCGATAGAGATTTGACGTTTACATCTATATCTCTGGGATTTATCCGGATACCTGTGACGGAGGAATTATACATTTGCCATGACCTCGACCTGTATGGTTCAGCGAGATTATCCGTGATCGTCATAATCTATGGGTGGATAGATTATGGACACGAAATTTGATTTCGTGACGGATATACCTGAATCTAGAGAGTCTCAATAATGAAACATACTCGTAGAGCACTAGAGCAACATTAATAAATAATATTGATTATTTATAAAGTCGTTTAATGGTTAAACGCAAGATACGTGCTGAAGAGACTGATAGTCATTTACTTAATTATTGTGTATTTACATTTAATACTTGGTTAATTTAAATACACATTAATTAATAGTCAAAATGAGTTATTTGACTTATATCCTAAATGAATATATGTTTTTAATATTTAATGTAAATATTATACATATTTAATATATTTGTATTTGATTAATTAATTAATTATTTAATTATTAAATGATTAAATTAATTAAAATATAAATATCTTATATTAGGATATTTAAAGTAAATGATGTTAGTTGCAATTGTTGACTTAAATAAATATCTATAAAGTAGTTTTAGTATTTTGTATTAAGATAACAATTGCATTTGAAATGAATTTGAAATGAAAAATTTGGTATATACTTGTTACAAATTTCGGCCAAGGCTAATATGCACAAGTATATATTGTTTTCATTTGCTTTTCATTGGTTAACCTAATACACTTTACAAAAACACAAACTCCATTGAAGAAAGACAAAGGAAGCTTGAGAAAAGAAAGACAAAAATCAAAAAGCTTGGATTTTTAGTAAGTTTCTTGAACTTGCTATTAGTAAGGAATTTGTTCCTTAGGTTCTAGGCTTTAATATATGACATTCTTAGGACTTTCTTGTTTGTTCTTTCTTTTTTCCTTGTGGTTTTTGTTGATGGAAGTTTTGGTGAAGTGTGAAGCATCTGTAATGAAGGAAGTGTATAATATTGTAGTAATAAACTTTCTTTTAAGGTTTTGGAAACCATGTTGCTAATCTAGAGTTATTGACCCACTCTTAAATGACCTAGATTTGATCTTGAGTTGTTTCATTGTGTTGAGACTTGGATTGGATGGAAGAATGATGATTGAAGTAATTGATTTAGTGTATTTGGTCTAATTTGTCCAATTTGTGGAAATTGAAAAATTAGGGTTCATGACTAATTCCAAATTTGGGGGTTTTCATATATGTTGTGTATTTATGTGTGTATATATGATGCATATAAAGTTTCATGTTGATTGGATATCATTTGGATGTGTCTTGAAGCATGAAAGTGCAAAATGCACAAATTGGGCACCAAATGGTGCATTCGGCTTTGGCATAGAATTTTGGGGATTTTTGTGGTTTTGGTGTTTTGATGTTTTGAACATCATAAGTTCATCTTGGAAATGATTGAGAATCATTCAAAATTGATTTAATCAATTTCGGACTAAAAGACAAAAATACAAAGCAAGGGTATTTCGGTAAATTCACTTAAAATTGTTTTATTGAATTTATTTTCATAATTTGATTATTGGAATATTAAATAAATATGTTTATTTAATTAATCCGAGAAAAAGTTTTCAAATCTGAAAAACAGATTTTCACCGCTTCCGCTCCGTTACCGGATTCACCCCCTAATAACCCCTACAAAATAGTATCAGAGCGAGTCTGATTCTAGGCCACCTAAAATGATTAGCCTTCATTGAATCAATGTTTAATCATTTTTTTATACTTTATGCATGCTTATTAGGATCTAAATTGGTTAGATTTAGGGTGTATGACACTTTGCGGATAATCCCTAATTAATAAGGTTTGAATGTAATTATGTATTTGATGCATGTTATATGGTCCGTCTTGTCAATACGGTTTATGAATACTTCTTGTGACTACATCTGAGACCGTGCCTCTGCTGTGAGGATGTAGCCGATAAAGATTTATTTATACCGGATGTATATCAGATACTAGGTAAATTCAAGTAAAAGCGGAATTCTGAACGTGCCCTAGCTGTCAGGATTACGTAAGTAACTTGAGTTTATATTGACGAGTTTAACCTTGGTACGTCTCCTTGTGGGCCTGCCTTCGCAGCGACAACGAGAAAACGGCCAGGACCGGATACTTAGGAGTCATTAGTGAATGATTGACAAAGAGTTGTCTACCTGATGAATATACGTAGGCGAGACGTGCCTCTGGCTGTGAGCCGAAATATATTCACGGGATCCACTTTTCACTATTAATATTTTATTTAATCATTAAATATTTGTATTCTGTTTTGGGATTACAGTATTGCATGATTTAGTGGGAGGGGCATATTAGATTAAAAATCCATGACCTAGTTTATGCTTTTGATATTATATGAAACTGCTTTATTTCTGCTAACCGTTTTTCGTGATCTATATGATAGATTGGCGATGGCGGGACAATCCACAAATCAGTTTGCGCGTATGCTTGATGCGAACAAACTGAAAGGCACTGAGAACTTTGCAGACTGGGAATTGGATTTGAGGATTGTCCTCGATTCCGAAAAGCTGGGTTATGTTCTTGAGGGTCCGTTGCCCCTTGCAGTGGGTGCGGATGCTTCGGAGGAGGAACGCCAAGTTTTTGAAACTTGGAAGGATGATGATTTAAGGGTTAAATCATACATCCTTAGTTCACTGTCTCCGAAACTCAAGCAACAGTACTATGGTATGTTAGATTCCTACAGTATGATGACGCGATTGAGACAATCGTTTGAGAACCAGGAACAAGTGATTGTTCACAAAGTCACCATGGAACTGTTCCATGCGCGTCTGGATGAGGGGCAGAGTGTTAGCCCACATGTTCTTCAGATGATCGATTTGATCGATCAATTGAGGCAACATAATCTCATCTTGAATGACATTCTCGGTAGGAGTGTCATTCTTGGTTCACTACCAGCTTCATTTCGCCAGTTCGTGATGTACTTCAACATGCACGGGACTGTCTGTACCTACCAGGAGCTACATAGGATGTTGCTCACGGCAGAAGAGGACCTTAAGAAAGGAGTACCGACTCGCCCTCCTAGAACTACTTCTCTTTCGGCTTCTTCCCAAGGATGGTCCAAGGGAAAGAACAAGAAAGGCAAGAAGAAGAAGACGGCTTTTGGTCCTGAACAACAGGCGAAGATTGCAAAGCCCAAAAGGGCTTCTGAAGACAAATGCCACCACTGCGGCAAAGTTGGGCACTGGAAAAGGAACTGTCCTAATTACATTGCCCAGCTGAGGAGAGACAGAGCTTCTACATCAGGTACTTTTATTTTTCCAGTTATTGATTTATCTTTGGCTTGTGAAGCCGTTACATCCAGCTGGATTTTAGATTCTGCTTGTCCATTCACATTTGCAATTCGTTGCAGGTGCTGAAGGAAAGTAGGAAACTGAAGCCTGGAGAGATGCAGTTGCGATTCGGGAGTGGAGACTCTTTAGATGCAGTTGCATGGGAGTATGCGAGATCTCATTGCCGAATGGGACACTTTTGTTATATGACTGTCATTTGTACCGGGATGTGTCGCTAATATTATATCACTCTTGTATTAGATACAGAAGGCTTTTGTATTAATATTAAGAATAGTTCTTTGTATTTATATGATAAAAATAATATTCAGATCCTTAGTTGTCCAAACCAGCATGGTCATTATACATTGCAAACTTCAAAAGATATATTAAATACTGGAGTTAATAAACGTAGTTTACCTGTAATTAATAATACTGAACTTTGGCATATGAGACTTGGTCATATTGGCGTTAAACGCCTTACCCAATTGGTTAGGAATGGTTTGATATCAGATCTTAGCATTGAATCCTATCCAACTTGTGAATCCTGTATTCAGGGTAAGATGACCAAAGCCCCATTTTCTGGTGTTGGACACCGCGCCACTAACTTACTGGAACTCGTACATTCTGATGTATGTGGTTCACTAAGTCAAACTGCTCACAGTGGTTATTCATACTTCGTTACCTTTACCGATGATTTGTCACGGTACGGTTATGTGTATTTGATGCGACATAAATCGGAAACCTTTGAAAAGTTCAAAGAGTTCCGAAATGAAGTAGAAAACAAACTGGTAAATATATTAAATGCCTTCGATCAGATCGAGGCGGTGAATATATGAGTGGTGAGTTCATCGATTATATGAAGGAGAATGAGATTCTCGCTCAATATACTCCTCCAGGTACACCACAGCACACATGGTGTATCTGAAAGAGAAATCGGACTTTATTGGATATGGTCCGATCGATGTTGAGTTTCACAGATTTGCCCTATTACTTATGGGGTTACTCTCTCTTAACAGCCGTACATCTTTTGAATAAGATTCCTTCAAAGGCTGTTCCTCCACGACACCGTATCAGATATGGTTCGGTAGGAGACCAAATCTTAATTATATTAAGGTTTGGGGTTGTCCTGCCTATGTCAGGGTGACTCAGCAAGATAAGCTTTCGCCTCGAGGGCAAAAGTTTAGGTTTGTTGGATATCCTTCGAATACGAGGGGATATCTGTTCTATGATACCGAGCATCGAAATGTATTCGTAGCTCGCTTCGCAAAATTTCTAGAAGTAGAATTTTTGTCAGAAGGTGGTAATCATAGACAGGTTGAGCTTGATGAAGTCCAACCTGAAAACAACGAGCCAACTGAGGAACCTGAAGTTCAAGTAGATGAAGGACCTTCAAGACACACACTCTGTAGGTCGGAAAGGGTATCTAGACCTCCTGAACGCTTGTATTTGATACAAGAAAAGAGTCTGGATGTTCTCTTAGTTGAAGAGACAGATCCTTTCACCTATAGAGAATCGATGTTGGACATCGACTCCGTGAAATGGCAAAGTGCCATGAAATCCGAGATAGACTCAATGCATGAAAATCAAGTTTGGGACTTGATTCCGCTTCCCGAAGGAATTGTTCCTATCGGTTGTTAAATGGGTTTACAAGAGGAAGCGCGGGCCTGACGGTAAGGTTGAAACTTACAAGGCCCGACTGGTAGCAAAAGGTTACACGCAGCGACCTGGCGTCGACTACGATGAAACTTTTTCGCCGGTAGCAATGCTTAAGTCTATCCGGATTTTGCTTTCTATAGCTGCGTATCATGACTACGAGATTTGGCAAATGGATGTCAAAACGGCTTTTCTAAATGGATTTCTTGATGAAGAAATCTATATGGAACAGCCGGAAGGTTTCACATCCAGCGAAACCTCGGGCATGGTATGTAAGCTTAAGAAGTCCATTTATGGACTTAAAGAGGCTTCACGAAGTTGGAATCTTCGGTTCGATGAGATTATTAGATCGTCTGGTTTTCTCAAGAATTCGGAAGAATCCTGTGTGTATCAGAAGACCAGTGGGAGCATGGTCGTATTTTTAGTCCTATATGTTGATGACATCCTAATCATTGGGAATGATTTAGGTATGTTGCAAAGCGTGAAAGCGTACCTCTGTAAGAATTTCTCCATGAAGGACCTGGGAGAAGCTTCATATGTTTTAGGGATAAAACTCTATAGAGATAGACAAAGGAGGCCGATTGGGTTATCCCAATCAACGTACGTAGATAAGATCTTGGAACGGTATAGCTTTGGTAACTATAAGACAGCAAACATACCGTTCAGACATGGGATTCATCTTTCCAAGAAGATGTGTCCACAAACAGAAGATGAGAAGGTTAGAATGTCTAACCAACCTTATGCTTCATGTTTGGGTAGCATAATGTATGCCATGTTATGTACGAGGCCTGATATCAGTTTCGCTGTTAGCATAACTAGTCAATATCAGTCCAATCCAGGTAATGGCCATTGGATGGCCATTAACATATCCTAAAATATCTTAAAGGTACTAAGGATAAGTTAATAGTTTATGGAGGAAACGAACTGCAGGTTAATGGGTATACAGACTCCGATTTCCAATCGGATCCCGATGATAGAAAGTCTACATCTGGATTTGTCTTTACCCTTAACGGAGGTGCAGTTTGTTGGAAGAGTTCCAAACAGGGATCGACAGCTGATTCCACCACTGAGGCGGAATATATTGCAGCTTCTGAAGCTGCAAAAGAGGCTGTGTGGATAAAGAACTTTATCACATAATTGGGAGTTGTCCCCAGTATCGAGAATGCGATTCCGTTATACTGTGATAATAATGGAGCCATTGCGCAAGCAAAGGAACCGAGGGCGCATCAGAAGTCGAAGCATGTGGAACGCAAGTACCACATCATTCGAGAGATCGTGTCGCGAGGGGATATGTCGTGTGCAAGGTACCGAGTGAAGATAATGTAGCAGACCCGCTGACGAAGGCCATACCTCCGAAGCTGTTTGATAAACACGTGGAGTCGATGGGTATTAAATACAATCGATATTGGCACGATAGAGCAAGTGGGAGATTTTGTTGGGGTTGGTGCTCAGAGCGCCAATTCCCGGTTGTATTTCTGTTAAATACTTCTGTAAAACATTATTATTATGAATAATATATACAGTTTCTATAATATAATCTATATTACTATATGGTAAAGACGTAATGACCGAAGAATGATTAGTCATGATACAGTTGCAAAAGCGTCGCAACAGACATGAGAAGTATCATGACGTTGTCATTCTCAGACAGTTCCTGGTCAAGGTTTACACTACTTGGTCAGTATAGTAAACCCGTTGAGACCGGTACATGTCGTATACTGGAATATATGATTCCAATGGTTTCTCAATGAACCATTAGTCTTGGAGACTAGTATAGACTTGTAGGTGTTTATAGCGGATAAACACTGAACGACTCACCGAAGATTCTTAATGGATGGTACACCAGCGTCAATAAGAATCTTCTTGGGTTGAGTAGCACTTGTGATTCTTAGACTTGAGATGCCATTATTGGCACATGAGACATCTTCTACACTTAGACAGCAGTCACATCACCGATCTATTTAGATCAGACCTCCGCCTGTTCGTTGGGTGTAGACAGATCCTCAGGGTGTCTTATGTGTATCAAGATAGGATCCGTCAGTTCTGTGTATCAGAGCATAGATAGTCCATATGATTAGCAATCAGATAAAACCATGGGCCCATGGTAAAGTTTAGAAGCTAGTTCTAAACATTCTTTTTGAGATTGCTAATGGAATAGTCGACTGGATAATCCCGATAGAGATTTGACGTTTACATCTATATCTCTGGGATTTATCCGGATACCTATGACGGAGGAATTATACATTTGCCATGACCTCGACCTGTATGGTTCAGCGAGATTATCCGTGATCGTCATAATCTACGGGTGGATAGATTATGGACACGAAATTTGATTTCGTGATGGATATACCTGAATCTAGAGAGTCTCAATAATGAAACATACTCGTAGAGCACTAGAGCAACATTAATAAATAATATTGATTATTTATAAAGTCGTTTAATGGTTAAACGCAAGATACGTGCTGAAGAGACTAGATAGTCATTACTTAATTATTGTGTATTTACATTTAATACTTGATTAATTTAAATACACATTAATTAATAGTCAAAATGAGTTATTTGACTTATATCCTAAATGAATATATGTTTTTAATATTTAATGTAAATATTATACATATATTTAATATATTGTATTTGATTAATTAATTAATTATTTAATTGTTAAATGATTAAATTAATTAAAATATAAATATCTTATATTAGGATATTTAAAGTAAATGATGTTAGTTGCAATTGTTGACTTAAATAAATATCTATAAAGTAGTTTTAGATATTTGTATTAAGATAACAAATGCATTTGAAATGAATTTGAAATGAAAAATTTGGTATATACTTGTTACAAATTTCGGCCAAGGCTAATATGCACAAGTATATATTGTTTTCATTTGCTTTTCATTTGGTTAACCTAATACACTTTACAAAAACACAAACTCCATTGAAGAAAGACAAAGGAAGCTTGAGAAAAGAAAGACAAAAATCAAAAAGCTTGGATTTTTAGTAAGTTTCTTGAACTTGCTATTAGTAAGGAATTTGTTCCTTAGGTTCTAGGCTTTAATATATGACATTCTTAGGATGTTTCTTTCTTTGTTCCTTGTGGTTTTTGTTGATGGAAGTTTTGGTGAAGTGTGAAGCATGTGTAATGAAGGAAGTGTATAACTATTGTAGTAATAAACTTTCTTTTAAGGTTTTGGAAACCATGTTGCTAATCTAGAGTTATTGACCCACTCTTAAATGACCTAGATTTGATCTTGAGTTGTTTCATTGTGTTGAGACTTGTATTGGATGGAAGAATTGATTGAAGTAATTGATTTAATGTATTTGGTCTAATTTGTCCAATTTGTGGAAATTGAAAAATTAGGGTTCATGACTAATTCCAAATTTGGGGGTTTTCATATATGTTGTGTATTTATGTGTGTATATGATGCATATAAAGTTTCATGTTGATTGGATATCATTTGGATGTGTCTTGAAGCATGAAAGTGCAAAATGCACAAATTGGCACCAAATGGTGCATTCGGCTTTGGCATAGAATTTTGAGGATTTTTGTGGTTTTGGTGTTTTGATGTTTTGAACATCATAAGTTCATCTTGGAAATGATTTAGAATCATTCAAAATTGATTTGATCAATTTCGGACTAAAATGGACAAAAATACAAAGCAAGGGTATTTCGGTAAATTCACTTAAAATTGTTTTATTGAATTTATTTTCATAATTTGATTATTGGAATATTAAATAATATGTTTATTTAATTAATCCGAGAAAAAGTTTTGAAATCTGAAAATCGGATTTTCACCGCTTCCGCTGCGTTACCGGATTCACCCCCTAATAACCCCTACACATGACTTTGTCAAATTTTTCATGCCATTGTTTAGGTGCTTATTTTAATCCGTATAAGGATTTTACAAGTTTGCACACCTTATGTTCTTGTCCAGGAATATTGAAACCTTATGGTTGTTCCATGTAAATCTCTTCATCCAATTCACCATTTAAGAATGCCATTTTTACTTCCATTTAATGTATTTCAAGACCAAATATAGCTGCTATGGCTATAAGCATTCTTATTGAAGTGATACAGGTCACTGGTGAATTGATATCAAAGTAGTCAATGCCTTCTTTTTTGTCTATAACTTTTTATGACATATCTTTCCTTGTACTTATCTATTGATCTATCCGGCTTTATTTTCCGTTTGAAAATCCATTTGTAGCCCAATGACTTACAACCTGGAGGAAGATCAACCAACTCCTAAGTATGGTTTTGAAGGATATAATCAATCTCACTATTGATAGCCTCTTTCCATAAAGGTGCCTCCGGAGAAGACATTGTTTCTTTATAGCTTTGAGGCTCATTTTCTAATAGGTATGTCAGAAAATCAGGTCCAAATGACTTAGACGTTCTTGCTCTTTTGCTACGTCTAGGTTCATTTTCCTCAACAATTTCATGTTGATTTGATTTTTGGTCAACTTGATCATTGCTTGTAATAGTATCAATAATCTTTTGAGAGACTTCGTTCTTTGTTTTCCTTTACAAGGAAATATCTATTCAAAGAATGTCGCATTCCTTAAACTCAAATATCATATTTGGATTGATGTCAGGAATATCGGACTTATGTACCAAGAATCGATACGCATTACTATTTTGAGCATATTTAATAAATATACAATCAACATTTTTGGTCATATTCTTACCTTGTTAGGTTTATGAACCATCACTTTGGTGAGACACCCCCATACTTTCAGATATTTGTAGGAAAAAACATGACATTTCCACAATTCATATAGTGTCTTATCCAATCTTTTGTGAGGTAGCATGTTCAGAATGTAGTTGGCGGAATACAATGCTTTCCCTCACAAGTTCTGGGGTAGACCAAAGCTTGTCAATATGGCATTCATCATTTCCTTCAACGTACAATTTTTGCGTTCAACAATCCCATTTTGTTGAGGCGAATAAGGAGCTGTAGTTTTATGAATAATTCAATAATTGGAACAATATTACTGAACTGTGACACATATTCACCTTCTCTATCACTATTGATTCTTTTGATTTTCTCGTCAAGTTGATTTTCAACTTCACTTTTGTAGTTTATAAAGCTCTCAATAGCTTCATTTTTGCTCCTCAGCAAATACATATAGCAGAAGCTTGTGCTATCATCGATAAAAGTGACAAAGTATATTTTAGCGCCTTTTGTTTGCACAATATTCATATCACACACATCAGTGTGTATAAGTTCTACAGGTTCATAACTTTGTTCTATGGAGTGAAATGAAACTCTATTCATTTTTGCTTCAACATATGCTTTACATTTATGTTAGTTATTTATTATAAATTTAGGTATAAGGTCCATGTTAATTAATTTACTCATTGTATCATAATTAACGTGCCTTAACCTACCATGTCAAATATTTCATGACTCAATAATATAAGCGAAAGATGTAGCTTTATTATTATTAGCATTGGGTTGATTGACAATCATTACATTGAACTTGAAAAGACCCTCAGTGAGGTATCCTTTTCCAACATAAATATCATTCTTGGACAATAAAAACTTGTCAAAAATAAATACAAATTTAAAACCATTCTTGCTAAGGAGTGAGCTTGAAACCAAGTTTTTCCGAATATCATGAACATGCAAAACATTCTTTAATGTAAGCTTCTTCCTGGATGTCATCTTTAGAACCAGTGTGCCTTGTCCAACCACTTTAGAGGTCGAAGAGTTTCCCTAGTAAGATGATCGCCACCATCGACCTTCTGATATGAGACAAACATCTTGCTATCTATATAGATATGGCGAGTAGCCCTAGTGTCTATCTATCATTCTTTCGGGTTTCCAACCAAGTTGGCTTTAGTTACAACTGCTGAGAGGTTCAACTTTGAAATCTCATTAGTTAATTGCTCATCTTCAGTGACATGGGCCTTATTTTTCTTTTTCTTACCCTTGTCTTGAGACTTCTTGTTTCCGTAATCATTTTCCATATGACCGTTTTTTCCACAGATGTAGCTCTTCCCCTTAGACTTCTTATTTACTTGGGAAGAATCAACTCCACTGTTATTTCTCTTCTTGCTAGCCTTTTCGGATTTCCTGTTGTCCTCTTCGATCCTCAATCGAACTCCAAGGTCTTCAAGACTCATATGCTTATTCTTGTGTTTCAAATAACTCCCGAAGTCCTTCCACGATTGAGGTAACTTTTCAATAATTATGGTGACTTGAAACGTCTCGCAGAGTTTCATTCCCTCATCCAATATTTCATGAGAGATCAACTGTAGTTCACGCAACTAAGATATTACAGTCCTTGAATCTACCATTTTGTAGTCCAGGAACCTACACACAATAAATTTATTTTGTCCGATATCCTCTTTTTTGTACTTCTTCTTGAGTGATTCCCAAAGAATCTTCACAAAAGTCATGTCTTGATACACATTGTATATGGTATTGTCAAGCCCTCCCGAGAGGTAGTTCTTGCACAAGAAGAACCCTGATGACCATGTCTCAACTAACAGCTGCTTGGTTGTTTCCGTTTCTCCCTCCAAAGGACCCGGAGGATCTTTGAGATACTTAGCCAACTGCAGTGTTGTCAGGTAGAACAACATTTTGCTCTGCCATTGTTTGAAGTTTGCTCTACCAAACTTATCCGGTTTCTCTTCATGAGCAACTAGTACTGTGATATTTTCACTAGCCATATGTAACTGTAAAATAAACAATTACTCATAAGTCTAAAAAAGAAAAATCACACAAAGATCAATTATATGATCCTGTTTATGTATTACACTAAAGATCTACTTGTTATTATTTTGGTTTGTAGTACCAAATAATACAAGTCATTGAATTTGTGACTAAAAGTTTCTAATGATAGGTGAACAAAGGAAAATTCCAGAGGACGAGGGGGGTCCGATGTAACAACTTAAGTCCCTGCCCACTTAGGCTCTTATCGCATTGGTGAAAAAATTTCTTTAATCACTTTCTCAATAGAAAATTTTAGACTTTCTCAATAGAAAATTTTAGACATTCAATCTTTAGCGTTACACTTTAATTCTCAATCACAATAAGTTTTTAAATATATGTATAAGTTAAATCAAGCTTGAATGAAATTACTCAACCAAATATGCAACATACATTAGATAATTTCAACTTTATCACATAATTATTATGTTAACGTGTAATAACTGAAAATACTTTAATTAACTTAAATCTATAATAACCAATTTTATAGTTCCATTATGATTTTCCTAAGTTAATTAAATAATAAATGAATAAATTCTAAACATAGCAAGTCAAGAATCATGTGTGTTAGATATTACTTAAATAATTTTAGGTACTTATACAACGCAAAAAATAATTATAAAAATAAAATAATTATTATTGTATTTTTTTTCGAAAGTTATTGTCCAAAAAAGCTATAATTTTTCTCACACCATATCAGAACACAACACTTGCACATCAATTTTGCAATATGCATGCAAGCTTCTTTTGTCTCATCACACAAAATAATAAAAACAAATAGCAGTAACAAATCAAACCAAAGCAAACATAAAAAGTCAAATAGTCATAAACAAATCACATGCACTCACTTTATTTGATTTTAAATTCTCTCTCTCCCCCTCCTTTTTTTCCAACAACTTCAACGTGCTTGCTGTATGCATGGCTTATTTTTAAATGGGCAAAACATAGATCATTACGCAATCAATTGCCAAACATTACTTGCTACATACATGAAGAAATGTGAACGGTCGCAAGGACATCAAACTTGAATTATGCGGAAAAATTAATTAAATTAATTTATTTTTAATTAAAAATTATGCAAGAAACTACATTTTACAATACAAAATTCTAATAAGTTTTTAAGATTCTTGAAAATCTCATATGAAAAACTACTTTTCTGTAAACTGTTTCTAAAACAAAACCTCTAGTCCAAGTTCGAACACTACAAGAAAATGTACTTTTAGCGTCCAAACATTTAGCGTCGAAATTATTTTCGACGCTAATAATAACTTTTAGCGTTGAAAATAATATTCGACGCCAAATGTCAATATTTTAGCGTCGAAAATAATATTCGACGCCAATTGTCTACTTTTAACGTCGAATATTAAAAACGACGCTACAAGTAGTAATTTTAGCGTCGAAAAATTTTCGACGCTAAAGATTTTCAATTATTCTCATTATCTTTGGCGTCGATATAAATTGCGACGCTAAATTTTATACTTTTAGCATCGAAAAACATATTCGACGCTTGTAAATTTGACATTTAGCTGTTGGGGTTGGTGCTCAGAGCGCCAATCCGGACCGTATTTATGTCTGATTCATGAATACGAACATCCCCTTATTCCATAATATTACTTATTTATGGTTGCACCTCTTGTTCTTATATACGTATTCGATCTGATTACGATTAGATTGAAACTAAATGTGGTTTAGTGATATGTATATATTAGACAAAGGCCCGATAATATATAATGCAGTACACAGTTACAAAGTTAGTTTGTAATTGACATTGGGAAGTGTCACTGCTATATGAATATTATCAAACATAGTTCCTGGTCAAGATTTGCTAACACGGGTCGGTTAGTCAAATCCGTTGAGACCAGTACATGTCGTATATCGAGACTTGGTCCGATGGTTTATCCCAATGAACCATGAGTCTATGGAGACTCGTATAGACGTGTAGGTGTTTATAGTGGATAAACACTGAACGGCTCACCGAAGATTCTTAATGGATGGTACGCCAACGTCAATAAGAATCTTCTCGGGTTGAGTAGCATAGTGGTCCTTCGACTTGAGACACCACTGTGGATGTATGAGACATCCTCCACACTTAGATGGCAGTCACGTCACCGATCTATTTAGATCAGACTTCCGCCTGTTCGTTGGGTGTGGATCGATCCTCAGGATATCCTGTGTGTGTCAAGATAGGATCCGTCAGTTCTGTGTACAGAGCATAGGTAGTCCATATATTATTAGCAGTCTGTTAAATCTGTGGCCACAGTATACATCGGAAGTAAGTTCCGAGTGTTATTTAGAGATTGCTAATAGATACGTCGACGAGATAATACCTATAGGGATTTGACGTTTACATCTATATCTCTGGGATTATCTGGATACCTGTGACGGAGGGATTATACGTATGCAATGACCTCGACCTGTATGATTCAGCTAGTTTATCCGTGATCGTCATAATCTACGGGTGGATAGATTATGGACATGAAATTGGATTTCATGACGGATATACCTGAATCTAGAGAGTCTCAATAATGAAACATACTCGTAGAGCACTAGAGCAACATTTATGAATAATGATGATTATTTATAAATCGTTTAATCGTTAAACGAAAAATACATGCGAACGGGCCGAACCGTCATTTCCTAATTAATGTGTATTTGTATTTAATATATGATATTATTAAATACACATTAATAAATAGTCAAATAAAGGTATTTGACATATATCATCAATATATGTATTTGAGATATTTAAAGTAAATATAATACATATATTTGATATATTTGTATTTAATTAATTATTTAATTATTTAATTGTTAAATGATTAATATAATTAAAATATAAATATATCACCAAATGATAAAGTTAGGAAATGATTATAAGTGTAAATGTTTGACTTTACATTAAAGGTAAAGGTTGTCAAATTGAATTTGACTTCCTTGGATATTTATTTTAATTGTTAAAATTGAAATATCTTTTTTCCTTTATTTTGTATAAAATTCGGCCAAGACCTTAATATAAATATAATTGTTATATTTTTGAGTTGCATTTGTTGACTTACTTTATTCATTGAATTGTTTGATGATTAAAGTTGCAAGTTGACAAGTTGCTTTTAAATGAAACAAAAATATAATATCTAGATATTATTTCTTAGCCAAATTCGGCCAAGGCTTGCATTTTTGGCAAGTATATATTGTTTCATTTATTTTAGGGTTTTATTAACCTTTTCACTTTATCAAAACTCCATTAAAACAAGGCAAAGAAGGTAGAGAGAAAAGAAAAGAAAAACAAGGAAAAGCTTGGAATTTAGTAAGTATTTCCAACCTTCCATTAGAGAGTAATTTGTTCCTCTTGTTGTGGGCAACATCTTGTGATGTTCTTGAGTTTTTCTATTCCTTATTCTTTGTACTTTTGATGGATAAAAGTTTGATGAAGATGATTTGCATGTATGATGTTGGAAGTTTATTACTAGTGTAGTAATAAGCATTCTTTTAAGGTTTTAGAACCTTGTTGCCATTCTAGAGTTATTGACCCACTCTTAAATGACCTAGAATTGTTCTATAGTTGTTTCATTGTGTTGAGACTTGAAATAGATGGAAGAAACATGATTGAAGTATTGTATTTAACCAATTTGGTCTAATTTGTCCAATTTGAAGAAATTGAAAAATTAGGGTTCATGACCAATTCCAAATTTGGGGGTTTTCATTTATGTTGTGTATTTGGATGTGTATATGATGCATATAAAGTTTCATGTTGATTGGATTACATCTTGATGTGTTTTGAAGCATGAAATGACAAAGTGCACAAATTGTCACCTTTGGGAGGCATTCGGCCAAATGGATCAAATTTGGGGATTTAGTTGCTTTTGGTGTTTTGATGTTTTGAACATGCTAAGTTCATCTTAGAAATGATTTAGAATCATTCAAAATTGATTAGATCAATTTCGGACTAAAATTGACAAAATACCAAAGTAAGGGTAATTTGGTAAATTCACTTGAATATGATTTATTTGAATTTTATTTCATAATTTGATTATTGGATAATTAAATAAATATGTTTATTTAATTAATCCGAGAAAAATTTTTGAAATCGGAAGATACGATCTTCCGCCGCTTCCGCTGCGTTACCGGATTATGCCCCTAAAACCCCTACATTAGCGTCGACTAAATTGCGTTGCTAAAGGTTTATGATGATACCACCGATAATCCGTTAATCTGTAGCGTCGAAATTTAATTTCGACGCTAAAAAATGGACATTTAGCGTCAAATTGTAGTACTTTGACGCTAAAACTATATTAAAATGCAGAATGCCACCAACCCTTCTTCCCCCTCTGCTTTTTCTCTCATCCTCTTCAATCCTCTTCCTCTGCAATCTTACTCTCTCATCTGCAACCTCACAACTCTCCTACAAATTTTCAATAAAACTCTAAATAAGTTTCCATAAGGTAAATCTTCTTTCATATATCTTTATTATTTTTCTTTATATTTGCAAAGAATAATTATATACCTCACTTAAGTATTTCAGTTTAATCATTGTAAAAAATTATGGTTTTCATTTTTTATAATTATGTTTATTATATACTTTGTGTTAGTGGTTTATGATGCATATATGTAGATTAGTTAATTAACTAAATGTATTTTATTTTGTAAACTAATTAATAAATCAACTGAATATATATATGTGTATGCTTAAATAAATAATTAATGATGTCTAATAATTATATTTTTATATTTATATATTTGGCTGAAATGGATAGAAATTGGATGAGCTCGGTGGATAGATTGAGTGTTGAATACCGTAATGGAGTGTATGAGTTCATGGAATCGGCAAAGCAACACATTGATGCAGAAGGTCGTGTTCGGTGTCCATGTACAAATTATTTAAATAGGAAAAGGAAATGGTTAGATGAAGTTCATAATCATTTATACATGCCGAGAATATCGCCAACTTACCGTACGTGGATTTATCACGGTGAGCAGTATAATTCTCAATCACGGTTGATTGATTCCGGTGAAGGGAGCAGTAGTTTCAATCAACCTGCAAACAATGAAATAATCGATGCTTTGCATGACTTACAAGGTCCACAACTTGGTCATAGTGTTAGTGGTAACATACCAGTGTTAGGTGGAAATGATCAAAATTTATTTAGTGAACTACTTGATGAGGCAAAAAAAAAATCAATTTGAAGGTGCTTGAATGTCGATCTTGAATTTCGTTGTGAAATTATTACACATTAAAGTGATCAACAGAATGACCAACAAAATTATTGATATGATGCTAGACTTACTGGGGCAAATGTTATCGGTTGGAAGCGAATTGCCTAAGTCGTATTACGAGGCAAAGAAAATATTGCGTGATCTGGGAATGAGATATGAATCCATTCATGCTTGTAAGTATGACTGTATTTTATTTCGTGCCGAGTATGAATCACTTGAATATTAACCGATATGTGGTGAAAGTCGGTACAAAGTCCGTGATATGGGGAAGAAAGTACCTCAAAAGATATTACAATATTTCCCATTAACGCACAAGTTGCAGAGGTTGTTCATGTCACGACACACAACGACTGACATGATGTGGCATCATGAAAAGAGGATCGGTGCAAAGGGCATACTCAGACATCCTGTGGATGGAACCGAGTGGAAGAATTTTGATGACATGTACCCTCGTTTCGCTGAAGACCCCCGTAATGTCATGTTAGGTCTCGTCTCTGATGGTTTTAACCCGTTTAGGAATATGTACAACTCTTACATCATGTGGCCCGTTATTATTATTCCATATAACTTACCTCCATAGAAATGTATGAAGGATCCGTTCATGTTTATGTCACTGCTTATCCCTGGTCCACGTTCCTCTGGTAAATATATGAATATTTACTTGAGACCATTGATCGAGGAGTTACAAACATTATGTAATATGGGTGTGCATACCTATGATGCAGCTTCTGAGTAGTATTTTCAGATGCATGTCGTATTTTATGGACCATTAATGATTTTTCAGCGTATGGTTCATTATCTGGATAGAGCACTAAGGGATACATGTCATGTCTAGTTTGTGCGGGTCAAACACCTTCGCAACGATTATGGAATAAAATAGGATACATATGGCACAAGAGATTTCTTGAGTTGAGTCATCCTTGGCGGAGAAGTAAATTATTCAACGGTCAACAAGAACCTCAGAGTATGCCCAGTCCATTGTTTGGATTCGACATACTTTGCCAACATGAATATCTTAGAGACAGCACACGAGGGAAACATCCTAATAATAGAGATAAAAATCGAAAACGTCAACGTGAAGAGTTGAATTGGACAGAAAAAATTATTTTCTTTGAGTTAGAATATTGGGGGAGTCCGAGTCTGCAGAATAATTTGGATGTAATGCATATAGAAAAAAACATATGCGAGAGTTTAGTGGGCGCACTCTTCAATATTCTGGGTAAGACGAAAGACACTGTAAATGCTAGATTGGACCTACAATATTCTGGAACCATAACAACAGCATTTGCTGCTGTTCTGGTTTCAGAACAACAGCAAATGCTACTGTTCTGGAATCTGGATCCAGAACAGCAAAGGCTTAAGCCCTCTTCCTTTTAAGTCTCGTAACCAATAATATCAAAGTCTTACGTTGACAGTTAAAATTTCCCAATTCCCAACATAGATTTAAGCTCCAACACACCCTGCAAGTGTATATTTTCATTTTTAAAATGTTCATTCTTTCTTGGCTTGGATATGATTTCTAAAATTTGAAGCTAATGTCCTTTCGAGTCCTATTGTAATGAATTAATCCATAATAGCTTAAGTTGACAGGAAATGTCTTAGTACTTAACATGCCCTCTCATGTGCAATGTTGGTTTTAGAATCTAACAATTTCCTAGTAGAAAATAAAGAGTTTGCTTTTTGAGATTATATGAGTTGGTTTTAGAATCTAATAATTTATATTGAGTTTGTGAGATATCTCAGCTATTTCATATCAGTATTAATGCTTGGAACTTCTACTGACGTGCTTTCTTTCAAATTGTTTTCTATGTACTAAAATTTCAAGTCATGGTCTTAAATTTATGATTTTGATTGATTTTTCTTAATTTTCTTATCTTTCTCAATCTGAGTATGTAAATGAAATCTTAGCAAGATTGGTACGGTTGTGCGCATGTAGTGGTTTCTGAATCAAAATGCAATGTGAGACCTGAAAGACTTGACATGATTGGAAACCCACATAAGAATGAAAATGGAATTAATGAGAAATTGCATATATTTTCCTAAAGACTTGACATGATTGTTTGTAATGAGCTGATCTCCATGTCTTTTGCGTGAATAATGTAGTTGTTGAGACATATTATTCTTCTTCTGAATAAGCATGCAAATACTTGTTATATCTTTTGGGAACATATGCACTTTCTCATGATGTTGTTATATCTTTATCACCCAAATCAGTATCCTTTAAAATATTTTGAGCAGTCCATGTGTAATGATAAAAGTTTATATGGTTATTAAAATATTGAAATTTCATTAGCATCATTATGATTATTTTTTTTCATTGATAGTGTCGGAATTGTTATTTTGCAGATGGCACCGGGCAATCGCAGACGGGCTAATGCGACTCCATCTACATCTGTAAGGACAGATGCCCCTGCTGGGGTATCTGCTAGCACATGTGACTCCAGTACAGCGAAGGGTCGAGGATGCACCCGGCCGTATCCGGATAGAGATATCAGATAATGGACAAAGACAAATCGGGCAACATAATCCAGCGTTTACTACAGCCATAAGTGCTATAGCTCGGTTTGAAGCTCCCCAAAACTACGTTTCTTGGAGAAAGATACCGTGGGAGACAAAAATCAACCAGCTCTTCCCTTCGCTACTTGTGAGTTTCCGTACAGTATTAAGTTTTTGATATTGTTTGTTAATTTAAATATTTATTTTATACTCATTTTTACTTGGTTGCTATTCTTGTATGAGTGGTTCGACTTCGATCTGACCAAAGTTAATGTCCAAAAGTATCTTGACTACCACATGGAGAAACGTTATAAGGATTATAGGACAAAAGTTTTGAAACAAATATTCGACGAACATAGACCTTTGGATGCTCCACAACACAAGCCTGATTTTATAGAGGAGCAGGACTGGACATTCTTGTGTGAGCTTTGGTCTAGCGAGAAACACGAGGTAAATTTTAAAATAAACAGAAATTTATAATTCTCTTTATTTTTGGTACTTACAGTGTTGTTTAATGCATAATAAATGTCACGCAAATACGGAGAACCAAAGTCACTTGCGTTTTAACCACCGTGGAGATTCCAAGCCATTTTTCCAACATCGTGCCGAACATTCTGAGGTAAATATATCATAACCTGAAATTTAACAGTTCATTAATTTTACTAATATGGAATAATAGTACAGTTATTTTATGTTTTTAGCAGAGCAGCACAGGTGAGGTGCAATCATTTCCAGATTTTTTCCGAGTGACACACTACAATGAGAAGAAAAAATGGATCAATGAAGAAGCCGAACGCTGCTATGTAAGTTTAAGCTTTTAAAATAAAATAATTATTATTTTAAATTTAATTTTTTCTTTTCAAATTCTAACATTAACTTAATTTTTTTTAAACATAACGAAATGGTGGAGCTCCAACATCAAACTGATAAGACAGGGTCCGACCCGATACCAGATGAGCAGTTGTTGCAATTGGTTTTCAAGAACCAGACAGCATACAACGTCGGCCTTGGCACTCGTAAGAAGTCGATGTCATCTGCACGCACTACTGTTTCTTCGGACACTGACTCGTGCCTTCGAGACCAGCTAGCCACCACCCAAGACGAGCTGAAGAAGACTCAGGAGGAGCTACTACAGGTCAAGGTGGACCACGAAAAGAAGTTGGAGCAGTTGACCAACAGATATGGGCTTTCCGGGAGATGTTGGAGGCCTCACTCGGCCAGGGTGCATCGGGCTCGAGCGTCCCCCATCACAGCAGTAATAAATTTTATTTCTATTTGTATAAACATTCAGAACATATAGTTTTATTATACTATGTATTTTTATAAATAAATTTTCATTATAATAGTAAAATAATTATTAGAATATTTCCTAAATGTGCTATTAATCGGCAATTTTTTTGAAATAATAATATTTTTTAAAATATTAAATTGAATATTTTATAGCAAAATTATGTAAAATAATATTTTCTTAAAAAATATTTTTAAACTTTTTGCGTCGAATGTAGGCGACGCTAACATAAATAAAAAAAAAAAATTATTTATATACTTTTAGCGTCGCTACATTCGACGCTAAAAGTTATTTTTAGCGTCGAATGTAGCGACGCTAAAAGTTTAAAGTTCACCGCTAAAAGTATACAAATATTATTTTTTATTACTTTTAGCGTCGAAAGTAAGCGATGCTAAAAGTCTCATTTTTAGCGTCGAATACTTTCGTCGCAATATATGAACTATAGTGTCGGGAACTCTTCTTTTTCGTTGAAATAAATTGGACGCAAACTTAGAGGTTTTAGCGTCGATAATCTTTATTTCGACGCTAATTGTTGTTCTCGTCCATATTTTAGCATCTAAGTTTGGCGTCGAAATTTTTCGACGCTATTTACTGTTTGCGTCGAACTTTTGACTTTTGGCGTCGATTGTTTTCGACGCTAAATGCCATATTTTTTATAGTGGAACACAACTAAACGAATCCGGAAATCACTTAACTGGGTATCTGGTGTCTAGGGGTGTTATGTCTCGTTGTCCCACTAAACACCCATTTAAGGTGTTACGTCTCACTTTCCCCCAAGACACCTAAATAGTCATCCGATATCCCATGAATGTGACATCTGAGGCGGGAATAACTAGTGCCATGGGGTGTTATGTCTCACTGTCCCTAATGTCACTGAAACTAGGATCCATGGGCGTTACGTCTCGCTGTCCTCTGGTCCTGAATCTATATATGCCATGTGCGCATACTCTATTTTATCCGTCAATTTAAAAGTATCCGTCAATTCCAAAAATAATTTGAGATTGGGTTTGACTCCTATCTATATAAAAATCATCAAAACCTTTTTGAAACATCAACAACATCTCAAATCCTTAAAAATATTTCAAACTATAGAAATCGCATTAAAGTCGTCAAAACTAACTCAAAAATATCAAATTATTTCAAGCTCCAAGAAATCTTAAAATATATCTCAACATCAAATAAATCATTAAACATGTTTCAAATCATCTCAAATGTAATTCCATATCACAAACATCTCGTATACTATACTTCTCAAATGTAATCAAATTTTCAAAACGTTATAAAGAAATCAAATCATTAAATCAACAAGGATAAATATTCAAAGAAGTCAAATAATCAGATCAATAATGAGAGTATGCACTCACTATTTTGGTGCTAATCCAAATCCAATGCTTGGAGTACCTATGGTGGTTTCCAACGACGATCTTTAGATACACAATAATACGTTAGAACAATTGATTCTTGTTACTTATCTTTCGTAAAAACAAATCATGTCATGCATGTAACATCATTCTTTACTGATATTAAGTTATTTAGGATTCCTATGAATTTTACAGAGATTGGTTTTGAGTTATATAAGCTAAGATATCATATTTCGAGATCTGTCTTAATCATGAGAAATTCATTGCACATCAATCATTTAAAAAATTCACTGTGATCAATCGATAATGTATTTGGGATTGAAATGTTTATCACATGACTTAGTGTGTCTAATTTATGTGAAATTTTACAGATCTCATTTTCGCTTTTTTAATCTCAACTTATAACGGATTTAGTGCATATTTTCATGGGTGGACAAAATCATATTACAATCAAGACATATTTATTCCAAAATCACTATAATTCTATCTTACATTCTAAAATTCCAATTTTTCACTTTGATGGAACTTGACATGTCTAGTTCATGTATCATTTTATTTTTCATCAAAAGGATGCCTAAACTTGAGTTATAACAAAATAAGTACCTGTTATCCGTAGGCTACAGAATTCAGCATCACAGCAAAACACCATATTTTCGAAATTCACCATAAATTCATCTTCTATAGAAAAATTTTAATTTTTATTATATTCGACCTTATGTCTATTTTACATAGAATTTTAAGATTTAGAAAATGGATTTCCATAACTCATCATAAAAATAACACAACTTGTCCATATTAAACCGAGATGAAGAGCTGTAAAATTATAAAATTTACTATAATTTCAAAACAACATGAAAAATTTCAATTTTTGGATATGTTAATTTTAATTATGTTTAGTTTCCATATAAATTTACAGTTTCTTATTTGGAGCTCTAGAATTCATTTTATAATAAAAACAATACAATATGTTCAGTTTATGTTTCAAGAACACAATCCTAAATTTCGAATTTTATTACACATTCAGGCTTTCATTAAAAATTATGATTTTTGACTATGTTAATTATTATTATTTCTAGTTTCCATATAATTTTATGATTTATCAATACGACCTCTGGAACTCAAGTTATACATAAAAAAAACTACATACTGCGCAAGTGAGCTCCTAATTCAGGATTAAAGCAAAATATAACTTCCACAACTTCTAATCATCAACTCCAACACTCCACAGCATTACAACATCATCCCATCATCACTCCAATACACAATATTCATACTTATCTTAAAGAAACTTAAAAATTCAAGTAATGTTTCAATAGACTTTTTTTTTTTTTTTTTGAAATCGTTGGAAACCCCGCCACCAAACCACCCATTCTGAATAGCCACTGCCAAGGCCAAATAGCCACTGCCAAGGCCAAATAGCCAGGTAAAACCCCCGACTGCCCCAGGCTCTTACAAGAAGTTGCACCCCCTGGATTCGAACCCAGAACCTCAATGTTTCAATAGACACTTGCCTAATACTCCAAGATTTGTTGTAGTTTCTAAGGTTCCCAAGATCAAAATACAAGCATGAAACACAAGTGAATACAACGACGAAGTTGCGGAATACTCACATCGATCGGTTGAGTCGATTAGGAGACGAATCAAGGCCAAATAGCCACTGCCAAGGACGCCAAACTGCTGCAGTTCACTGCCTCCATTTTCAGAATTTTGAGTGACGAAACGGAGCTCCAAGCCTCTTCGAATGGATCCCGGCTCATGGGTGAACCTCCCTACCACCTTCGCATATCTCGTAGTGTGCTAGCACTTGAGTTTTTGCTACAAAAACTCAACTCTTGCTTCCCCTTTGCTCGGTTTTACAAGAAAAAACAGTGAGCAATATTGCCCTTTTGGGCGTGAGAGTGTGGAGAGAAAATGGAGAGAGATGAATGTGTTAACTTATATAAAAGTTGTAAAAGCTTTTTGATTATATATTTTCCCAAAATAATAATCAATTTCCATTAATTTTATCCAATAAATTAAATGAATTTTGGAGCCAAAAACCAAAAAGTTTTCCCTCCACTAGCTTTCACTAATCATGTCAACTCCATCACTATTCACATCAAGTCACTTTAATAAAGTGACATGTTGTCAAGTCACATCACTCAAAGCGACAAGTGATTTGACGCTTGATGCGACTTGCGATGCCGCACTCGAATTCGAAATACGAATGCGCTCGCAATCACACTCGGGCTCGGGTTCGCTAATTCTCAATTAGCAAATTTTCCGTCGCGTCGTAATTAATGATTACGCCTAGCGAATTCACTATTCACGTCGCTAACGAATTAATTCTAAATTAATTCGTTCGCCCGAATTAAAATCTAACTTTAATTCCGCGTCGAAATCTAATTTTGTTTAATATATCGAAATATTAATTTACCGATTAATTCCAATTAATCGTTATCTCTCTCTAGACGATATTTATCATAGATAAAAATATCTCCGTAATTAATCTTAGATTAATTTTCTCTCTCTTCTATATAATCCCAGATTATTCAAGAGTGCGAGTTATACGTCATCGGTGGATTATCGGGAAGCGACCCATGAGATCTCCGGATACGTTGGCAGTAAATACGGTCGTCGGTGTATCCGAATCACGTACGTACCAAGTACTACGTTCTACCGATTTACGAGACAAGGTCGACTCCTAGCAAAGCACCAAGTCTTCCCAATTCTCCGGACATATCCATTTAAGAATATTAAGATCTGTTATCAAGCGTAGTATACGATTGTATTGTGTGTATCGGTCCAGGTATCGGATAGTCACGTGCTAGGGCTGGGGCTGGTTAAGTGTCTACCCCGTCCGAAGCACATATCGGATGTCTGGTAACATAGTCCTATAATCGGATATTCATGACCTGGTCACAATATCCTCGATTGGTTACGCAACACTCAAGAGCACTAGTACCGTATCCTGCGTGACATCATCTCCAATATGACTGAAGTGATACTTCCGTCTTGACATCACACCCAATACACTACGACTCTCTGATAAACCCAGAAGTGGTGTACGCAGAACCGGTTAAAGCCCTGTACCACCAAGACCAAAGTCTATCGATTATCGTAAGTATTAGCGATGTAAGTCTCAGGTTAAGACTATACACACCTACCTTGATTTCGGCCTCCCATAGACACATAGTCATAATACCAATGGGATTCCGAGGGGTCTATCCAAGCGAAGCTGTTTCCCGTACCATCGGTGAAACACGACCTCCTATCGCACTTGCATAAGTATCCAATACTTATATATATGAGAACTATGCCGTTGTGCCCTCACAAAGCACACAAGTGCAATACTAGCCTATTCCGCATTATCGATGTCCAGTCTCGATAATACTCCGGCTAGGGATATTTAATGATTAATCCTTCGTGGACTGATACTGTCTCATATCATTCTCAATCCAGGAACTAATCATATGGACCTCTCTTCATTTATATATCTATGGTGATCTAATCACAAATGATGAGAGTGCAATTTCCTTGTCACATAGTTAATTTGTACAACAACACAATGATCTGTACAAATAGTGACGCTATGGGTCATATTATCCAACAATCTCCCACTTGGCACATAGCGAGTCACTCAAGTGTTCTACACCCGAACTATGTACGGTTCGCTCAAATTGTGAGGAAAGATTTTCGTCAGCGGATTTGCTTGATTATCGTCTGACGCGATTTACACGATCATCACATCGCCACGATGTATGATCGAACGAATCAGATGATATAGAAGTATATATCTGGATCGTCGATGAGACCTTTAATTCCTTAGCCTGTGCTGACGCCTAGTTCAGCTGCTAAAAGAACTATATCTAATCTAATTAGATTTATTTTCGATCCAAATGGCTTCTATTGCTGCCTCAGCTGCAGCAATAATCCGCATTTGTTGTTTATTCGGCAACAGTTATCTTGCTCGGAATATTTCCAGCTCACTGTCCCAGTGTTCAAACTTTATAGTATCTCAGTATTTAATTGTTTGGAAACTTGCAGCGGTGATCCCAGTCACTTCAAGTTCTCCTTCTCCATAGTTTAAGACAACATCTTTAGTTCTCTCAGATACTAACAGATGTTCTTAATATTCAATCCAGTGACTATCACTTGGATTGACCTGATCGTGACTCCATATGCTCGAAGCGTATGAGACACCCTATCAAGTACATTTTAAATGTACAATTTCCCAGAGAGTGTTAACAACTCCAAATCTATCCCAGTAGATCTTTATTCCTTGAATAAAGGTTGTTACTCCCCAGAATTCTACGGAGAATTTCTATTGAAAGAATATCTATGAAAGCCAAGCTTTCACCAATTGTTTTATGGGAATTTCATTGTCAGTGCCCACTCCCACTAACCTCCTTATATACACAAGAATTATTTCGTTTTGAGTCAAATCATAAATCATTATGATTATTTCAAAACGTCAGTTCCAAGAACCTTATGCTTGCTTCAATCCAAACATGGATCGAATAACCCGCAAACCTTGTTTGTCGGTTATACAAAATCGTCAGGATGTTGTAAACATCCTCCAAAAGGTTTCCTTTTCAGGAAAGCGATTTTGATCTGCAACTGACACATTTCATAAATGAAATATGCAGTTATCAACAAGCATCTTCAAAATGGATTTACCATGGCAACAGGTAAAAGGTTGAACCGTTATTAACACAATGTTGATAACGATACCTTTCCGTCAAAAGCCCAGCTTTGTACGTTGGTATGTTGCCTTCCATGTATGTCTTCCTTGAAGACGTTAATGTACCAATAGGCACAATGCCTTGTGGTACAACAACTAGTATCCAAAATAGTTGTTATACATGGAATCCATTTCGGACTCATGGCACTTTGCCATAACAGGGAGTCGATACCTCGTATCACTTCCTCAAAACGTAGTCGGATGGTACACCTCCATAAGATTGACATCTTTATGAGGTTGAGATCAGAAACCCATACCCTAGGTTGTTTTCTGACTCTATCCGATCTACTAGTTTCTTGTGTATTTGAAGATTAATGGTATAGATTCATCATAGATGAACTATTTGTGTTCCATTAAGGACTTCGTGCCTTGAACAGTATTACTCCGATTTTCATCGAGTATCACTATCCTCCCACTGACCACTGCATATCGGTATTCCTCTCAGGAAAACCGCATGGTGAGCAACAATCACATTGTTCTCATGTGAGATTTACAAGTACTATACTTAAGGTTTCCCTTAGGATAACCTATATTGGCACTTATCCAATTTGGGTCTTTCAGTTTGGTATCATCCAAACGTTATGCCTGGCATGCCCAAATTACTAGAAATGAGAAACCCCGTTTCTTTCCTGTTCATATACTATATGACATCTGTCAAACAGATTTATATGGAACCTTATTCTAAATAAGTTTTGCACTGTTAATACATATCCTATTGAAGGAAACAGTAGCTCAGAGCGACTCGTGATAAACCATATCATGTCCAATCAAAATTTGGTTTTTGGTTCGGACACACCGTCTAACTGACGTGTCTCGGGAGGAGTCCTCATATGAAAGAATACCGTACTCTTTCATGTACGTATGAAACTTTCTGCTTAAGTATTTTCCATTACGGTCTTACCGTGGCGGAATAATACTATAGCCGATCTGTTTATTTACTTCGTGTCGAAACTTTAAAGTTTCCGATCTGTGTTCTTCAAAAGAAACACATAACCACAACGTGATGCCACATCCGTTAAGGTCACGAAATATTCATGTTCACATCTAGCCTAGCTAGATATGGGCCCACTTACTCACACCATGAATAGGGCTAACAGATCGGTGGCCCTTATACTATTACCAAGTAAATAGTATTTTAGGTACTTTACCTAATAAACTAGATTCGCAGACCTTATTTGAATAGTCAAATCAGTCCTAGTACCCACTCTTCAAAAGTGTGGATATACGAGTCTGTTCAATTGTGTCCTAGACAACAATGCCACAAATAAGTCTCTATTGATCAAATCAATTTGAGCTATTTATTTGTCATTTTATATGTTTGAGATTTTATTATATTCAAAATATAAATTCTGTTATTTACATCTAATGTTTATATCTCAGTATCATCTTTATATAATGAAACACTTAGTGTTCTAGAATATAAAGGTTTTATCCGCACGGATTAAACACTGATATAGAGATAATGTCTCTAGTCAAACTAGTTACATTATAACATTTCCTAATTTAAGTACATACCCAAAGGGTAGTTCCTAAACTTAGGTATCTACGGTCGAAACAGCGACTTTCGTCCCGTTTCCGATTCGCAGAGAAATCTCGGCTTGAAGTCAGTATCCAGCTCATAGCGGATTCTGAACATCAATACATATATTTTATGTACCACACTAAGTATTTAAAATCCAATTTCAATACTAGTAGTGAACATAACTTTGACAAATATTTTTAAAGTTAGAGCCTCGCCCTTTCTTTAATTCCTTCGTGTCTTCCATATCCAAATGGTAGTCACTTTGGGATATGTCAATTATCTTTTCAATATTTCACAAACCTTTGGCCAAGCCTTGGGTTTCGGAATATCGAAACGATGTGCACCTTGTGCAACTTGCCCAATTGCAAATTTTGACTTTCACCTCTAGAATAGTCAAATCAATTCTCTAAGAATTATTAATTGCAATTTAATACTTTAAATCTAAAGATAGATTTATGATAAGTATATTAATTAAGCACTAAAGTCATCATCACATAAATCTTCCAAAGATTTTATGCTCTACTTATTTGCTTAATTATGGGCCTAGATATAACAAGTTATTTTATCCAATAAAGTAACCTATTATTATTCCCAATAAAATTAAATCATTTAAAACATTTAATCCAAAGATTATATATTTTAAATATTCAACTTTTCAATTCTTTCTTGATTTCAATAGTCCAACTATTTAATCAATTTAATAAGGTACTATTTATTATAATGATTACAATAATCCAATTATTTAATCAACTATAATTTTAATTCAATTATATTGATTACTATAATCCAATTATAAAATCAACTATATATTGAATGAGTTTGTATATAGTCCAACTATATATTTTTTTAAAACAACATAAAATATTAGTCCAACTAATACTTTTGATTAATATGACGAGTAAAATATAGATGAGCGCGTTTAGCGAGTATTCGAACGAATGTTGCAAATTCAATACTTGCCTCCCACTATTTTCGTCGAGCCTCTAACCCTCTGTCGAGTACTCGGGAAACCGTGTTTCCTAGTGGGCTAGGATCCCGTTAAATATCACACAATCTTGACTTTGGCCAACAAATTGTATGATAATTAACTAGGTAGATCTCGAAGATCAATTGGATCTCATCCAACTCCTAGATCCAGTAGGTGGACATCCAAGTCCCAAACATATATATCTATATATGCCTATACATCGAATGTATACCCTAACCTTTTTCCTCTGAATCAACTAGGCCTTGGCTTTGGCACACAAACCTAGTGATCCCAGTCAAGCGCGGACCCATTGACATGGAAGCTTCGTAATCAATGTCAATGGACAAGAAGTGGTCTTGACTTTGGCCAACAAACCACAACTTGGACACGACACCGATATGGAACAAAGCCTCGTGATTAAAACACATTTGACGGACAAGGGCTTGACTTTGGCCAACAACCCCTGCCAATCTCGGATCTTGAGTAAGAATCACTCAATGGAAGGAAAATAAACGCTTGATATTTAACGAGGGTTTTTCGCGTGCAAATTGGCTACCAATTTAATTATCTTTGTTAAGGTCTCATCATCATACACCCTTAAACATGCATTCTAAATACATAATAAAGCGAGTATGAAAATAAATAATAATGATATGCGGATGGATACTTTACATTGATCCTAGATCAAATCTCTCTCTTTCTCACTCAAGCTAGCACTTGTACTACTTCTACCCGTTACACTACACTTCTAAAGAAACCTCATATACATGGAGGGGAATAGGTGAGAAGAGAATACAAAGAGAATGAAGGTGATAAGGCTGGACACGCAGGTCCAATTTAATAAATCGAATTTATTATTACAATAATTTCTAAAATTGCCCCACCCGGCTAATATCCATCCGATATACATTATTCATTCAACACAACCACGTATTCACACACATAAGCATGCTATCAATCAATCTAATCAAATTAATTAATCTGATAATTAAGTGATCATCCAATGTTCAAACAACGATTTGATTTTGTTCGAGTCAAACTCGTTTTTGCGAATAAGTACTTAAAGTACGAATTCCATGAATTAAATTAAACTACATCATTAAATCTAATTTAACATGTATTTAATACTAATTCACTATTCAATTCCAAATTAAACATTACACTTTATTTAATAAACCTTTTACGATTTAAATTCCAAATTTAATCGTAACGCGTCTCAAAGACCGATAACGTCCAACGTCAATTCAATTAAGGTCCAATGGGCTTTTATTGATTTCTTAAGGCGTGGACTTTTGGTCAACTCGGGTCAAACCGATAACCAAAGTCCAATCCGGGATTTACCCCATAAGCCCATAAATCAATCTTGGCCCATTGCCCAATTGAACTTTAAAGGTTCATTAGTCGCATTTGGGCTTATGGTTAAGGTTTTGGGCCCAATTGGATCCAATCCACTTGGCCTAAACCCAACTTGATAAAATCAAGCCCAATAGGCCCAATTACAACATTAGAAGACCAAATCCAATTTAAGCCTAAATAATTAATTTCATGAATCCAATTCCGTAATTAATTAATTACCTAAAGTGCATTACATGATTAATCAACTAAATCAACATTTCCAAAACACTAAATTAGTCCAATTATCATACTCAATTCATTATTATATGTCCAACACACAAATTGAAAAATCAAACCCATTTACATGCTTCTTAGTCTCAGCCAAGGAAGGAGTTTGTGTCCGATTTGGTTTCAATCCAATCGAACCCACAATCGACATCAAATCACCATCCAATTTGATTTCATACACATCCAATGTCACAAAATCAAAATTACCAAGACATTAGGGCAATCAAACCATTCGGCCAACATGAGAATTTTGGGATTTATGTTCAATTCAAAGTACAATCCAATTGACCATAAATTAAAAATCATCCTACATGATTCTAACTCATCCAATGAATCAAAACCAAAAAATTTCCAAGAATCCAAAATCATCCACACATTCGGCCAAGGTCAAATATTTGGGGAAAATAATTCCAAATCATTTTTCAACAAATTGGTCCAACCAAAATGAAATTAAACATGTTATAAGCATACTTAAACAATCAATTTATTCAAATCATGCTCAACAAACATTTACCCAAATTTTAAGCCCTACAATTTTTCATGCTTGAACCTAGGCTCTGATACCATTGTTGTAGTTTCTAGGTTCCAAGATCAAAATACAAGCATGAAACACAAGTGAATACAACGACGAAGTTCGGAATGCTCACATCGATCGGTTGAGTCGATTAGGAGACGAATCAAGGCCAAATAGCCACTGCAAAGACGCGCCAAACTGCTGCGTTCACTGCCTCCATTTTCAGAATTTTGAGTGATGAAACGGAGCTCCAAGCCTCTTCGAACGGATCCCGGCTCATGGGTGAACCTCCATACCACCTTCGCATATCTCGTAGTGTGCTAGCACTTGAGTTTTTGCTACAAAAACTCAACTCTTGCTTCCCCTTTGCTCGGTTTTTACAAAGAAAAACAGTGAGCAATATTGCCCATTTTGGGCGTGAGAGTGTGGAGAGAAAATGGAGAGAGATGAATGTGTTAACTTATATAAAAGTTGTAAAAGCTTTTTGATTATATATTTTCCCAAAATAATAATCAATTTCCATTTAATTTTATCCAATAAATTAAATGAATTTTGGAGCCAAAAACCAAAAGTTTCTCTCCACTAGCTTTCACTATTCATGTCAACTCCATCACTATTCACATCAAGTCACTTTAATAAAGTGACATGTTGTCAAGTCACATCACTCAAAGCGACAAGTGATTTGACGCTTGATGCGACTTGCGATGCCGCACTCGAATTCGAAATACGAATGCGCTCGCAATCACACTCGGGCTCGGGTTCGCTAATTCTCAATTAGCGAATTTTCTGTCGCGTCGTAATTAAATGATTACGCTTAGCGAATTCACTATTCACGTCGCTAACGAATTATTCTAAATTAATTTGTTCGCCCGAATTAAAATCTAACTTTAATTCCGCGTCGAAATCTAATTTCGTTTAATATATCGAATATATAATTTACCGATTAATTCCAAATTAATCGTTATCTCTCTCTAGACGATATTTTATCTTAGATAAAATATCTCTGTAATTAATCATAGATTAATTTTCTCTCTTCTATATAATCCCAGATTATTCAAGAGTGCGAGTTATACGTCATCGGTGGATTATCGGGAAGCGACCAATGAGATCTCCGGATACGTTGGCAGTAAATACGATCGTCGGTGTATCCGAATCACGTACGTACCAATTACTACGTTCTACCGATTTACGAGACAAGGTCGACTCCTAGCAAAGCACCAAGTCTTCCCAATTCTCCGGACATATCCATTTAAGAATATTAAGATCTGTTATCAAGCGTAGTATACGATTATTGTGTGTATCGGTCCAGTATCGGATAGTCACGTGCTAGGGCTGGGGCTGGTTAAGTGTCTACCCCGTCCGAAGCACATATCAGATGTCTGGTAACATAGTCTCTATAATCGGATATTCATGACCTGGTCACAATATCTCGATTAGTTGCGCAACACTCAAGAGCACTAGTACCGTATCCTGCGTGACATCATCTCAATATGACTGAAGTGATACTTCCGTCTTGACATCACACCCAATACACTACGACTCTCTGATAAACCCAGAAGTGGTGTACGCAGAACCGGTTAAAGCCATGTACCACCAAGACCAAGTCTATCGATTATCATAAGTATTAGCGATGTAAGTCTCAGGTTAAGACTATACACACCTACCTTGATTTCGGCCTCCCATAGACACATAGTCATAAATACCAATGGGATTCTGAGGGGTCTATCCAGAGCGAAGCTGTTTCCCGTACCATCGGTGAAACACGACCTCCTATCGCACTTGCATAAGTATCCAATACTTATATATATGAGAACTATGCCGTTGTGCCCTCACAACGCACACAAGTGCAATACTAGCCTATTCCGCATTATCGATGTCCTGTCTCGATAATACTCCGGCTAGGGATATTTAATGATTAATCCTTCGTGGATTGATACTGTCTCATATCATTCTCAATCCAGGAACTAATCATATGGACCTCTCTTCATTTATACATCTATGGTGATCTAATCACAAATGATGAGAGTGCAATTTCCTTGTCACATAGTTAATTTGTACAACAACACCATGATCTGTACAAATAGTGACGCTATGGGTCATATTATCCAACAAGATTTACTTAGGATTTGAGCTAGTCTCTTCTTTTTCTTTCTTGTCTAAATTTAGTAGAATTCTCTTTATTTCTCTATCTCCTTTTCAAGTCCCAAACTTTCAAAAATGAGGAGCTTTGTGTGCTTTTATATTAATAAAAGAAAAATATTGAAATTTCTAGAAATCATGCTTAAATATTTAAGCTTTATTGGGCTTTCAATTAATCAATTTTTATCATGGGCCCAAATTCACTTATTTGGGCTTGCTTTTTGCTTTTTAATTTAGGCTCAAGTGTGTAGAAGAAATTTTTCTTTAAATTTCTGATGTGATCCAAAATGAGCTCTATTTGTTGGGCAAAGTTAACTTAAAGTTGTGGATGATTGCATGGCTTGGTCAGATTTGTGTATTTGGGCCCTTTTTTGGTGGATTTGGAAGATTCATTGGGCTCTGGAGTTTGGTCCATGCATGAGACTTTATATGAAAACTTTATTATGTCTAAGGTAATAATGGAATGTGTTTTGGACGTGCATGAGCTGCCTTGATTGATTTCAGGCTTAATTTCCGAATGGTGCATTAGCAGTGGCGGGATTTGCTCAGCTTTCGTATTTTGGACATAAATTTCTCATCCAATGTCTGATTTTAGTGATTCAAGTTTCATTGGAAAGAGGACACATGGATCTACAACTTTGTAGTTTACATCATAGTCCAATTCAGAAGCCTTCTTGGTCAAAATACATAAGAAAATTATCCTTATAACTTTTATGTTTCATATTTTTAAGGTTATGTGATGTTTAAGTGATGGGCTGAACTTTAATTAAATTAGAAAGCCCATACATAAAATTTTAAAGTATTTTATGTGTTATTGGGTTTATTTTACTAGAGTTTTATTATATTTGGGTAGAATTAGGGTTAGCCACCTATTTAAAGGGGCATTATTTATTGTAATTGATAATTAATTAAGAACATATTTTTTACAAAACAAAGTGACTTGTGTCATCTTGAGGTGGATTCTTCCTTGGTTCTATGGAACAAAAGCTTATCGACGTATGGCAAGCGTTGTGGTGCTGTATCGTTGTTCAAGATTCTCCAAAGAAATAAATAAAGGTTCTTAAGGGCAAGGTACTTTAAGGGTTGGACTTGATCTTGAAAGGATTTTGTTCTTATAAAAAACCAAGATTCGTGGTTCTTGGGGCTTAGAACACACAGAGGGATTTGCTTGGCTTGTTCTAGACACGTTCTTATCAGTTTTGCTCCAAATTTTACGGTTAATTAAATTTTAGCCACTATCTTTTATTAAGTTTTATGTTACACCCTTACACTTAATAAGCTTACTTTACTTATATACTTCCAAATATTAAGTTTGTAGACTCGTTTAAAACCAAATTTTCCTATAATTTCGATACACCGTTAAAGTTATTTTGCTTTTCAATTGTCTGAAATCTGTTATATTTTAGAAAATTTTCATTCTAATTTTCATTGTCATAGTTGATTTACTTATGTATGTTTCCGGTTATTAAATTTTTATCCCCTCATTAAAATGATTCCTCCTCGAATCATCATAATCTGATGGACTATGAGGCTACTTTTTCTTTATCATTTCGAATTTTCTAAATGATTGTCAAACACTAGAGTTATAAGGTCGAGATAGATTTCCCATGATAACTTATTTACTTTATATACATTCTCTAGCTTTGTACTTATACATTCTAACCTTATTTCTAGTCTTATATCATTTGTCTATATGTCATGTGTTTTCCATAATACTGTTTCATGAGTGTGAACTTTACTCCACATTACATATCTTTGCACCTCTCGCTAGCTCTCTTTCTAGACTATTGTGAATATATTTTATTAACTACTATAGTAAATTATCCTAGCTTCATTATCTCTTTTGACTTTTTGTCTTTTGAGATTTGAAGGTACAAACTAGTTCCTTTCTAGAAAGGCATTATGAGTTACTTCCTTGGATATTACATTCTTTCGGAGGCATTGTATTATCTATTTCTTTCAAACTAAAGGTATTTGAGCTTAAATAAAATGACTTATTATACTATTGACTATGTAACCAAAGATACGATATGATCTTGGCAGCATTTTGAGTAAATATGAATCAAATCATACAAGTCAAATCACATAGAATTCATTCCATCTGTATTAAATACAAGCCATATCATATCATGTCAAACCATATATATCAAAATGAAAATCATTACATATTATACCATATACCAGAGAGATCAAATCAAGTTGCAAACATAAGACCTATATGGTATTTTCATAATAAAAAACTTACTAAGACAATAAGATACCTTATAGCTATGCGAAACCTTTTGCTCTAATACCAAATCTGTAACATCGCACCAGAGGCATAATGCTACCAGCATGAGACAAAATAACTTATCTCTCTGAGCCTTAAATCTAACGAAAATCAGACATGATGTACCATAAAACCGGACAAACTGTAGCATAGTCCCACATCCAAACCCAACTTGTAATAACCAAAAAATATACAAAAGGACCTCCGGTCCAAACTCAAGATAAATCAAGTACATATCATCAACACTCAGGGCTCCGTCCCAAAACTATACATACAAACCAATACCTTTATTTATATACATATAAAAACGTGCATTGGAAGATACAAAACATAACCAATATAATTCATGGACTTCTATTTTCCTTATGGCCATGTTGCATTATTACTATTTTCATTATTTTAGTACTATTGTTTCTATTTTATAGTCATTTTATTGTTACCATGTTATTACTATTTCGTTATTTCTGTTGCTATGTATGATTTTGTATTTTTATCTTTCTGGTTTTCACAACATATCTGGCAAAACTTGAAATAAGTTCGGTTGGACATTAATGATAGAAAATATGTCTGTCAGGCTTCTCCAAAGCCAGACAGGTGTGATATGTATTATATTCTGTTTAATTAGTATTTTTCCATTGCTCTAATAATTTTTGGATGTTTATGACTGTTAATATTGCTATTTTATCATTTTTATTATTAATGATTGCGCCTGTGTACACTTTATTTTGTTATTACATGATGCTGCATTCTGAGACATGTCTATTCCTATTTCAAACCTGAATGTTATACTGGCATCAGTAAGGTACCCTTTTGAACCTAAAACGGGTTTAAGGTTGGCTATTGCAAGAGGTGTAATGCAGTCTTAAATCATTCCCAATGTTTCATACTAGGTGGCAACTCTATCATTCTCCAGGTTATCCCATGTAGGCTATATGTACTTTCTACGGACTGTGATCCCATTAGTTTCGTGGTCGCCAGCATTATAGAAATAGTTATAAATCCAGCATCGCTCCCAAAGATGGAAACTCCACTGAGGAAAGACAATTGGCCCCGAAAAATACCGTGTAGTATTCATGGCGAGACTAAGGTTAACTATGTCATCATTTTCTTGCATACCATTTCAAACCTCGATGACGTTACATACCATGAAATTGATTTCACTCAAGGCGATGAATCGTTATGTGATGATAATCATCACTTGTTGTTACGTACATTCGGGTATAAAATAGGTGCATTCATTGGTCAGTTGAACCATTGGGTGTGGAGATCTAATTATGGACAAAACTTCGCCAATATAGCTTAAGCCTGAACCTTGGATTAAGCCCACATGTAAACCAACAGTTGCTTCCCTATATGAATGAGCCTCCATAATGCTTGTCTTTAGGCTCTAACCATTTGAAGTCATTTAATCCTTTTACAGTGAATGTAAACTTGTTGGGCCTTTAACTGGGTCAAGTTTGTGGTTATGCTAATTTGGTTAAATACTTTGAAATTTCAACAGGCCAAATTGCATGAAAACTTTATTGGTCCTATAATATCTATTTATTGTCT
The DNA here is from genome assembly GCA_019454045.1 of Zanthoxylum bungeanum. Lineage (NCBI taxonomy): Eukaryota > Viridiplantae > Streptophyta > Magnoliopsida > Sapindales > Rutaceae > Zanthoxylum > Zanthoxylum bungeanum. Next base: position 73,058 of record SKCR01026350.1, read on the forward strand.
ATATGTGCTAAAAACATTAGTTCCATACCTATAATGGCTTCATTGAGAAGGGTACGACCTGTTTTGGCCCATTTGGATACTCTTAAATATTTCAAAGCTTATCCAAAATAACCATGACTACTAAGATTTCAATTTCGTAATTTTTAAATAATGGCACCATCCTTATATTACCTTTAGTCATTTCTAAATGGGCAACATTTTTCTTTTAACAATAAAAGAATACCAAGGTAGCTGAGGTTTACCTTTTACAATAGGAGAGAACGAGTTTGTGTAACCCTGTTGGTATATAATCTAAGCCAAACCTAGGAAAGATATTGAACTTACCACACGTGTGGGAGGAATAAGGTTGGAAGGACATATGTTAATGTTTGAGCATACCATGCATTTCATACATTGCATGCATACACACATCACGCTAACCCTTTTTGGATGCAGCCATCATAGTGGTACGTTGGGTTAGGAAGAAGAAGACAGATTACTAAAAGGACAGTTAACAAGCTCAGAAATGGCCAACAATAAAGGTTCCTGCATAGATCGATGGGAAGCCAACATGGATAAGATTATATGACAGCTGCAGAACCTGGCCAATATTATCACCAAATTGATGGCACCTCAGGCGGCAGAGGCTGAAACTAGTGAAAAGAGGCACAAAGAACCTACAAACAGGATAGTCAAAGGAACCCATAATTTAGATGATGATGACGATGATGATATAGTTGAGTATGCTACAGGCAAGATGGCCAACTCCAGAGCTGAACTCCAGAAACTGAAAGACAAAATGGAGTCGGTTGCCTAAAAGATGAAAGGCAAGCATGAAGACCTCTTGGATTATGATGCTATGGCATTTGAGAAACAACTTACTTCGTAATTCAAAATGCCAAAGATGGTGAAGTTCAATGGGAACGGGGATCTGAAAGTATATCTTCGCCAATACGTCTCGCTGATGCGTTCTATCGGTTGCACAAGCCTCAGATTCCAAATATGTTTGGGATATCACTCAAAGGAGCACCTACAGTATGGTTCCACAGCTTGGAGAAGAAGGTAAAAGTTGACTGGAGGCCTTTTACAAAAGTGTTTTTGAATCAGTATGTCACAGATATAGAGATCGACCTATCACTCCGTGATTTGGTGAATACCAAGTAAAAGCAGGATAAGAGCCTCAAAGAATACATTGATCGCTGGAAAGGCTAGTGATGAATACTAAAAAGTGCATATTTATTATACGATAAGTTAATCATTTTACACTTATAGTTTCACTAATCCCCTTAAATTGACACCTTTGTGAAATAATATTTTAAAGTTATGCTTTGAGTGTTTTTACTGTGTTATTTTATGTTTTTGTCAGGAAAAATACTGCTCGGAAGCTTGACGGGACAAATCAGACGTGAAAAAAGAAAAACGGAAATTCTGCAAGCATGTCGTAAATTCTACAAGCACGTCGTAAATTCAGCAAACACATCGTAAAATCTGGAAGCATGTCGTAAATTCTGCAAGCACGTCGTAAATTTTGCAAGCACGTCGTGACACATAGAACCTTTGCATCGTGACACGTGTCCCCAACGTGGCTTCACCATTCTTTGACACGTGTCCACAACATGCATTCGCTGGTCTGGGTGGCCAAGTTTCCTATAAATAGAAGCGTCCGACATTAGAAATTTTTATACTTTCTTTCATGATTCCTCTGTAAATCTTGGAGAGAGTTTTGTTTGTTTATTTACTTAAAGCTTTTTGTAATATCTTTTTCTTTAAATAATAAAAGTACAAGTATGTTTTATTACAAAATGAGTAGCTAATTTCTTTTTTGTTGGGGTAAGGGTGAAGCTTTTATAATGGAAACATAGATTAAACTCGCTTCTATTATAATAAATAAATTGAAATCTAATGATTAAAACTTAATTTAATTCTAGATTAATTATTGACAATCTTTCTACCGCATTTATGGCTGGTTTTATCTTTCTACCGCCTTTATGGCTGGTTTTATCTGTCTACCGCCTTTATGGCTGGTTTTATACGATTTTGGCATAATTAAGTACCTTGATAGGACTTGTTATAGACAAACGGTATCACCGCCTTTATGGCCAGTTTTATGTTTTTGGCATACTTAGTTCCTTGGTAGGACTAATTATCGACATAAATGATTACCGCCTTTATGGCTGGTTCTTTATATTGGCATAATTAATTCCTGTAATAATTAAGTGGGTAACAAAGGTAATTTATAAATTATAATAAAGCGAGATTTCTAAATGTTTAAAAGACTAAAAGTGGATCCCCTAACTCCAGCATTTCATTCTATTATTGCATTCCAACCTAAAAGTCTCCAACTACTTCAACAAATCAAACTTTTCTTTTCTGCACTGTTCATTATTCTATTTTGCTAAATCTTTTCTATGTGGATCGACCCCGGACTCACCAGGTTATTTTATTACTTCGACACTCTTATACTTGGGAGTAAAAGACCACTTTTCGAGCGTGTCAAGTTTTTGGCGCCG
>SKCR01026351.1:0-197466 GCA_019454045.1 Zanthoxylum bungeanum
CAAGAACCTTGCTCTTCCATTACTTTCCGCTCGTCTTCACTACTGACTTAAGCGTCGGAGTGCCTACGACACCCACCATACCGGTGGGTAGAAACTCCCTGCTCACTCTACCTTTATCTTGCATGATCGCTAGTGCCCCTTCCTACAAATTCTCGATTGTGGACCTCAGGTGAAAACCATCGTCCACAAATATAAATATTTTATATGTTTTTTTATTTAACTTTGCCCCCACTAACTTGATTTTCTGAATGTGCCACTATCCACCATCCAACGACGACTATCTAAAGCAATAATTGATAATAAAATTGTTATACATCGTTTTCATTACATGAGTTTCCGTTGAGTAATACAAATATTATAAAATATATATTATAGTCGTTGTATTATATATTACAATATATTTTAAAAAAAATAATTATAATAAATTTTGAGCGTGCCTCGGTTGAATTGAATTTCTGGATATGTCCTTACATATGAAGCATCAAAAAATTAATTATGATCTCTTCGATAAAATTAAACAAATATGGGAATTATTAGTTGTACTTTTTTTTTTTGAAATCGTTGGAAACCCCGCCTCCAAATCACCCATTTCCGGTTTAAGCGGAGCAAATAAAATCTCTAGCTATCCCAATCTCTTTCAAGAAACGCACTCCCTAGATTCGAACTCAAGACTTGAAGATCAAATCTTAAACCTTACACCACTAAATCACGTCCCTGAGAGATTTATTAGCTCGTATTTATTTAATTGTTGTTGTTTTGGTTCATGATTAATGGGACGGATGATATAAGGATAAAATAGAAAAAAATTAGGCCAACATTTTATTAGTAAAAGAATTAAAGATGGATAAAAATGATTAAAGATAAGTAAAATTTAAAATCTTAGGATTAAATAAGAAATAAGTTTAGAGATAGTTTTTATATAATAAGGGAAAATATACTTTTTTTAACAAATTTTTATTTTTTTAAAAATATAATGTCCATTGTTTATTTTTATTATAATTCATTTTTTTTAAATAAAAAATATCAAATTAGAGTGATTTTGATTGATGGCGATGCGGATAACATAAATTAATGGGAGCATGATTGTAAAGAATAAAGATCCTAAAAATAAAAAAGGAAAAAAGAGGATTCGAATCAGCGTCGGCGATTCGCGTCTTTTATCATGAGAGATTATTTGGCGCGCGCAACTGTGAATGGCAAAATCCGGACCCGGTCCGGTGGGACTTGGGTCTGGATCTGGAATAATTTTTGTTATCCCGGGTCCTGTTTTGGATCCGGATTGTTTTTTTTTTTTTTAATTTTTTTAAATTATAATTATATTATTTTATATTTATATTTATATTTTGTCAATTTTATTATTTTTATTTCAATTCTTTTAATTTTTTATTATATTCTATTATTTATATATGCATAATATTTTTTTTTTTATTATAATCTAATTTATTATATTTATTTTTTATTTTATTTTTTATTTTTTTTCCGGACCAGGGATCACCCGAGTCTTAATTTTAAAGACTCGGGTCTGGATTTTTTAATTCCAGACCCGGGTCTTCCCGGACCCAAGTCGTCCCGGACCCGGGTCCATGCGGACCCGGGCCGGGTCCGGGTCTTGTTGCCATATCTACGCGCAACGCAACCCCAATACATAGGAAAATAATTTTGTTAAAAGAAAAGAAAGGGCTATTATTGTAATTTAACAATGTCCACCACAATAATATAATGTAACATATGGTTAACAATCTCAAAATTTTATATTATTATAATATTTTATTATGATCCAGGTCTCAAATTGTAAAAACAGACTACAAAAATGATTAATTTTTTTAAGTTAAAATATTAACTTCGATAAGATCATTACTAACACCGAGAAGCAATCAGCTGATAAATAAAATAAAATTTTATTTTTCTTTCAACATAAAAATTAAAGCTAACCAATCATAAACCTTTCATTCATCATTTGAGTACCACATGTTAAAGTATAAAAAAAATCCCAAAAGATAATAAATAAACTATCCAGCTCTAAAATTCAGCAGTTAATATAAGTTAAACCAAAATGCGTTCATCAATAAATTGTACACATTTTTTTTAAAAAAAAATATATTAATCAGATAATATACCGTTGACGACTGTTTTTCGTTGCAATGACGATTAAGAATTTCAACCCCTATAACAAACCTCCCACAAGCAGTGAATTTATTTGGTTAGTTGAGAATCAAAACAAACTTAACAAGCAAATAGAAAATCACAGAGAAAAACAAGAGGTTAACGTGGTTCAGCGGAGAGTGGCTCTTAACCTACGTTCCGCAGGAGTAAAGAGGGGAATTTTATTACTTGCTCGGGATAAACCGACCAGCTTTTTCTCTGACTAAGCTTTTAGAGCTCTCTTTTACAAGTGGTGAAATATAAAAATTACTAACCCCTGAAATTATGGTTTCAACCCCTTTATATAGGCTTTTGAATCTACTATTATACCAACCCATGATGTCAGCTCACGTCATCATGTCATCGTTGCTCATGCTCCTTTTCCACAACCACTCTGCAAAAGTGGCTCTGGTCTTTGACTCAACCACCCTTTGCCAGCAGAAGGCCATCATTCCAACCTTTTGTCCTCTGCTACACGTTCTGCCCACGTGACAGCCTGTGACCGGTGCGAAATCACACGCGTATAACGCAAGCGCACGTATCGTTCAAGTAGTATAAAAAGTATCGATCCCACGAGGACTTAAAACCTAAGCTATTAATTTTTATGAGGCCAAATGATTACTAGTATCTAACAGATTGATTGTTTGATTGTGTGGTGACTTTTAAAAAAAAACAAGTAAATAAAATTGCGCGAAAGTAAATTAAGTGAAAATTCAATTATTAAGAAACTATCCAGGGTTGTGATTTCTTCTAATATCTAATTAAAGATGAAGTGGTTATTTCATGTTTGTGTAATATATTGATTTACTAACCTGGAACATAAAATTATGCAAAAGCCTATGTCGATGCAAATACCCAGTATAACCCAATTGAACCATATGTCTATGTCAACCAAATTACCCGGATTCTTAAGTTTAAGTTCCAATTATGGCTACCCCCGCCCGACAGGTATATGTCTATCTTGTAATGAAATCTATTAAATGGTTATCTATCCTCAAGGAAGATCGTGAGCTATTAAGTCTAAGGCTAAAACCTAAAATTCCTTTGTCAAGTTTATTTTAGATTTACAAGATCAATCTTATTAATGACCAGTTAACAAGAAGCATTAAGCTTAAGACTTAATAAGTAAACATTTAAATTACCCAAACTATAAAATAACCCCTTATAAACCGGTAATATTGGATTTCATCACAACCCCAGATAACAGGCTTAGCTACGACACATAACTAAGGCTAGTAAAAACTTAAAAATAAAAGACATAAAGTAAAATGTTGAAAATAAAATGTTGGAAAGTAAATAAATAAAATAAAAACAATAAAAGAAAAATGCTAGAGTAAAATGATCAACTTTATATCACTACATTTTAGATATCTCCCTTAATATAATATATTAACGTGTGTGATATTACCAACCAGCCATATAGGCGGTATCATGATTAAGTCAGATTAAGTCCAATCGACCATAAATGCGGTATTACAATTTGTCCATAAACCAGCCATATAGGCAGTAATTACCAACCGACCAACCAAGCGATAACCATGCTTAGTCAGGTTAAGAACCAGTTTATAATAATTACCAACCGACCAATATAGTGGTATCCTTGTTAAGTCAAATTTTAAATAGTGAATATATTATAATTAAGGGAAATTAATCTAAATAGCAATAATAAAAGATTTACCTTTCACCATAGCATGAGGAAGTTACCTCCTCATAGCTGAATAGTAAAAACTGAAAAAGTAAAGAAAGTAAATTATTTTTACAGGAAGTAACTAAAAATTAATTACAAAACTGAAATTTAAGGAAAACTAGATACAAACTCCTTATTTACATCAGAGAATTCAGAGAGGAAGGTACATCAGAAATCAGAAGAATGAGCTGAATTTATAGGCCTCGGTAGGCTTCGCGCATCGCGACGTGCAGCTCGCGTCGCGACGCGCGTGATTGGCGACGTGGAACGCAGAGAGCTCGACACGTGGCAGTGGATAAGGTGACACGTGACAGAGGCGGCTGAGAGCTGAATGATTGTGCTGACATGGCGACACGTGGCGATATGGATTGTCGGCACCATTGCGACACGTGCATGCAATGATTGGCTGATGATGATGTGGCTGACACGTGGCGCATTGACTTGGCATGTTGCTGATGTGGACGCTAACATGGCAGACACGTGGGCGACACATGGCGATGGCAATTGTCGGCACCATAGGATGATGACACGTGGCGTGGTGCACGTTAGCAGATCTCATCTGATGTTGACATGTGTCAGGCGCACGTTAGCATCCGGCGCATGTTAGCAGACTTCTCAGATTGATACATGTGGCAGGGCGCATTTTAGCATGAAGCGGCGAAAGTTAGCACAGGCTGGTGCACGTTAGGCGTCGCGACTCCAAAGGATTGCGTGTCGCGACTCCAAGGATTGCACGTCGCGACGCGCAAAATGATGATTTTACCATTTTTTTTCCTTTTTCACTATTTTAGCCCCAAATCGCCTCTAGAATGTCCTGAAACTTTATTTATCTACAAATAACACAAAGCACGTCAAAATATTCACAAAACACAAGAAACTATACAAAATATCAGGTCAAATGAGTGGGAAACAGTGATACATTTACCACTCATCAGCCTGCAACTCAACCACTCCGGCACTGTTCCTTCCGTCAGAGTCTATTCCCAAGGAAAGTCTCTGACCTGCTCCCGTCACATCAGCCTTATAGAAGCTCAAACTTTTATGTAGGGTTTGAGTTATTCATATGCAAGTACAAGATACTGTAACCCCAACCCCGGTCTTCGGTCGGCATCCCGAGGTGGATGGTGTTGGACTAGCTCTTCCTCACTTCTTCGATAGGTCGGGTCGGTTGTCGCGTACCACCTCGGGTCGACTCCCATGAGTGCTCAAATGCTATTAATCCTGACACCTTTCCTCCAGGTCGGTCGGTATCCCAACTTAGCCTTATCCACTGGCTCTTCCCTCGAGTTCCCTTTTGTACCTCGTGCTCGAGCCCCTCTGTCTGACCTCTTACCTCCGCAATGACCTTGGACCCATGTCTGTCAAGTATAAATCTCATTATACTCCTCTTAAGACTTCGAACTTTCTCTGGACTGAAAACCACTGAAACAAAAATAATCAAAATTGACTCTCAATGTGTTTAAAATTACTCTAAAAAATAAAATCAAAAAAAGAGAAAAGAATAAATTTGGAAATGAGAAAAAAGGAAAAAGTAAAGTGGTTTTTTGTTTATTGTCTCTATTTTAACAATAAGGAAAAAAAAACATAGTAAGAAATATTTCAATAATGATTTGAAATTATATTTTATTATTTTAAAAGAAGAAACCGTAATACAATCGACGCTTGAATGAGACCAATAGTGAAATCAATTGACGGAACTTTGCGAATTTTTTTTTTTTTTCCAAAATCCAGTGCCCTAATCTGGGCCCCATATCAATAACAATGATTTAATTTATTATCGTGGGAGTGGGACCCATATAATTTAAAATTTAAAATTTATCTATATGTATATATCAGCTGGTTCATGTGAAGTGGCGAAATTGTGGTATTGGACTATCACTACCATGGGACTGTGGTATTGTATTCAATAAATTTTGATTATATGCTGGTAATTTGGGTTAGAATTAATTTATTCGTTTGATTCAATTCGCTTTAAAGCGAATATGAGTTTGAAAAAATAGATTCGTTTAATATGGGTCAATTCGATTCAATTTGTTTATTAAACGAATCGAATACGAATTTAAGGTTATTGATTCGTTTATGATTCGTTTTATTATTTTGTTCTACTATTTATTGATATTTTTTCAATTGAGATTCAATAAATTATGGCTAATTACCAAAAAAATAATATTGTAGATATTTAGTAAGCTAATTTTAGTAAGTTATATTAATTACATATTTCATATTTATATATTTATGAAGAATTAATATAAATAAATTACAATAATTTATGTTATTTAATAATATAATAACTAAACGAATATTCGTATTTGATTCGTTTAATAAATAAATTGAATACGAATCTTGATATTAGGATTCGTTTAATAAACGAATCGAATACAAATTCATCACATTTTGATTCGATTCGTTTAAGATTCGATACAAATTCGATTCGTTAATTCATTTTGCCACCCTTATATGTAAGCATACTAATTGAATTTATGTTATATCTTGCGATTAATAATTTCAATTTCATATATATATATATATATATTTAAAAGCCAATATCAAGTTTTTTGAATCTCATGTTGCAAGCAGAAAGACAACAGCTTATAAATGGATTGAGATTTGATAGAGACATCTTAGTCTCACATCTTCTATTTGCTGATGACAGACTTATTTTGTCAAGCTTCCATTGATGATTGCAGGCATTTGAACTTTGAAGGCCTTTTTTTTTTTTTTTTGCCTTTACTGTCATGCTGCTACTTCAGGGACACAAGATAGAAAAATGTCAGCAATCAAGAGATGTGGTCTCTAAGGTATGAGAAATACTTAGGGCTACATTACATGAAAAATTGTACGTTTCTTCCAATTTATGTATTTATATAAGATGCCCACAATATGGTGATTTAATTTAGAATAATGCATGATATATGTACTCTCCCTCAGTAATCTCTGAGTACCAAATATTTATGTTTTTGTGTCCATTAAATTAAATAAAGGAAAAAAATAACAAAACCCACTTAAAATTTGATAAAAATTAATAAAATCTCTATGATGTTCTAAAATTAATCAAAACCCTTCTTTAATAGAGTTTTTCTATAAATATTTTGTTCTTATTATAAAAAATGAGGAATGTTTCACAACCGAAGGGATTTCGCTATTTTTCCTCAAATAAATTATCTAATTTCTAAATTAAATATTTTAGAAAAATAATAAAATTTTTTAAAAAATAATAAAATTTAAATAGGGTCGGGTCGGGTCAATGGAATCAAACCCGTTGCCCAACCCGAAATTTTCGGGTCAGGTCAAAATCTAGCAAATTTTTTATGAACCCGACTGGGTCGGGTCGGGTCGTTGCGGGTCGGGTCGGGTCGTTGCGGGTCGACCCGACCCTATGAACACCCATAATTGGAGATGTGGAACGCGGAGAGCTCGACACGTGACAGTGGATAATTTGATAAGGTGACACGTGACAGAGGCGGCTGGGAGCTGAATGAATGATTTTATTGACGTGGCAATGACGTGGCGACACGTGGCGATGTGGATTTTCGGCACCATAGGATTGCGACGCGTGGCACGCAATGATTGGCTGATGATGACGTGGCTGACACGTGGCGTATTGACTTGGCATATTGCAGATGTGGATGCTGATGTGTCAGACACGTGGCGATGGAAATTTTTGGCACCATAGGATGATGACACGTGGCGCGGTGCACGTTAGCAGATCTCATCTGATGTTGACAGGTGGCATGCGCACGTTAGCACATAGCGCATGTTAGCAGACTTCTCAGATTGATACACTTGGCATGGTGCATTTTAGCATGAAGCGGCGCAAGTTAGCATAAGCCGTCGCACGTTAGGCGTCGTGACGTGAAAAATGACGATTTTGTCCTTTTTGTCCTTTTTCACTATTTTAGCCCCAAATCACCTTCAGAATGTCCTGAAACTATTATTTATTTATAAAATAACACAAAACAAATCAAAATATTCACAAAACTCGAGAAACTGTGAGTGGGAAATAGTGATACATTTACCATTCATCAGCCTGCAAGTCAACCACTCCGGCACTGTTCCTTCCGTCAGAGTCTATTCGCAAGGAAAGTCTCTGACCTGCTCCCGTCACATCAGCCTTATAAAAGCTTAAACTTTTATGTAGGGTTTGAGTTATTCATACGCAAGTACTAGATATTGTTGATGGAGTTGGTGCTTGGAGTGCCAATCCGAATTGTACATTTTATTATTTATTAATAAAATAACTACATTTTACATTTCATACCCTATTAACGGTATTGTCATTACGCGTATTAAATTGATGTATCGTTATGCTAAGAATGACATTGACCTTAGAATAGTTTTGACACTAGGTGTAAATTATTCTTAAAGTAAATATTCCTAGTCGTTGGTTTTGGAATACGGTCGAATTCCTATAACCTAGAAGACTAGCACATATCGTATATTGGAATTGGAGTCCCAATGGTTTAACGCGATGTACCATGAGTTTTGAAAACTCGTATAGACATATGGGTATTCGTTGGAGCGAATACTGAATGACTCACAGGTGATTCCTAATAGTTGGAAGTACACACCACCGTCAATAGGAATCTCCTCGAGTCGAATAACATATGTAATCCTTTGACTATAGGATAACATTAATTTTTTGTGAGATCCTCCACACTTAGATGCCATGTATGTCAGAAACCTTTCATGGTCTGGCCTCTAGATGTTCGTTGGGTGTGGACCGATGCACTCAGTAATCAAATACGAAGCAAGATAGGATCCGTCGGCCCGTATGTGTACCATAAGGGGTTTAGGTATCCATATGTGATGATCTCGACTTGTATAGTTCAAAAAGGTCATTCGTGTTCTTCGCGAATTCGGAGGTGGCCGAATTGCGTACATATTAGCCAGGCTTATATGACGAACGTGTCTGAACTTAAAGAGTCCCAATATGAAGTGTACTCGTTGAGCACTTGGGTAGCCGATTATTTTTGATAAAATATAATATTCGATATTATAATTATCAACTAAGATAATCAAGTGTTATTGGATAACATTGATTATTTACTTTGACCTAATTGGATTAATTAGATTAATTCAATAATTACACAATGGCTTAATTGTAAAATCATAATTATCTCTACCATTTGAGGATATTATGGTAATTGTAAGTATGTAATAATATGTGGTTTTGGCTTGATTTAATTGGATAAAATCAAGGTGGCAAACATTTAACTAATCCATTTCCTAATCTTTGGCTTGATTTAATTGTATTAAATTAAAGTGGGAGACAATGGAGATTAGTCACACCTAATTATATATATTTGGACAAATTAGATTAAGCCCACTTAAAAGTTGATTACAACTTTTATTAATTAAAAATTGCCTAAGTTTTGCTATAAATAGCAAGCTTTAGGAAGGTTTTAATTACAAGTTCAAATATAAGCATAAGCAAATTCTTGAGAGATTAGCCTAAGTTAGAGAAGTGTTTAGAGAAGCTTGTGAGGTCTCTACAATATTTCATCTAGGAGAAATCAAGATTGGATCTTGAAGTGAAGCTTGGAAGCATTGGAAACAAGATTGGATCTTGGAGTCAAGCTTGCACACCTTGGAGGTTCTCCAACAATTTCAAAAAAGGAGAAGTAGATTGGATCTTGCATCAAGCTTACTAGGTAATGTTTGATCCTCTCCAAAGCTATGTTTATTTGTGTGTTAGATCCATGATCACATAGCTTAATGTTGAATAAGGCTAATCAATTGTGTTAGAATACTTTAGAGGTATAAACACAACATGCTTGTAATTAGGTCAAAATGTTCATGTTGGACATGGAATAATTAATAAGAGTTTGGAACTCTAAATTAAAGCTTAGAGTTATGGGTACCATTCTAGATTCACTTGACCACCTTTAGGTGGACTAGAATTGTTCATGAGACATTTCTAATTGGGATTCTAAAATGGTTTGTGTATTGGATTCAAAATTTACGCAAATGCGTATTTAGAATAAATTAATATTTTTTGAAAAATATTTGATATTTTAAAAAACTAGATTTTTATTCTATAACATGTGTTTATGTTGGTTTTGAAATTAAAAATTAATTTTGTGTGTTTTTGAAGTGTTTAGGGATGACCGGAAATTTATTGGGTTATAAACCCTCTTATTGCAGCTCTCTGGAATGAGAGCTGCTACTTAGCAAATAAAAATAAAAATAAAGGGGCTGCGCGCTACAGTGCCGCGCGCATTGTAGAACGCACTGTTCATTAGCGTAGTGTAGCGCGTGTGGCGCCCTTTGCGCGCTCTGATTTTGTTTTGCTTCGTTCGGGAGCTTCCATACTTCGATTCAGTCCCGGTTTTTTCCTATACATTCGTAATGGAATATAGTATTTCATCAAATAATTTAAAATTACATCCATACTTGATATCCATGGGTTAGACCCATTTCCGCTGCCCGGGCACCGATCCAACCCTAGAGGTTCCACAACTGCCCCAACAGAATGGTATCAGAGCAAATGCTTAACCAAACAACACATGTTTTGAATCTATGTAATAGTAATTTTAATTTAATTATGCATAGGACATATTGGATATGTATTGCATGTTTTAAATAAAACTTTGACCTAATAAAGTTAATGACTTGATTGTCATAAATCTCCCGTGATTAGGTGATTACTTTTAAGTAATAGTATTAATAATGTTGGAGCATTATTGGATGGTCCGTCTTGTCAATACGGAGATGAATAGGTTCTTACTACTTATATTCAATATCGTCATTAGTGTGAAGGTATAAGTGCTCGGAACTTAGGTCGCTCCGATAAAATATTAGATGTAGCGTGATGAGTTAACATAGTCACCCAATATCGTCATTAGTGTGAGGGTGTACATACGAAGCTCATTAGTGCACATTGACAAGTATACACCTAGAACACGTCTTAATCCAATATCGTCATTAGTGTGAGGATAATAAACGGTTTAGGACCAAACCATGAGTCACATGAAGTGATTGACCTTGAAGGTCTACCTAATGAGTTTACAAAGGCCAATATCGTCATTAGTGTGAGGCTGGAGTAAATGTCATGGGATCCACTTCCCGTTATGAAATTTTGATAGTCAAATTTCTATTTTTCCGTTAAGGGAGATTACGAAATTACGTAAAGTAGTGGGATGGCACTGATAGATTTAAAATTCCATAATCAATTAGTGTTATCACTTTTGAAATGAAAATTATTCTGCTACTACTAAAAAATGTTGTCTTGTAGATCGCTGCCGCTAATCCATTGATGAAACTTTTGGATTTTGGATTCCAATAAGCTAAAAGGAGCCGAGAACTATTTCGAATGGGAAATGAACATACGCCTTGTCTTGGAGTATGAAAAGTTGACTTATATCACTATCAATCCACTGCCTGTTGATATCGATCCTGACTCCACTCCAGAAGAGCGAGAAACTTTTGATAGATGGAAGGATGATAACCTAAAGTGAAATCCTACATCTTAGGATCGATGGTTCCAGATTTGCTGAGACAGTACATTGAAGTACCGGATGCTTGGAGCATCATGCGAGCACTCAAGGAGTTGTTCGACGTAAATCAAGAGATGGAACTTTATCGAAGGTCTAAGGAACTGTTCCGTGTTGAACTCAAGGAGGGAGGAGCTGTCAGCACTCATATTTTGAACATGATTGACCAAATTCGATATCTTGAATGACATGTCATTGTGTTTGATGAAAGGCTAGGCCGTAATTTGATTCTGTCTTCTTTGTCTGGTTCTTATGCTGGTTTTGTATTGAATTTCCATATGCATTCGATGCAAGCCACATACGAAGAACTTCATAACATGTTACGCACGGCAGAGCAAGATTTGAAGAAAGGCAACCCCACAATGTATCTCCATGGTGGAGCTGGCTCTTCAAAGACTTCTGTGAAGTCAAAGAAAATTAAGACGGTGAATAAGAATATATCTAAGAAAAACTCCAAGAAATGCAAATGCGCAAAACCGAAAGTAGCTCATGATCAATGTCTACAATACAAGAAGTCTGGACACTGGAAGAAGGACTGTCCAGAACTTAAAGCATGACCCTCATGTACGTTTTGTATTTTTCCAATTATTGACATCTCATTAGCCTTAGATGCAAATAGTGGATGAGTGTTAGACACTGGCAGTCCCACTCATATTTGCAATTCCCTGCAGGAAATGAGGGTTAAACGAAGGCTGAATAAAGGGAGATCCAGCTTAGAGTTGGCAATGGCGAGACATTGGATGTCAAGGCCATATGAATTGTGTTCTAGATCTCCTAAATTGATGTAAATTAGATTTGCATGACTGTTATTATGTTCCCTCACTTATCAGACAAATAATATCACTGCCTATATTAGATAAAGAGGGATATAAAATAAACATTAAAGATGAAATGAAATTTTTGTATGATAAAGACAATTTATTGAAATGTGAATGTTCTTTATCAAACGGTCATTATGTTTTAGAAACATATAGAGATGTCTTTAATATAGAGAAAAATACAAGTAGGAAGTCTGAACTAAATAATATTGAATTATGGCATATGAGATTGGGCCATATATGTGTTAGACGTCTATCCAAATTGCTAAAGGATGGTTTGCTTGAAAATCTTACCTTAGATCCTTATCCGATTTATGAGTCATGTATCAAAGGAAAGATGACAAAAGCCCCATTTCAAGGTGTTGGACATCGTGCTGGAGATTTACTGGAACTAATACACAGCGATGTGTGTGGTCCATTAAATCATGCCGCTCATGATGGTTCCACATACTTTGTGACTTTCACAGATGACAAGTCTAGATATGGATATGTGTCTATGATGAAACATAAGTCGGAAACATTTGACAAGTTCAAAATATTTCGAAACGAAGTAGAAAAACAAACCAGTAAATTCATCAAATGCCTTAGATCAGATCGAGGCGGTGAATACATGAGTGAAGAATTCAGAAATTATTTAAGGGAGAATGGAATTCTCGCCCAATATAGCCCACCAGGAACACCTCAACACAATGGAGTGTCTGAGCGTAGAAATCGTACTTTATTGGATATGGTGCGATCAATGATGAGCTATACAGATCTTCCTTATTACCTTTGGGGTTACGCTTTACAAACTGCTGCCTACATACTTAATAGGGTTCCATCGAAAGCTGTTTCTACGACCCCCTATCAGATATGGTTCGGTAGAAATCCAAGTCTTAAGCATTTAAAGATTTGGGGTTGTCCTGCATACGTTAGAATTACGCAGCGGGATAAACTAGCACCCAGAGGGTATAAATATAGGTTCGTTGGATATCCTGATAATTCCATGGGATATCAATTCTATGATTCCGAACAACGAAATGTATTTGTTGTTCGCTTTGTAACTTTTCTTGAAAAATAATTTTTGAGAGAAAGTGTGAATTGTAGAGAGATTAAACTTGATGAGTTTGATCCCAACATTAAGGAACCTGAGATAGAACCAGAGATCCAACTAGGTGAAGGATCTACAACACAGGTTCTACGTAAGTCGAATAGAATATCAAGGCCTCTTGAGAGACTGTTTTTAACATCTGATGTGAGCCTTGATGTTCTCCTCTTGGAGGAAACAGATCCGACTACGTATAAGGAAGCGATATTGGATATCGATTCGGGAAAATGGCAGGAAGCCATGAAATCCGAAATGGATTCAATGCATGCCAATCAAGTCTGGGACTTAGTTGAACTTCCTGAAGGAGTTAAACCTATTGGTTGTAAATGGGTTTACAAAAGGAAGCGAGGGCCCGATGGAAATGTGGAAACCTTTAAGGCCCGACTGGTAGCGAAAGGTTACACTCAACGTCCTGGGATTGACTATGAGGAAACTTTTTCACCAGTAGCCATGCTAAAATCCATTAGGATTCTTTTAGCCATTGCTGCATATCACGACTATGAGATATGGCAGATGGATGTGAAAACCAATTTCCTAAATGGATTCCTTGAAGAATATATCTATATGGAACAACCAGGGGTTTATATCCAGCGAGACTTCAAACTTGGTTTGTAAGCTCCAAAAGTCTATTTATGGACTTAAACAGGCATCCCGAAGCTGGAATCGTCATTTTGATGAGATAATTAGATTATCTGGATTCATAAAATGATGAAGAACCATGTGTTTATAAGAAAGTTAGTGGGAGCATGATAGTTTTCCTAGTCTTGTATGTAGATGACATCCTTATCATAGGAAATGATATAGGGATGATGCAAAATGTGAGAGCCTACATTTGCAAGAACTTCTCCATGAAAGATATGGGTGAAGCTTCCTATATACTAGGTATAAGGCTCTACCGAGATAGAGTTAGGAAGCTTATAGGGTTGTCACAATCGACGTTCATAGACAAGATGTTAAAAAGGTATAGTTTTACCAACTGCAAGGCAGCAAATGTACCTTTCCGATACGGCATACACCTTTCGAAGAAAATGGCACCTCAGACTGAGGAAGAGAGAGTTAGGATGTCTAGCTTGCCATATGTTTCTTGTATTAGAAGCATAATGTATGTTATGTTATGTACTAGACCTGACATTAGTTTCGGCGTCAGTGTGACCAGCCGATATCAATCTGATTCAGGTAATGATCATTGGACAGCCGTGAAACATATCCTAAAATATCTTAAAGGCACCAAGGATAAGTTTCTGATATATGGAGAAGATGAGCTACAAGTTAAGGGTTATACAGACTCCGACTTCTAGGGAGATCCAGATGATAGAAAATCTACATCATGATACATATTTACCCTTAACGGTGGTGCAATTAGTTGGTGTTGTTCAAAACAAGGCTCAACAGCTGATTCCACCACTGAGGCGGAATTTATAGCGGTTTCAGAAGCTGCTAAAGAAGCTGTTTGAATTAGAAATTTTATCACAGAACTTGGCGTTGTGCCTAGTATTGCGGATTCGATCCCATTATACTGTGATAATAACGGAGCCATCGTGCAGGCTAAGGAGCCGAGGGGGGATTCCAAGTCTAAACACGTGGAAAGGAAATATCGCGTAATTAGAGAGATAATTGAACAAAAAGACATAGTGGTCTTAAAGGTTCAAGGACAAGACAACATAGCAGACCCGCTTACAAAGGCCTTACCTCCTAAGTTATTCGATAAACATGTGGAGGAGATGAGACTACGGTACCATCCAGATTGGCACTAATCAAATGGGAGTTTGATGGAGTTGGTACTTAGAGTGCCAATCCGAATTGTACATTTTATTATTTTTAATAAAATAACTATATTTTTCATTTCATACCCTATTAATGGTATTGTCATTACGCGTATTAAATTGATGTATCGTTATGCTAAGAATGACATCGACCTTAGAATAGTTTTGACACTAGGTGTAAACTATTCTTAAAGTAAATATTCCTAGTCGTTGGTTTTGGAATACGGTCGAATTCCTATAACCTAGAAGACTAGCACATGTCGTATATTGGAATTGGAGTCCCAATGGTTTAACGCGATGTACCATGAGTTTTGGAAACTTATATAGACATGTGGGTATTCGTTGGAGCGAATACTGAATGACTCACATGTGATTCCTAATAGTTGGAAGTACACACCACCGTCAATAGGAATCTCCTCGAGTCGAGTAGCATATGTAATCCTTTGACTATAGGATAACATTGATTTTGTGTGAGATCCTCCACACTTAGATGCCATGTATGTCAGAAACCTTTCATGGTCTGACCTCTAGATGTTTGTTGGGTGTGGACCGATGCACTCAGTAATCAAATACGAAGCAAGATAGGATTTGTCGGCCCGTATATGTACCATAAGGGGTTTAGGTATCCATATTAGTAAAGTCACGATTCTTAAATCTTTGGCCAAAGTCGATCACCTAGGGTGGATCGCATCAGTTATGAAGAATCGTGGACATGTCGACATGAGATGTGCGTCTTGGAAACTTGACAATATATTCTATGTTTCCTAAGCACAACTCGGATATCCTACGACGGAGGGATTGTTAAACATATGTGATGACCTCGACTTGTATAGTTCAGAAAGGTTGTTCGTGTTCTTCGCGAATTCGGAGGTGGCCGAATTGCGTACATATTAGCCAGGCTTATATGACGAACGTGTCTGAACTTAGAGAGTCACATATTAGCCAGGCTTATATGACGAACGTGTCTGAACTTAGAGAGTCCCAATATGAAGTGTACTCGTTGAGCACTTGGGTAGCCGATTATTTTTGATAAAATATAATATTCGATATTATAATTATCAACTAAGATAATCAAGTGTTATTGGATAACATTGATTATTTACTTTGACCTAATTGGATTAATTAGATTAATTCAATAATTACACAAGGGCTTAATTGTAAAATCATAATTATCTCTACCATTTGAGGATATTATGGTAATTGTAAGTATGTAATAATATGTGGTTTTGGCTTGATTTAATTGGATTAAATCAAGGTGGCAAACATTTAACTAATCCATTTCCTAATCTTTGGCTTGATTTAATTGTATTAAATTAAAGTGGGAGACAATGGAGATTAGTCACACCTAATTATACATATTTGGACAAATTAGATTAAGCCCACTTAAAAGTTGATTACAACTTTTATTAATTAAAAATTGCCTAAGTTTTGCTATAAATAGCAAGCTTTAGGAAGGTTTTAATTACAAGTTCAAATATAAGCATAAGCAAATTCTTGAGAGATTAGCCTAAGTTAGAGAAGTGTTTAGAGAAGCTTGTGAGGTCTCTACAACATTTCATCTAGGAGAAATCAAGATTGGATCTTGAAGTGAAGCTTGGAAGCATTGGAAACAAGATTGAGGTTCTCCAACAATTTCAAAAAAGGAGAAGTAGATTGGATCTTGCATCAAGCTTACTAGGTAATGTTTGATCCTCTCCAAAGCTATGTTTATTTGTGTATTAGATGCATGATCACATAGCTTAATGTTGAATAAGGCTAATCAATTGTGTTAGGATACTTTAGAAGTATAAACACAACATGCTTGTAATTAGGTCAAAATGTTCATGTTGGACATGGAATAATTAATAAGAGTTTGGAACTCTAAATTAAAGCTTAGAGTTATGGCTACCATTCTAGATTCACTTGACCACCTTTAGGTGGACTAGAATTGTTCATGAGACATTTCTAATTGGGATTCTAAAATGGTTTGTGTATTGGATTCAAAATTTACGCAAATGCGTATTTAGAATAAATTTATGTTTTTTGAAAAATATTTGATATTTTGAAAAACTAAATTGTTATCCTTTAACATGTGTTTATGTTGGTTTTGAAATTAAAAATTAATTTTGGGTGTTTTTGAAGTGTTTAGGAAAGACCGGAAATTTATTGGGTTATAAACTCTCTTATTGCAGCTCTCTGGAATGAGAGCTGCTACTTAGCAAAAAAAAAAAAAATTAATAATAAAGGAGCTGCGCGCTACAGTGTCGCACGCAATGTAGCATGCACTGTTCACACGTGCAGTGCGTGCGCACTGTAGCGCGTGTGGCGCACTCGCGTGGCGCCCTTCTCGCGCTCTGATTTTGTTTTGCTTTGTTCGGGAGCTTCCGGACTCCGATTCAGTCCCGGTTTTTTCCTATACATTCGTAATGGAATATAGTATTTCATCAAATAATTTAAAATTACACCCATACTTGATATCCATTGGTTAGACCCATTTCCGCTGCCCGAGACACCGATCTGACCCTAGGGGTTCCACAACTGCCCCAACAACTGTAACCCCAACCCCGGTCTTCGGTCGGCATCCCGAGGTGGATGGTGTTGGACTAGATCTTCCTCACTTCTTCGATAGGTCGGGTCGGTTGTCGCGTACCACCTCGGGTCGACTCCCATGAGTGCTCAAATGCTATTAATCCTGACACCTTTCCTCCAGGTCGGTCGGTATCCCAACTTAGCCTTATCCACTGGTTCTTCCCTTGAGTTCCCTTTTGTACCTCGGGCCCGAGCCCATCTATCTGACCTCTTAGCCCCGCAAGGACCTTGGACCCATGTCTGTCAAGTATAAATCCAATTATACTCCTCTTCAGACTTCGAACTTTCTCTGGACTGAAAACCACTGAAACAAAAATAATCAAAATTGACTCTCAGTGTGTTTAAAATTACTCTAAAAATAAAATCAAAAAAGAGAAAAGAATAAATTTGGAAATGAGAAAAAAGGAAAAAAGTAAAGTGGTTTTTTGTTTATTGTCTCTATTTTAACAATAAGGAAAAAAACATTGTAAGAAATATTTCAATAATGATTTGATATTATATTTTATTATTTTAAAAGAAGAAACCGTAATACAATCGACGCTTGAATGAGAACAATAGTGAAATCAATTGACGGAACTTTGCGAAAAAAAAATATTTTTTTTCCAAAATCCAGTGCCCTAATCTGGGCCCCATATCAATAACAAATATTTAATTTATTATCGTGGGAGTGGGACCCATATAATTTAAAATAAAAAATTTATCGATATGTATATATCAGCTGGTTCATGTGAAGTGGCGAAATTGTGGTATTGGACTATCACTACCATCGGACTGTGGTATTGTATTCAATAAATTTTGATTATATGCAAGTATGAATGATAATTTGGGTTAGAATTTATTTATTCGTTTGATTCAATTCGCTTTAAAGTGAATACGGGTCTAAAAAAATAGATTCGTTTAATAAATGGGTCAATTCGATTCGATTTGATTTGTTTATTAAACAAATCGAATACGAATTTAAGCTTATTGATTCATTTATGATTCGTTTTATTATTTTGTTCTACTATTTATTGATATTTTTCAATTTAGATTCAATAAATTATGGCTAATTACCAAAAAAATAATATTGTAGATATAAGGTGAGCTATTTTTAGTAAGTATATTAATTAAATATTTCATATTTATATATTTATGAAGAATTAATGTAAATATATTACAATAATTTATGTTATTTAATAATATAATGACTAAACGAATATTCATATTTGATTCGTTTAATAAACAAATTGAATACGAATCTTGATATTAGGATTCATTTAATAAACAAATCGAATACAAATTCATCACATTTTGATTCGATTCGTTTAAGATTCGATACAAATTCGATTCGTTAATTCGTTTTGCCACCCTTATATGTAAGCATATTAATTGAATTTATGTTATATCTTGCGATTAATAATTTCAATTTCATATATATATATATATATATATTTAAAAGCCAATATCAAGTTTTTTGAATATCATGTTGCAAGCAGAAAGACAATAGCTTATACATGGATTGAGATTTGATAGAAACATCTTAGTCTCACATCTTCTATTTGCTGATGACAGAATTATTTTTTCAAGCTTCCATTGATGATTGTAGGCATTTGAACTTTGAAGGCCTTTTTTTTTGCCTTTACTGTCATGCTGCTACTTCAGGGACACAAGATAGAAAAATGTCAGCAATCAAGAGTATTTGGTCTCTAAGGTATGAGAAATACTTAGGGCTACATTACATGAAAAATTGTACGTTTCTTCCAATATATGTATTTATATAAGATGCCCACAATATGGTGATTTAATTTATAATCATGCATGATATATGTACTCCCTCAGTAATCTCTGAGTACCAAATATTTATGTTTTTGTGTCCATTAAATTAAATAAAGGAAAAAAAAATAACAAAACCCACTTAAAATTTGATAAAAATTAATAAAATCTCTATGATGTTTTAAAATTAATCGAAACCCTTCTTTAATAGAGTTTTTCTATAAATATTTTTGTTCTTATTATAAAAAATGAGGAATGTTTCACAACAGATGGGATTTCGCTATTTTTCCTCAAATAAATTATCTAATTTCTAAATTAAATAATTTAGAAAAAATTCAATGCTAATTTTTTTATTACAATGCATGGCAGTGGCCGATAATGTGAACATCACCCGTCAGTTAGAATTGTTCCAACCTCACCAAATCTAATAATATCATTGCTTGGCAAAGTAGAAAGTAGGCGGTGAATTGCCTGTTTTTAGAATCTTATAACTCTTCCTTTATAAAGTTGAAGTAAATTGCAACTATGATTGATTTCTCTTGAATTTGTTTCTCTCTTAACAAACACATTTCATGATTTCATTTATATATGCCCCACAAAGAGTTTGTCTATAATTACCAACGTCAACCATGTGCATACAGTAAAGAATATGTAAATTCTCCTTTTAAATTCTCCTTTTAAATTCTCCTTTTAAGCTCTATAGGATTCGGTTCGACCTAATCTACACGATTTTTCTCAAATTCAACGTAAGAGGTTTTTTTTTTTTTTTTTTTTTTTTTTTTTTTGTTTTTGCAAAGTGTGAAATCAAGGTTCGTGAAACCTGACACTTGAAACCATGTAGGTATTTACAATTTATTAAGAATATCATATCTCTATACGGCTCAAAGTGTCTGGTTTTAAGTTGTGCATATAACACTTTCTATACTATTAATGATGAGCTCATGGAACAAAGTCGTACAAGTTAAGCCATCTAGCCAACATAGCCCAAAAAAGATAATAGATACTTAGTGCTAAGATGATACCTTGAGCACCTTCAATTTTGATATTCTAAATATGTGTTAATTTTTTATGTCAAAAATTGAGGTCAAAACAACCTAAATATAGGGACTAATTAGGTAATTGACACAATTTTAAGAACTAAAACAACATATATCCTGTAAAAAAAATATTACTTGAATCAAGCATTTCGTCATTCAGATCCCTTTTTGATTATTTCCAAGTCATGTTAGGAATCAAGGTAAAAACCTATATTAAACTCATGGGATATATATTAAAGTGTTTGATAAAGAATGTAATCGTGCTATTCACTGTCCAAATTCTTCATAACATGATCCAAAATATATGCTACTTGATATACTATTAAACAAATTATTTTTGAAATTAGCATATAATTAAAATATACTTAAGAGAGTGTATGGTGTCCTATCCAAATGGTAAAATTAATTAAGCAAGATTATTCAGAAACATGAACAAGCTGCCACTTTTCCCAATGAGAAACAACAAATCTGAAACAGAAAAATAAAATCTGTGACTCCAATTAAATGAAACAGAATCCAATTGTTTCACAAAATGTGAATCAGAAACATCCAATTGCTTCAAAAAGTTCAAGGGACATTGTGATTATAATCAAAATAATAATAAAATCAAGTGAAACTACAATCAATTCCTTGGCCCCCACCAGCTAACCTAACTTGATGTTACTCAAACTCCTTTCCCTTCTCATTCGTCCATGCAACATCTACAAGGAAAATGATCAAAACTTTCTTCTTCTTCATTTTTTTTTTTTGGCTTTTTCATATTTTAAAATTTATCCAAATTTTAGTGCCACTTTTCTTGTGTCTTTTACCATTTTATCCCAAACATCATATACAAAGATTATTTTATTTTAAAATTGATCAATGGTTCGCAACTAGCTAAACAAAAGTTACCATTTCGTTAGTAAATTTTTTTCTAATCATAGGTCTGATTCTATGAGTGAAATAACAAAATATAAAAATAAAATAAAATAAATTAAACTGAATAATGGCAATTTTTTATGAGTTTCACAATATGAAAAAGAGAAACGATTAATTTATATTAAATACGAGGTTATAATAATTTTTCCTACAAATAGGACTCCAGTGTTCGATTTGATTTTTATGCTTATTTTTAGATAATAATACATAAGTAATTAAATCTTAATTATATATTGTTATAATTTTTGTGAATAATCTCTTACATCCGATCCAAAATTCTACCAATCTAAAAGCTTGAAATCAACCAAAAGAAAATTAATATTAATTGCCCAAATATAAAATTTATATTAACCAAATCAAGTCATAAAAAAAAAAAAAAAGAGCTAGTGATCAGATGAACATCAAATTTAAACATCAACAGTGCAGCTCTGCACAAGCTGAAACTTAACAGCAGCACCAGAACCATCAATGGCCGCTTTACTACTCTTATCACGAAACGAAATATACGCAGGACAATTCACATGCAAGTGATATTTTCCTGAAACCCAAGTACCAACTTTCCATTTGATCCTCCCATCGATTTTTACATTCATCAACACCATGCCCGCATTCAAGTCCTGGCTCAACGACTCGGCCACAAACGGTGACACCGGCACGATGTTTCCGTACAGAAACGGCGACCAAACGGTGGCTTCCTTGTGGCCCTGGTAAGTCTCCGGAAGCGACGTGGCCAGGCTTATTTGTTGGCTCCTGTAGGTGGCGTAGATGTCGAGTTTCCGGTAATAGATTCCGATTTTGTCGTTGGGGTTTCGAGACGAAACAGTTACTTGTAGATTTGTGGAGAGCACGTTTGGTGGCGAGTCGCCTTCTGAGAGGTTGAATGCATAGAGTGTTGCGTCTTGGAGGATGAAGCTGGGTTTCGACGGCCTTGTGATTGCCCAGAAGAGGAAGATTATGAGTAGAACGGCGATGATTAGGCCGCCGACGGCGTAAAGGATGAACCGGAGGCGCTTCTTTCGCTCGTGGTCTTCGGCATGGCCACAGTGCTTCACAGACATATTGTTGTGTTGGGGTGAATAAACGAGAGAGGTGAAGTGAAGAGAATGAGTTTGTGTTATATAGAGACACACATTTGGCTTGTGTTTTAAGTCGCAATTTTTTTTATATGTTTTGATATATAAATTAATGTAAAATTAGATTAGTTTATTCATATATTTTTTTTCTTATTTTTTAAGACATAATGTTATTAAGTGTTAATTAACTTACTAATCGCTTAATCAACATCAGAGGTGACCCTAAATTATTTTAAATTTTGAATCATACGCGAGTTATTAAAATGAAACTCATACTCATCACTTTAGATTTGAGACCCTAATTTTGGGTCAAATTTTGAGACTTCAGCCAGCCACTTGCATCCACTATCCCTAATGCCACCTTTGTTCACATATTTGGATATTGAAAACAGTTTCTTTTGAAAAATAAAGATAAAATTACGTACATTATGACATTCTCCTCAAACCATGTTTATATGATAAACTTTATGTATTGGATATGATCTTTATTTAGTTTCGATTATATAATTCTTTTTAACGGTTTTGAAAACATCTTTCTATTATTTAATGTGTAATGTGTTACAAAATTAAGAAGTTTAGATTTGATCCGGACAGAATCTTAATCCTATGATTAGAAAAAGAAATTAAGCGATTAATTTTACTTTAGCCTAAAGGAACAAAAAAAAAAAGTGCAGTGGGTGGTGGGAAATTAATCTTATCTTATACATATGCGGGAGAAACAGTCTAAAAAAGTATAGAGTGGGACAGAAGTAATCACATTGAAGTTCTTGTATGGACAAAACCATATGTGATCAATTCATTTATGGGTTTTAATTTTGTCACCAACTATTTTACTTGGCTGTGAAATCTTAGTGGATTGATTAATATTTTTAATTATAATACTGTTATAGGTAAATAAGGAAGGAAACTATCTAAATTAACATGGATAGAAATTATAAAAAAAGACTTATATTTTATGGAATTTGATCAAATAATGATCTCATATAAAAGATGATGACATCATAAAATTTATAAAACCGATTCACTTAATAAAAAAAGTAGTGTTTGATTTGGTTTGGTTATTATTTTTTTTATAACATTGGAACTGTTCTGAATCCAAGTTGGGTCTGCTGCACTTTTGTGTGTGTGGTTAAAATGGAACTACATATTGCAGGTGTACAAGAAATACTATATGTGGATTTATTTATTTATTTTGAAACATGAAATTTCATTCATTAAACTAGAAGCAACAAACAATATGAGGAGGGAACTCCTCTTGCCAAAAACCACTACATTGTCTTGCGGCCGCAAGATTAGCCAATGCGTGAGCCGTCTTATTACAAGTTTTAGTTGTCTAAATTTGATTGGTAGAGCATGAAGTGAAGCACAATTGATGGGACATAAGATGTCAGAATTCTCTCATTTAATGAAAGATATTAATTGTCCAAATTTAATTAGTGGAGCACGAAGTGAGTACAATTGATGAGACAGAAGATTTGGACTCCTAAAAGCCTTTCCGAAGATCAAATTTACAACATTAAGACCGACAATATATAGATTGGCCTCAACCGTATACTTAATCCCCATCTGGATGGCCTCCGTCTCCGCTTGCTCCACATCCATATTACCCCTACGCCTCTCTATTCCAGCCGCAACCACATTTCCCGTCCAGTCCTTGAAACTATACCTATGCCAGTTTGTCCCTTTCTGAATTGTTGATAGTTAGTTGATGGCATCGCTTTTGAATTTGCCAAGTAATATTGTCTAGATTTGAGGCTATTATTGTCTAGATTTTATTAAAGTACTATACATAAAATGTCATCAATCAAATATTTAAACTTAATCGTTATTAAATGTAGCAGCTTAAGGCAGTGTACAAATTAAGAAGACGACAATTATAGTTGTGTTTGGTGCTGCTTCGAATTGACCTGGACAAAGTGTGTGTGATTTGAGACTTTTGAGTTGCATTTATTGGAGAATGTGCCATGAATCTATCTTGATCTATCCTCGGGTTTGCTTATTTTTATATAAGCGATGGTACATTATATGTGAAGGTTCATTTTCTGATGAACAGTAATTTCAAAGTCTAGCACATGTTTGCTTGTGTGTGAGGGAATCACAAGATTCAATCTTTGCTTTTATCATGGAGACTTTGAATCAAATTTGATAAATAGGAATAAAGTTTATCTTTATGAAGGAACATTCTTTACCACAAAAGAGGTAAAAATATAGAATCGTGGGTGACAGTTTTGTGAGGATAGTGGGATCCATTTGATAGCCAGATTCTTCGGCAACCAAACTTTTTGAACTACGAAAAATTAATATTTTTTTTTTTTGAAATTCCGCCGTTAAATCATTCGATTTAGGTTTAAGTGGAATAAGTAAAAATCTCAACTACCTCATGCTCTTATAAAAAACGTATTATCTGGATTCGAACATGGGCCAGATCCTGAACCATTCAATCTCCTGAATATACTCGAACCCAAAAAAAAATTGAAAAGCCTAGATACCATTAATTCAAGGAATGAGGAACACAAAGTGTTGTGTGTGGTTCAAGTGCAAGGACAATCTTGGATTCTTTATCAAAACTTTAGGAGGAATTCCTAAATTGTTTTTTTTGATGATACAATCAAAGTATGTATTTAAATCTTAAATGGGCTTAGATGTACTTGGAGCAACTTGCGTTATTTTTTTTAACCCTTAATAATTTTAAGTTGTATCATTTATATCCTTATATAATTATATTTTGATCCAATAAAATTAATTTTCTATTTGTATGTCTATATTTTTTTTTTGTATTTTTTAAATTGTAATGTAATGTTTGCTTTTAATTTAAAAGAATAAATGCAAATTTTATTAACTAATATAATTATTTTTTATGATATATTTAATTTATTAATTCATCTTTAAAATTTAATACGAAATAGTCAATCATTTTAATGTAAATATTATGTTAATTAAGAGGTGAAATGTTAATTATTGAGAAATATTTAAAATGAAATATTTTTTAGAGTAAAATTTGAAGTAGTGGGTTGGAGTTGGGTATATAATTTGGTGCAAATCTTGCACCAAAATCTACTTCAGCATTGGGGTTGCCCTTACAAACAGTGATTTGGTGATTTTAAATATTTAATGGATTATTGATTCGATCGATTGAATCGACAAAACCAAATTATATCATAAATATTTTTAATTAATTAAAAATTAAAAAAAAAATATATTGAATTTTAATTTGGTTTTTTTCTAAAAAACTTTTAGGAACCGACCGGTCTGGTTCACTGATTTTACTGGTTTTGACTAGTTTATTATCAACCCGATTTTTAGAACTCAATCGGACCGCATTCACGATCAATTTCCGATTTGACCGGTTTAACCAACCGATCCAGTCTACTTTTTAAAACCGTGCTTTCAAGTATCAAGAAATTCTATTCCCCACTAATACATACACGGAGACTAATTGCTTGTGACTTCCAAATCTCTTGCCAGGAATATTAGTGATGTATTTATAAGTAATAATAGACTTCATCGATTAGTTAGATGTATTTTGAGTTGCCTTTTAATATGTACCAAGAATAAAATTATAAGTACAGAGAAATCTCACTTTGCTTCCCATGCAAATTTCATGCGGCACAATTTGCTTAAAAATGACATCGCAATCATCAATTTTTAACAAACATTATTTGAATTATGTTGTGTTTGACACAACGTACCATTTATTGACGTTAAATTGATATTGTTTTTAATTTTTATTATAGAGTAAAGGAATCAACGACACACAATATATGGACACCTCCATTGCTTTCAATGGTTTCTTTTCTACCAACCGATCATGGAAACTCGCCAAATCAAAAAGTGAGAATCATTTTGCTTTAAGAATAAATTTAGGGCTTCCATTATCATTCATGGGGTCCTTGGAAATTATGCTTATTATCAATTATTATCGAAATTAATAGTGTAGCCATGATAAACCTAGTGTTATATATAGGGGCAGCCCTGAGATTTTAATGGTCATAGACGAATTTAAAATTTTGTGGTCATTTATCAATAAAAGTGAGAATATTTTAGTACAATGAGTATAAATTTTCTTAAATTTATGGCTCCTAATTTTCGTCTAAATTTAGGGTTCTCGGCCGTCCGTCCGCGTCTGCAACCGTGATTATATATATACCATTTTGAATAATGGTAATTGTGGACCTGTGGTGATTTATGAGTTGTTGCTATTGGTGTTCATGTGTTGAAACAAACACAAAGTTCCAATTTTATTGCTTGGCTTCAAAGGGAAGTTCCAATTTCTTCTGTGAGCCTTAATTATCTTCACCCTAAGCTTAAAAAAACTTTTTTCCTTTTTCTTGAACAAGCAAAACCGAGAGAATGGACAAAATACAAAAGAATGAAAAACGGATAAAGCAAAAACAAAAGTTTATCTCTTCATTTGTTAGAGAGATTCTAAAGGCATTAAATCCCATGAAAAAAAGGGAAAAAATGAAATGACAAAAAGAAAGAAAGGAATCGTTTGGATTCCAAGCTCAAGTAAAATAATTCATCCTTATTTTCTTTTTAAATAAAGACTAGCTTTCACGAGAGATCTCGAAGAGGATGATAATAACCATCAAGACCGGTAGTCATAATGTGAGAACATAATTCAAAAGATAATAGAATCAGAATCAAATGCTAATAATTATATGAGTTTTTTTTTTATCCAATCACGTTATTGTGAGGAATCGAACCCAAAATCACTGTATGAAATATGAATGTCTTAATTGAGTTAGCTAATACTTGATCAAAAATGGGAAACTTTGATAAATCTTAAACTTACCTTCTTCTTTTTCTTTGTTTAAGTGATTTCTTCAGAAAAACAAATGCGTAAACTAACACATATTATATTATTGTCAAGGAAATGATGGTGTTAATTCTATTTTTATTGGTAATGTCCATAACAAAATAAGTTCAATTGAGTTGTAATTGAGTTGGAGTAATTGGACTAGTATTTGGCAGACTGTGCATGAAGATATCAGATATATATGCATTAGTGTTGCATTTGTGCTTACTTTCGAACGAGTGGCGTTCGTGTCAAATTCGTGTTTGGGTTCGAAGGAAACTTGGTAGTAGGTTCCCGTACGTAGTGCGTTCATCTCCTGTGCGAATGAAACCTTCTAGTGTGTTTGCGTTCGAGGTGCGTTCGAGTCTACATTCGAACGAGTTTGCGGAACATTGCGCGTTCGTCTTGCTTTCGAACGAGATTACGGGACTGGGTTATTTTTGACGCGTTTTTGAGCCAAATTTACACAAGGAATAACTAACTTTTACCCTTCATATATAAGCAAACATATAGCCATCTTAATAATGGTTGGAAACACATTATTCAGAGTTATAATGTCTTTTATTTTCAACCGATTGACAATTTACCTAGAAGACTTTATTGTTCATTTTTCTTCTTCCTTTTGGTGAGATTGTGCTTTGAGTTACCATCAACATAGGAACACTAGCCTAACCCAATTTCTTAACAATTCAGAGTTCTCAAGGAGGAAGATTGGTAGTCGGAGTTCCGACATTGCGAATTCACAAGGTTGATCTGCTTAGAGACTTAAGAGGTTATGAAGAAGGTCGTTTGCGACGGGCCCGATGAGTTCTTCAGATTATTATAGTCTAGAGGTATTAAAGTCACTGGAGTTACTGTCATAGGTCTTATACCATCACTGTAAGTTTTCTCATTATAATGGATTTTGGCTAGTAGAATAGATAACCAAAATGATTTTTTACTCGCATGAGTTTTCCATTTCGTTAACAAAATTACTGGTGTTGATTTTATTTTCTGTTTTATTTATTTACTTTTTTTTTTATAATTGTTAGACTTAAGGGTGCATGTTGGTAATCCATAGTAACAATAATTAAGACTTGTCTTAATTTATTGTGTATCATTACGCATAAAGTTAAAACCTTAGACTAATTTCGAATTTTCAATTGGTATCAGAGCTTGACCTCGCTCCTGACCCTTACTATGGATAAAAGTCAACACTTGAATTATCCGCTATTTTTTGATGGAACTGAGTACCTTCATTGGAAGGTTCCTATAACAGCGTTCCTATAATCCTTAGATAAAAGGGCGTGGATGTCAGTAGAGCACGGGTGGAAACCTCCCGTGGTTATGGTTGATGAGGTATCTTCCTCTAAAGATAAACTGACTTAGACAATAGAGAAGTTTGAAGCGACCAATAGAAACAACAAGGCTATTAATGCCATACATGATGCTGTTTGCTCCGCTGAGTTTAGGAGAATTTCAATATGTGAGATAACCAAGGATGCATGGGATATCCTTCAGAATCTTCATGAGGACACCTTGTCCGTTAAGAATAATAGACTCCATTAGCTTGTTACTAATTTTGAAGTCTATAGGATGAAGAATGATGAGACTTTTGCTGAGTTTTACGTTGAGATTAATGATATTGTTAACTCCAACTTTAACCTAGGTGAGACTATTCTTAAGAATAAGATAGTTAGGAAAATCCTTAGATCCATACCTGAATGATTTTTACCAAAAATCACAGTCATCGAGGAAAGTAATGACTTAGGTCACCTTAAAATAGAGGATCCGTAGGAAATTTTTAGGCTTATTAGAGAAAACTTCTTGAACAAAGAAATTCCAAGAACATAGCGATGAAAACCGCAAAGGAAGTTACCTGTGATTCATCCAATGATGATGAAGATGATACTCTCACAGATGCTGATGTGGCCATTTTTGTGAAAAAATTCAAAAAAATTCTTAAGATTATTGAAAGTGGTCGTGACACTGAGGGAGACAAATCTAGAGAGAGTAGCCATCGTATGAGCGAGTCTAGAGAGGACATGGATATAAAATCTCACGCTATCCAGTTCCATAAATGTGAAGTGTATGGGCATATTAGGTCTGAGTATCCCACATACCTAAAGTCTAAAGATAAGAAAGTTATGGCATACTCGCTTAGTGATTCAAAATGTGGCTATACTTCTAATGAATCTCATAAGGAGAAAAGAAATTACATTGTATTTTATTCGAGTGCGATGGGTGAGAGAGATGATAACATTAGTGATGTGGATGCTGATTCAGAATTCTCTCACAATGACTCTGTAGATAAAGATGGTCTTCAGGTAGCGTATACCGAATTGTTTAATGAGAGCCTCGCTATTGAGAAGACGAATGTTGAGGTCATTAAGAGGATATTGGAAACTGAGCTAGAAAAGAACGAAGTTCAAGCCAAGCTTGACAAAAGCCTCTTAGTTATTTATGACCTTGAGGAGAGGAATAAATGATTAGTTAATAGAGTCAAATTCTTATATGAAGAACTTGAAAATGTTAGAACCCCGATATATACATTGGACCGCAAGTTAGGGATTAACGTTGAGTTAAAATATGTAAGGCGTCATCATCTAAATCTGTACATATCTCTCTTAAACATGATTTAGGTAAGAAACATGTTGACCGTAGTCATATGGTTCCCCCTATTATTCCTCGTCCTATGACCCAACCTCAATCTAGAGCTGTGGTGGTTAAACCTCGCTCTCGGATGAGGTTTGTGCCTGTATGCCATCATTGTGGCAAGACCTGAGTGCTTCCTGTTGCACAAATAGAAGAAAAATTCTAAGAGTGTTTCACATAAACTTGATTCTTCAAATCTAGTTCGTCCAGTTTGTGCATTAGCTAAAATGACGCGATTCATTAGTGAGAAATTTGCAATGCTAACTAGGAGTTCTCAAGTGAAGGTGACTTCTAAGAAAGTTTGGGTGAGGAAGCGAGATGACTTCCCGTTGACTTCTAAATACCTTGAACAAAAAATGCGTGATGAGAGTGCACTTTGGTGTACCTTTTCTTAGATGTTGCATTCAATTTTCCCATTACATGTGTGTGTACTTGTGTTTTATGTTTTTGCATGACTGCATATTTTTATTTTCACTGCATATAGATGTGTGTGTGTTTTTGTTATGTCTCTTGGTATATAGGATGAAAACCTGAACATAAATTTCATAGTTGATTCTGAATGAATGGTAGTATGATATGCACTTAGAGATACAATTCTACGTACCATTGGACAATGACAAGCCATGTAGTGTCTTTTCTTATTTTTATGATAAAAGAAAAATACACACACACACACATATATATATAATGAAAAAGATCAAAAAGATTTTATGGTTTGAAAGAGCATGTAAAAACATGTGCATGTGGTCATGATATGTAGAATATATGTTTACGTATGTGAAATATGCTTTTATTTTTCTTGTTGTTCTGTGTGCATGAGTGTGTATGATGGATTAGTATATCTTGTGCTTGCATTTCACATGCACATTTTTGTTATTTTGAGGCTTGGTCGCATTATAAGTTTCTGGACTGGCAATCCATTATCTGTCATACTTAGATTACTAAATAGTATGAACTTTGACCGTATGACTTTATGCTATCCCCTTATAAAAGAAATAAAAAAACAGTTTAAATGAGTCTCATGTGCAAAAGCACCAATGGGCCAAATTCAAAAGATAAAGGCAAAAACCCTTCACTCGAAAGAGTTTATTTAAGAGCTCATATGTAGGGGAGAATATTATAGCATGCAACAATGATGCTTATTTTCAGGTCCTAGTGGCGCTGGGTTTGAACACCTATTTTGTAGACTTGGTGTGATATGAGATGTGATTTCTCTGGTTGTGTCCCACTTATAAAATAAGGTTTTAAGCAATGACTTGTTACACACTTATCTTTTCACGTAAGTACTCACTATGCTTTGGTGTTTATTTCATATGTATGCGTATATTATTTAGCATGATCAAAAGTGGTGCGTATTATCTTGTGGTATAAACATTTGAGTACTGATCGGGTATCATTATACTTGTTTGAAATGCTGTTTTGAGTCGTTTTTGATATTTTTTTAGTCATTGTGTGCTTGAGTGTACGTTCCATGTCATTGCATATTGCATTTCATTTAGCATTGCATAATTGTGAGTTCTTTCGTTTACTTCCCATGTGTTCATTTTGCTAATTGAGAAGGACTGTTAGTGAGAGGGAGTGAGTTAAGTTTGCATAGTCTCTTACATGTGATTTTTAACACGTTGTCTTTACCCATTATCATTTTGTGACAAAAAAAGGGGAGTATAATATCAGTTTTTGCTATCTCCTTTAAGGGGGAGTGAGATTTTTTATTTTTTATTTTTATCTGCTATTTATATTCCTTATACTTTATAAGGTATTTTGTTGTTTGTGGATGTTTCAGGTGAGCAATTTAGAAGTTAGGTGGCATCAAGACTACTTGGTTAGATATTAGATCAAGTCATATTATAATAAGTCACTGTCTTGATGGTTGGTAGTTGGATATTTTATTTTTAGGTTTTTTTACCATAGTCTTTGTATTAGGTAGTAGATTTGTCATGGAATGCCAAAGTGGGAGATTGTTAGTTCTATTTTTGTTGGCAATGTCTGTAACAAAACAAGTTCAATTAAGTTGGACCAATTAGACTGGTATTTGGCAGACTATGTATGAAGATATCAGATATGTGTTAATGTTGCGTTCGTGCTTATGTTTAAAAGAGCGGCGTTCGTGTCACGTTCATGTTTGGGTTCGAACGAAACTTAGTAGTAGGTTCCCATGCGTAGTGCTTTAATCTCCCGTGAGAAAGAAACCTTCCAGGGTGTTTAAGTTTGAGGTGCTTTTGAGTTTGAGTTCAAACGAGTTTGCAGAACAATAAGCGTTCGTCTTGCGTTCGATGAGAGTTCGAACGAGAGTATGGGACTATGTTATTTTTGGTCGCATTTTTTAGCCAGTTTTTCACAATGAATAACTAACAATTATCCTACCTATATAAGCAAACATAGAGCCACCTTAATAATGGTTGGAAACACATTATTCAGAGCTATAACGTCTTTTATTGTTAACCAACTTGACAATTCACCTTGAAGACTTTATTGATCCTTTTGTCTCCTACCTTTTGGTGAGATTGTGCAAGTTACCATCAACACAGAAACACACCCCTAACTCAATTTTCTAAGCCTTCAGAGTTCTTGAGAAGGAAGAAATATGGTCGGAGTTCCGACATTGCAAGTGTTTGGGCCAAATTTGGTCCAGGGGTAGTTTCGTCATTTTACTTCAGACCCAATACTGGACGCACCCCTAAAGCCTCCAAATCAAACCCCAAAGACATAATGTCGGCCCAGGCCCGATGAACACCAACACCCATAACCGAAGGACCATCCATAGGCCGGCCCACGTAACGCCTAAGTTCATAAATACCATTTATAAATTCAACAGTTTCCAGCCTACAACGGGCAAATGCAGTGAATATCCCTCATAAAGTCGACCGTTACCAAGACTCAACGGACGAGTAATCAAATGCACACCCTCAGATAGGTATATAAGAAAGAAGGCTCCATGAGGACGGGGGATCCAACTTCTAAGCTCTCCTACCCATAGCTTTGGGACATTCTCAAGCTCGCCACTCCTACCACTTACCGCTCTCACGGCATTCAACGGAATTCAAGGTAGCTTCTAACCTTGACCTTCCATCTATTACTGCATATGTTCATTTACTGACTTGGGCGTCGGAGTGCCCCCGGCACCCACCACACCGGTGGGCAGTACTCCCGCTCACTCTACACCTTTGTTTTGCAGGATCGCTAGTGCCCCCAACTACAAATTCTCGATTGTGGACCTCGGGCGAAAACCAGCGTCTACAATTTGGCGCCCACCGTGGGGCCCTAGCGATTCATAGCATGAAAAAATCTCACCATCTACGACCCTTCCCCTACTCGTATGCACCACGCAACAAGCAAACACCAGATCTCATGATCACTTAATTAGTCACCCTCCAAGAAAAATTACAAACATTCACCCCAGCAATCCTATCATTTGATCCAACACTTGGATCATTCCATACACATCCACCTGTCGACCAGGGAATATCCTCATAATCCACAACCATACTCCAATCGACCAATAAACTCTGTAGAAGGATTGCCCTCACTTCCAGACTACATGAAAAAAGTGTTATCTTCTTCAGACGACATTAAAAAGATCCTCATCTCCTCCAGAAGCCATTAATAGATTGTCAATAATTTTAGACTCAATTCAACCAGTCTCATGGACCTACATCAGGAACAAGGCGTGTCCCTTCGATGGAATCGGCATAAGGAGATTGTCCCATTTGACAATACCCAAATGAAGATTTGGTGAGGACTTCCCAGTCAACATTACCAGGTATGGCCTGCACTTTTAAAGAATCTCTCAGTCGACATTAGACTTATAGTTGGTATTATAATTTATAGTATGAAACTTGCTATGGATGTCCTAGTCGACATAAGAATTTACAACTAGGCAATAGTTATGGATGGCTCAGTCGACATTCACAACGTCTGGTATATAACTTGTTAGGGATGCCCCACTCGATATTAGAGTGTTGTTGAGGATGTCCCGATTGATACTGCTTTGTGTAGCTTGTCATTTGCCAAAGATTTCATTCGACACCCCACATAATAAGCTTTGACACTTGTTTAAGATCCCATCCGACATGAGATGGAAGAAGTTCTAGCTAGTCTGAGACTCCACTCAACACTAGGAGGAAAGTTCTTATCTAGAGGCAAAGCTTTCAGTCGGCATGACTTGATTGCATGATCAACGAATGGATGAAGATCCATTCGACACGAAAATCCATCACGAGGTGAGTGTCCCACTCAACGCTGTGAAGATGTAGACTCGGCTTAAAGAAGATACTCCAATTGGAGAAAGCTCTCTGCCTCGTAACCATGATCAGATCATTTAAATACCGCCCATCATGAAACATCCATGTCGTCCCAATATATGGACCAGTCCTCCACGAAATGAGACCGGCCATCCAATTGTCGAGGCAGGCCATCATAAAAAAAAAACCCATTTATTCAGTTAACTGAACCCACATGCCAATCCATGAAGCCCATGAAACAGCGCATGTGAAAGCCCAATAAGTTTCCAGACTGGTCCAAAAGCCAACAAACATTCACCCACGTGCAACCAAGTGAGTCAACTTTAGAACTACAAACAATCCCACATCGCCTAGGAAGGTGACTTTGGAACCCTCCAACAATTCCCACGCAGCCTCATTGCACCATTTATGTGATGGCCCAACCTAAGTCCATTTGTGCCACCCTACATTCCTACGCCCATCATGTGCTCCAAATCATTTAGTGTCTCAGCCGTGGGCAGTCCCACTCGACACTGACAGTGCAAAGATTCATCTTGAAGCAGCTTCCCCAAAGAATAAAAGAACCCACACTCCATTCCACGAGCCAGCTGCAGGGCTGCCGAATGAGAGGCCACTCGACAGTCCACAACTCGCACATAAGCAAGTCCAAACCAATCCGAACTCCGTACGGAAAATTGAATTCGGCTCTACAATGGTGGTACAGGAAGAAGATGCAAAGCAATAGCATGACAATTGAATAGTCAGATTTGTTTCCAGATATTCTTGGCTTTACGACATTCTCTCAAACAGTTGATAGGCATTATTTGGTTCTACGGGAGAGAGTCGAAAGTTAAAGTTCATACCACCATTACATTCAAAAAAAAAAAAAATATGTCTCAAGGATACATAAATTGTTTCAATTGATACTTTAAAAAAAAAAAAAAGTAATGCATTCAATTGGTTGGCCTTGCTGAGGCTTGCCTGTGATTCGTCTGGTTTTGGACTCCACTTCGCCAAATTGTTGGGATTTGAGCTTGTGGTTTTGCTCCTTCTACGTGTCGGCTGAAACGCTATTTGGTTTGTTCAGTGGCCGCATGTTTTTGGATCGTTTGTGGGCTGGAGAGCGATGGTGGTCGAGCAGATCTTCCGTTGCTTTGGATGCCTATTGTAGGTCCTCAATTGGGCTCCATATCGTGAGTAGGTTTCTCGTGGGCTGTTATGATGGACTGAAGGTGGTGGGGGTTGGTCGTGTTATGGACCCAAGCTTTGGGCGATTGGCTAACTTAAGGGCTAGTTGCTGAGCAGTCGAATGATTCAGATTAGCAGGGATTTGTGGCCTAGAACTTGGAGTTGACGACCTTGAGCTCTGGGATGGTCGCGTCTTGACCACTGTGGAGCTGGTAAGAGATGGATAAATTCTTGAAGGAGCTGTGGATCTTGATGCTATTGGGCGGGCAGATGGTGTGGAAGGTCTAGCAGAAGATACAGAACAGACGCTTAGAGAGGCTGGTCTAGTAGATAGAAGAGCGAGTACTAAACTGCTTCTAGGAGGTCTTGAGGAATGGACATAATGGTTGTTGCTTTCTGATTAAGGAACGAACAAATCGTACATACCTCATAAGTTCACAAAGTCAGAGAAAAGAAATTAAAAGAAAAGGTCCACGTGAGATGAGAGAAAAATAGGAAAGCAAGATGGGCCCGGATTGATTTATTGTTTGATTAAAGAAGAAGAGTTGGCATGATAAGAGAGAAGATAAAACAAAAAAAAACAAAGAAGACTCTGACCAAAATAAGAAAAAGAAGAAAGTAGCCTATAATTTTGACTAAAACAAGAATAGCGTGTGGGCCATGTCGTCTCAAACTTTGTTCATTATAAAAATAAAAGCCTGCAAGCAAGCGGCTGACATATACTGCCACACATCCATTTTCCCCACACTACACACTACAAAAACCCATAGCCTCTTATCCAAA
Source organism: Zanthoxylum bungeanum (assembly GCA_019454045.1). Lineage (NCBI taxonomy): Eukaryota > Viridiplantae > Streptophyta > Magnoliopsida > Sapindales > Rutaceae > Zanthoxylum > Zanthoxylum bungeanum. The sequence continues at coordinate 35,962 of SKCR01026351.1, forward strand.
AGTACAGCCCCCCCCACGAGCAGCTACCACCCGGCACTTTTAAAGCTGCCACACGCTATGTTTATCTGAAATGAAGATTTTTGTTGAACACAAAATGACGATTCATGGGGAATGGTCATGCGACAGTGGAACCCATAAATGAATGGGTATCTTATGGTGTGGATGCTGGAAAAAAAGATACTGATGATGTCTATCCAGTAGATTCATGTAGATTGAACTGGGGCGAACAAGTGTGGATACCAGAAACTCAACAAATTGAAGTAGTAGTCGTGTTAGTGAACTTGCATGACTTCTTTGTCTTGTATTCCGTCACTCATATCAAGTGATGGCACAAAGTAGACTCATTGTGGTACTCCGGGCCGTGAACCTTGGTAGCTAATGATAAATGCGCCCATGCTACATGAATATAAAGCAAAGGCAACAAAACCGCATGACCGTCATACTATCCATACTACAAGGTGGATGGCTATCAACTTCAAGTTACATGGAAAATTCCCAATACCCCTAGACTACTTGGAATGTTAATCAACTCTTCCACACTAAATCAAAGAAATGCCGTATGACAAAGTTGAAGACCTGGACTACTCTTGTATGGAGTGCATCCTGAACCTTCATCTGGTTCAGTCGACCGGGGACATCCCTCCCAGACTCGTGTCGAGTCAAGTTGTAGACATGGATTAACACATGTCGTATGACTTATATCTTCCTGAACCATCATCTGGTTCAGTCGACCGGGGACATCCCCCATAGACTCATGTCGAGTCAAGTTATAGACATGGACTACACATGTCGTATGACTTATATCCTGAACCTTCATTTGGTTTAGTCGACCGGGGACATCCCCACGGACTCATGTCGAGTCAAGTTATAGACATGGACTACACATGTCGTATGATTATATCCTGAACCTTCATTTGGTTTAGTCGACCGGGGACATCCCCACGGACTCATGTCGAGTCAAGTTGTAGACATGGATTACACACGTCGTATGACTTATATCCTCCTGGACTCATCAAGTCAGTCGACCGGGGACATCCCCATAACTCATGTCGAGTCAAGTTATAGACATGGACTACACATGTCGTATGACTTATATCCTGAACCTTCATTTGGTTTAGTCGACCGGGGACATCCCCACGGACTCATGTCGAGTCAAGTTGTAGACATGGATTACACACGTCGTATGACTTATATCCTCCTGGACTCATCAAGTTCAGTCGACCGGGGACATCCCCCATAAACTCATGTCGAGTTAAGTTGTAGACATGGATTACACATGTCGCCTCCTGGACTCATCAAGTCCAGTCGACCGGGGACATCCCCCATAGATTCATGTCGAGTCAAGTTGTAGACATGGATTACACACGTCGTATGACTTATATCCTCCTGGACTCATCAAGTTCAGTCGACCGGGGACATCCCCCATAAACTCATGTCGAGTCAAGTTATAGACATGGACTACACATGTCGTATGACTATATCCTGAACCTTCATTTGGTTTAGTCGACCGGGGACATCCCCACGGACTCATGTCGAGTCAAGTTGTAGACATGGATTACACACGTCGTATGACTTATATCCTCCTGGACTCATCAAGTTCAGTCGACCGAGGACATCCCCCATAAACTCATGTCGAGTTAAGTTGTAGACATGGATTACACATGTCGCCTCCTGGACTCATCAAGTCCAGTCGACCGGGGACATCCCCCATAGATTCATTTCGAGTCAAACTTATAGACATGGATTTCGCATGTCGTATGACTCATATCTTCCTGGACTCATCAAGTCCAGTCGACCGGGGACATCCCCCATAGACTCATTTCGAGTCAACTTGTAGACATGGAGGGCACATGTCGTATGACTGATATACTAACCTTCATCGGGTCCAAACGATTGGGTACTTCCCCAATGGCTCTTGTAGACACAAGTTGATAACCTGACATTCGTTTGGTTTAATTAGTAGGCAGCATCAACGCTCGAGTACAGCTACATAATATGGCCTCGTCCCATGCGACACATGCGTCAAGTACTCTCCAAGCCAATGACTATTGACTTAGAGAGTAGGGGACAAACTGGTTGGGCCAAATTTGGTCCAGGGGTAGTTTCATCATTTTACTTCAGACCCAATACTGGACGCACCCCTAAAGCCTCCAAATCAAATCCCAAAGACATAATGTCGGCCCAGGCCCGATGAACACCAACACCCATAACCGAAGGACCATCCATAGGCCGGCCCACGTAACGCCTAAGTTCATAAATACCATTTATAAATTCAACAGTTTCCAGCCTACAACGGGCAAATGCAGTGAATATCCCTCATAAAGTCGACCGTTACCAAGACTCAACGGACGAGTAATCAAATGCACACCCTCAGATAGGTATATAAGAAAGAAGGCTCCATGAGGACGGGGGATCCAACTTCTAAGCTCTCCTACCCATAGCTTTGGGACATTCTCAAGCTCGCCACTCCTACCACTTACCGCCCTCACGGCATTCAACGGAATTCAAGGTAGCTTCTAACCTTGACCTTCCATCTATTACTACATATGTTCATTTACTGACTTGGGCGTCGGAGTGCCCCCGGCACCCACCACACCGGTGGGCAGTACTCCCGCTCACTCTACACCTTTGTTTTGCAGGATCGCTAGTGCCCCCAACTACAAATTCTCGATTGTGGACCTCGGGCGAAAACCATCGTCTACAGCAAGTACTAAGGGTTGATCCGCTTAGAGACTTTAGAGGCTCTAAAGAAGGTCGCTTGGTGCGGTGCGGGTCTGATGAGTTCTTCGTGTTGTTACAGTCTAGAGGTATTAGAGTCGGCGTAGTTGCTACCATAGGTCTTATACCATCACGGTAAGGTTTCTCGTTATAGTGGATTTTGGCTGGTAGCCTAGATACCCTAAGTGATTTTTTACTCGTATGAGTTTTTCACATCGTTAACAAAATTGCTAATGTTGATTTTATTTTTTGTTTGATTTATTTGCTCTATTTTATAATTATTAGACTTAAGGGTGCATGTTGGTAATCTATAGTAACATAAATTATGACTTGTTTTAATTTATTGTGTATCATTCAATATATGGTCAAAACCTTAGACTAACTTTGAATTTTCAGGTGGCATATGAATAAAAGAACCATAGATACTTGTATTTAACATAAAAATCATTCAACAATTGTCACAATCCATCGACCAGAAAGCTTAGTGAAATCGCACAATTTATAAGATATTATAGGATTTTGTTTTTTATTTTTTAATTTTTTATGTGGTAAAAGATTAACTAAAAGTAATAGTAATTATAACCTCGGTTTTCCTTTTAATGTTTCTGACGCTGAAATTGTCTATAATATGTAGAAATGATGAGCTATCAATATGTCTATATTTACCGCCCTTTTATCTTGTATTTTGTGTGTTATCTTGAGTTGTGTGAGCATTTTGATACGTTTTTTTTAATGTGTTTTGTTGATCAAAATCATATTACAATTAGATCAGACTTAACGAGCAATAAATCGACAAATTTGAAGCAAAATCGAACCATGTTCCAGAGTTCAACATGGGCGTTACGATACAGTATAATGCAAATTTGAGGCAGGAAGTGAAAGTTGTTGTGTGTCGTGACTCTGGTCAATGAGCATCACGACGCCCGATTGAAAGGGTCCAGCATTACGACATCAAGACTGGCGCATCACGACACAGATGCGTTTCCTAGTGCATGAAGAACTCCAGTTTCTAAAGAAAGAAAGCTCACATCATTTCCCATATAAACATAAGTTTGTCCCAAAAACTAAACAGAAGATTCATAATATACTTTTGGAGCCTCGAAGACATAGAAGAACACCTAGAGTAAGGCAAGAACGAGTGCTTCCACCGGTGTTGGAGATTGAAGCTGACGTCTGCAACGAGAGTTCTTTTTGTCTCTTATTCTCTAGTTTTATCTTTATGAGTTCTTGTCTTACACAAGTGATTAGTTTCTGTTTATTGAATATTATGTGTAACTAAATTATCAGTTTATGGTTGTAATGGATCTTAAACACTTATTTAATTAATTGGTATCTCTAGCTTGTGTTGAATATTTTTATTTTGATAAAGTTAATTATTGTGAATGTATTATTAGACAAAAATGTCCATGTAGTTGAATTTCAAATGTACACTCATATGAAGAGTATAATAATTCTCTTTTAATCTTTATAGTTTATTAGTTTTAGCTAATTACATAATTAATCTTTGTATTTTAAAAAATATTTCTAAATTAATGTCCATGTCGTCACTTCATTTGCTATTGAATTTAAAATTTCAAACAGGAAAATATATATTTTTTTGGTCTTATTTAATTAAAAAATTTGCAAATCAGTCATGTAAAATTCATATATTAAAAATATTTTAACAGATATATAACAGGACATTTTAGAATTTTTAAAAATGCAAGAATTAATCATCCCATGCTCTGCAACCTCATAATAACAACTAGAGTTCCCATTTCGTCAGCCGTTTGATCATTGTATTTTAGTTTCCTTGTTTGTTTAATAAGCATCATAAGCCGGAATGCATTGGTTGGTAATAGTTAATGATAAAGGTAAGATTTCCGATCTTATATAGGAAGGGTAATAAGTGTAGAATATGTTTACAAGGTCTCTCTTACTTAATAGTTTGAATTGGTATTAGAAGGTTATGGATGGAAAATTATTGAAGGGAAATACAAATATTAATAATGAAATGAATGAAAGGAAATTCTGTGTAGTTTTATATATAATGAAAGGAATTGCCGTTAATCCAACAACAATATAGTGAGGACATAATTCATTTAAAGACAGTGAATACACGCTCAAAGCGTTCTATTGATATTTATTCTTTCTAACTCATGGTTTGATTGTAATCTCCTTGAAGAATCCTAACAAGAAAGTTACCTTTGTCTGTTCATGGACAGTTCTGATTTTTGTTTTTTGTACAAAGCTACCCTTGTTTCAAAAACTTGGAAGGAAATGGGGAGTTTCAATGTGCAAACGATGATGAGGACTAGAATTTAGCCAAGTATTTTGAAGGTTTCATGACATAGGTGGTAGATAATTGATACAGATGATTGATTGATATCTCAAAATTTAGTTAAAATTAGTGTCCCTAATTCTAAATAAATTTTAAATTTTAAGTATATAATATAATTTTTATATTTTATTGATATTATCCTATTTTAAAAACTCGTTTAAAACTTCTAAATTTAAGATAATTCAATGTCACACCTGAGAAGCTCAAGGTCAAGGGTGGAGGGAAGAACTGCTTAATTCATTAGGCGTAGTGAAATTGGTCAACAGTCAAAAGCATTGATGTGCTTTTTTCTTTTTAATATATCAATGCCCCAAAAAAGGCTCTTATGTTCTATTTTCCTCGAAATTCTCTAACCCATATTCCACACGATTAAGTTGATCATCGTCACACGAACCATATTATCTTCATTCACAACCTTCGTTATGATTTCTTAGAATAAAAATCAAGAACCGCAATAAAAACTTTCTAAAGTTCAATTTCTTTTAGAGTTGCTTTAATTAAAGGGTGATAAAACAATAACAAATTTATTATGAAAACGACATTATCTTAATTGTTAATTTAAAAAAAAAAAAAAAATTCAAAACCACGATATAGTTGTAGTGATAATTTTATTTCTATTTTATCATCATGTTATTATATTTTGTGCTTTGCTTTGGACATGATATGTAGATATTCAAGGATAAATAACAAAATAAAAATTTAACAAGAAAAATAGCAAAATCCTCATGCGAAATTAAATGAAGCTCTTATAATGTTTTAATTTAAAACTAAACAAAAACCCCATATAAAAGATTTTATTATAAATATTTTAATTATTATTATAAAATATGATGAGATTTCTATTAGCGATATATTCTCATTGATGGATTTTGATGATGTAATGCTAGAGACTTCGAGGAGTATTCACGAGCATCGAAACACATTAGTTGTAAAGAGTCAAATGGATGTGAAGACTCAAGCGCCAAAATGAAGAAATTCTAATGTAGTATTATAGTTTATTGCTCTCATTGTAAGTAAATATATTATTCAAGTATTATAAGCTCATATGACTCATGCACATTCATATAGATGCATTAAAGTCATGTACAAAATAGTTTTAATATTCAAATCTTGTGTTTTTTGCACTAGAACTGGCATACCGGTCTCCCACACCAGCATATCAACACCTCTGCTGTGTTCTGAGCAGCTTTGCATTGCCTCGGACTACTCCATATCGGTCTCTCATACTGGTCAGTCTAGAGTTTGCACTGTTACTGGAACCGGACTAGAGCATACTGGCATTCATATCGGTGTACATCATCATTTTACATGATCTCTGAAACCAGCATGATCTATACCAATCTCCATACTAATCAGTAATCCGGTATGTGCGCTTTAATCTTCAACGGTCATATAACCGTTTAAATTGCAGGATCGACATACTAGCCACTACAGACAGACATACCGGCCTCATCGCATAAAATATGGACAATTTCATTTTCTCTATAAATTGAATCTCAATTTCATTTTTGCCAACTCTAACACTTTCATACATTTTCTCTAAGGCAAAAACATTGAGAATAACTTAAATCTTCTTGATCAAACACTCTCATCTTAATCAAAGCTCACACACTTTATCTTCATACACATTTAGTGAACTTGATTTACTTGAGTTAGAAACTCACATCCTAAATCTTCTTATCTTTTGTTAGTGCCCAAATTGTATTCTAAATTTTCATATTTCAAACACTTGGTTGGGAAATCCATTATTGAGTGGGTATACTCAAAATAGTAATTTGTAAAAGTTACAGAGTGAACCTAAGTGACTAAACTCTTGGTGTTGTTTAAAAGTTTGAGATGATCCTAAAAAACTCTTGGTTTGGGGTAAACCACGAAAAACTCTTGGTTGCGAGTGCGCTACGAAAATCTCGGTGTAAAGTGTGGCATCACTTTGACATAATGAAAAGTTTCAAGCGTGACTTGGGAGAGTGCACGTAGGCAAAGAGTTGGCTGAACCACTATAAACTATGGTGTCAATTTCTCTGTCCCTAAACTCTTTATTTATCGCAAGTTATATTTTATATTTGCATATCATTTAGTAACTTGCATTTGGAAATATATTGTGATTGAGAAAATTGCACATTAAGCTTAATTGATAAAACTACTAGTTTAGTAGTGTAAAATTGAAAAGAATTTATAATTCCGTAAATTTAGGTCATTATCAAATTCATCATCTCTCTCATTTCTTGAGTATATAGAGATTGTTGTTTGTATGGTGAAATTTCAGATATCAGGTTTCTTTCATTTTCCCGTATAATAACCTGATAAAGCATAATCATTCACGGTTTTACAACTTTTTATTATAACTAATACTACTATCATAAGTATTACATTTTTATTTATTAATTAATTATTATTAATGTTGACGGGTGATTTTCATCCCAGGGGTAGTTTCGAGATAACCATCCCGAGACAATCCTCATTCAACCTTAAATTTGTTTGGTTATGGGGAGACCAAAGGCAAATATAGTAAAAATCGGAGAAAACACAAAGATCGACAAAAGAGTTTTAATGTGGTTCGGCGGAGCGAGTCCAGCCTACATCCACGGGCATAAAATGAGATGTTACTTTTATTACGAAAACCAGCTCGGCCGACCTATTTTAGTGAAGGTCTAAAGAAACCGAGCAGTTTGCTTATGGTGTTTTATAAGTAGTGCTCATTTTCTTTCAGTTACAAGTTTCACTATCCCCTTATGAATGAATTTACTTCTCTTTATATATCCAGAGGATTACAACACTGTTCCTCCAGCTTTATGACGTTTCCCGCGTGATCTCCGACTGATTGACGGGCTCTCTGCCCCAGGACTATCGTCGCCGAAAGCGAGCCTGCCGTCTGACGGCCTTGTAGGCACTGCATTTTTGCATATAAGTCCCGATGATGAGTCTCGTATGGAGACACTACCTCTTTGATTGTGAAAGCCGCGGGAAACGGACGTTGGAAGGGTAAAGTTGGAAATTAGCATTTGGTTGGATTTAACTCGCTTGTTTAGCTTCAGGTTCGCTTGTTGGACCTCCGTTTTAAAACTTAACCTTAGCCCAAGCCCATTAATCACATCCAATAAGAATTAAAACATTTAAAATATATGTCACAAATTAAACTAAAATAAATTAAAACTAATTAAATTAAATTAAAACAAATTAAGTGAAATCTAAATTAAATTAAATTAAAACCAATTATAACCAATTAAATCAAAACCAATTAAATTGAAATTAAATTTAATTAAAACTAAATCTAATTATTAAACCAAATTAAATTAATCATTTCCAAAATTTAAAAATCACCTACCAAATTAAATTAAATCAATCACCTAATTTAAATAATTCACCACCTAAATTACATATTTCTTGCCTAAAATAATCAAATTAAATACACCTAATATTAATTGATTTTATTTCCTTTCAAAACCATGCACAAAACCATGCAAACCCTACATTCCCTCTCTATATAACTACACAAATCTAACCCTAGGTTCCTCTCTCTCCCGACGAAAAGACACGGCAAAATACAAAAAAAAAACCCTAATTAGCCAAGACTTCACGGCCGGACGGCCAAAAGATAAAAAACCCTAAAGCTTCCCTCGTCTCGGCTCTTTGATACGATTCTCTCTCTCGGCAGCAGCCACAAAAACAACCATTCTCTCTTCATCCAAACTCCTTCATCAGCCCTTCACGTAACCTTCAATCCAGACGCCACATGCCTCCTTTATCAAGCCTGCCAATAACGCTAACTCACTCACGTATCAATACGCCATCAGCCCTGCAAATTGACCTAGAACACCCACGCTAAAGCAGCAACTCATTCATCAAAAGCCATACACGGTAGCCCACACCGAGAACCCTATGACACCTCCAGCAGCCACACCATTCTCGTAGCAGCCATAGCTTCTGAGTTCAAAACCCCTCACGCATAAGCCTCCGTTCAACACGTACCTCCACTCAATCCTCACGCACCTGACTCCACTCAGCAAATCCTCACGTAAAAAGAGCCATCTGCTCCTTCACGCTACAAACCGCTTCTCACAAACACAAACTGCCCCTCACCGACAGCCCCCCTAAATCCCCTCTAGCCGAGCACTCTGCTGCCCTTAAACCTTCACTAGCCGAGCACTCTACAGCCCCCTAATACCCTCTCCATTTACGCCGTCCACCAAAACACAAGCCACGTGAACCGACCCCCCCTCACTGTCATAGATTAAACCCTAAACCGATAACAAAACAGTAAGCAAACTGCCCCCAAAAACCTTTCGACGTGAGCCAAATAACCGAACGTAAACTCAGCCCTACCTAGGGCAATAACCCTAAAACAGTACCGAAAAAATAGCTCACAAATCGGAGAAAATGTAACCAAAACCGACCAGAAAACAGTCTCTAAAACAGCCTACAAACTGCCCTAACTGCACCCCAAAAATAGACTAAAACAGCAAGCATAATTCGTGATCAGAAATAGCAGCGAAACGGAGTGAAAATAGCAACCCGAACAACAAAACAGCGAGGAAAAATGTTGGATTAGTGAACCAGAAAAGTTGCGGAGCATTCATCCTTCCGACGGCCGTGTAACGCGCTTTCGAGAGACGACAAAAGAGGTTAGACCTGAGGGCGCCTTTTTATTTATTATCTTTCTTTTATTTTAATCGTTTATTAAATTTAATTCGCATGAGAGTCGTTATTTGATTTGTGTTGTGGCTGTTGGATGAATGGATATGTGTTCTCTTTTATGGTATATCAGATGGAAACTCGGACGTAAATTCCGTAGCCGAATCCGAATGGACGGTAGTGCGGTTTGTACTCGGGATACAACTCCACGTACCGCTTGAGAGATACACATGTTTCATTCATCCAACATTGTATTCGAGCATGATTAGGTTGTTAGCATGTTATTTATCTTAAGCATGATTTAGTCGATAGAATTTTCGTTCTTTATGCATGATTAGGTTGTTTTTATCATATTAGGGATTTAATTTATATTTATGCTTAGATTCTTATTTATTTTCCGCATTAGATAATTAAGCATGCTCGTGTGATGATTGTATGTTATTGCGTGTTTGCCGTTATGACAACTTACTTTAAAGCATGCGAACTTAGGCGTAGGCTATCTTTGAGTACATGTTGAGTAGAGTCGGTTAATTTATTGCACAAATCATATCGTTACAAGTGACATAAGTAAGGGAACATTCCAAACCCAACGGTTTGAGGTCTTCCCTTGCGAGGGGTGAGTGCGGCCTTAAATCTTTGTCCCGGTTCACACCGGGTGGCGACTCCATTATTCTCCGGTTTAGTGCCCCGTGGGCTACTCCGTACTCCCAACCGGGCCGCGAGCCCGGAACAGCATGCGTCACCCAGCTCCTGTGTCCCACAGTCTGGCGACTCCACTGGGGACCTAAAGAATCGGCCCTGAAATCCTGTCTTGTGATGTGTATGATTTGTGCTTTAGTTGACCGTTTCTATAGTGGGTTGAGGGGGTTTTAATCAAAGGCATTGTCATAAACCCTCATGAGAACCATAGTTGTATATCCTATAGAAGTTGCCCATTTATGCTTTTGATAACCACATGCATATTACATCTCATACATCGCACGCATCTCTTGCATACACGCATCATGATAACCCCGTGTCTTAAAAGCCATTATAGATATCCATTGGGTTAGAGAAGAAAAAAGGCTTGTCAAGAAGAGTTTAGCAAACATAGATATCGGGGAAAAGGAAACCAAGAAACAGAAAACCTTGCGGCAAGGATAGAAAAACCATTGGGGGGCCTTCAAAAAAAAAGAGAGAAAAGAAAAAAAAAAGAAAAAAAAATAAAATAAAAGGAAAGAAAAAAGAAGAAAAAAAAAATTGTTTGTTTTTAGTCCTTGATAGTTAGACATAAGTCCGATGATGAAATTAATTGCTTTAGGGTGAAACCTTAGAAACGATAAACCCTTGATGTGTTTTTATCTGATACTTTGAATAGTTGATCTATGTTAGACTCATGAGCACTTAATTATAGGTTCTTAGCTGTGAAAACCTGAGTAGTTAGCAAAGTGACTAGTTGAAGAAATTGTAGGTCGGTGAATGACCTTTCGCCTAAATGTCTATCCAGATTTGCTTGTGTTATGATGTGTGGTATGGTTGAAAATAAAAGAAAAGTCTCTAAAGAAAAGAATTGAACCGCCTATAACCGATAAGCGTGAAGCTACCCATGGGTGAGTATTAGGACCACCATTAGGAGAAATGCTACCTTAAAGGGTAGGTGCGTTGAAAAAAAAAGAAGAAAAAAAAAAGAAAAAAAAAAGAGACAAAGGAAAAGAAAGAAAACCATACCACATTGAGCACTGAAAAGCAACTGTTGGGGTTGGTGCTCAGAGCGCCAATCCGGACCGTATTTATGTCTGATTCATGAATACGAACATCCCCTTATTCCATAATATTACTTATTTATGGTTGCACCTCTTGTTCTTATGTACGTATTCGATCTGATTACGATTAGATTGAAACTAAATGTGGTTTAGTGATATGTATATATTAGACAAAGGCCCGATAATATATAATGCAGTACACAGTTACAAAGTTAGTTTGTAATTGACATTGGGAAGTGTCACTGCTATATGTATATTATCAAACATAGTTCCTGGTCAAGATTTGCTAACACGGGTCGGTTAGTCAAATCCGTTGAGACCAGTACATGTCGTATATCGAGACTTGGTCCGATGGTTTATCCCAATGAACCATGAGTCTTTGGAGACTCGTATAGACGTGTAGGTGTTTATAGTGGATAAACACTGAACGGCTCACCGAAGATTCTTAATGGATGGTACGCCAACGTCAATAAGAATCTTCTCGGGTTGAGTAGCATAGTGGTCCTTCTACTTGAGACACCACTGTGGATGTATGAGACATCATCCACACTTAGATGGCAGTCATGTCACCGATCTATTTAGATCAGACCTCCGCCTGTTCGTTGGGTGTGGATCGATCCTCAGGATATCCTGTGTGTGTCAAGATAGGATCCGTCAGTTCTGTGTACAGAGCATAGGTAGTCCATATATTATTAGCAGTCTGTTAAATCTGTGGCCACAGTATACATCGGAAGTAAGTTCCGAGTGTTATTTAAAGATTGCTAATAGATACGTCGACGGGATAATACCTATAGAGATTTGACGTTTACATCTATATCTCTGGGATTATCCGGATACCTGTGACGGAGGGATTATACGTATGCAATGACCTCGACCTGTATGATTCAGCTAGTTTATCCGTGATCGTCATAATCTACGGGTGGATAGATTATGGACACGAAATTGGATTTCGTGACGGATATACCTGAATCTAGAGAGTCTCAATAATGAAACATACTCGTAGAGCACTAGAGCAACATTTATGAATAATGATGATTATTTATAAATCGTTTAAACGTTAAACGAAAAATACATGCGAACGGGCCGAACCGTCATTTCCTAATTAATGTGTATTTGTATTTAATATATGATATTATTAAATACACATTAATAAATAGTCAAATAAAGGTATTTGACATATATCATCAATATATGTATTTGAGATATTTAAAGTAAATATAATACATATATTTGATATATTTGTATTTAATTAATTATTTAATTATTTAATTGTTAAATGATTAATATAATTAAAATATAAATATATCACCAAATGATAAGTTAGGAAATGATTATAAATGTAAATGTTTGACTTTACATTAAAGGAAAAGGTTGTCAAATTGATTTTGACTTCTTAAGATATTTGTTCAAAATTGTTTGAAAAATTAAAATATCTTTCTCCTTTATTTTTAATTAATTTCGGCCATGACTTTGAAAATATATAAGAGATATATTTTCTTAGTTGCAATTGTTGACTTAGTATAAATATCAATAAAGTGTTTTTTAGATATTTATATATAAAGTTGAACAAATTCAATGAAATGAAATTGAAAATAATTTGGTAAATACTTATGGTAATTTCGGCCAAGGGTTATTTTGCCACAAGTATATATTGTTTTCATTTCATCTTCATTTAACTAACCTAAAACATTTCAAAGAAAACTCCATTAATGGAAGCAAAGGAAGCTTGTGAGAAAGAAAGAAGAAATCAAAGAAAGCTTGAATTTTAGTGAGTTTTTCCAACTTGCTATTAGAAAGGAAAATATTCCTTAGGATCTAGGCTTTAACATATGATGTTCTTAGGTTATTTCTTTCTTTATTCCTTGTGTTTTTGTTGATGGAAGTTTTGATGGAAGTGTTGAACATGTATGATGAAGGAAAGTTGTGACTATTGTAGTTATAAGCTTTCTTTTAAGGTTTTGGAAACCATGTTGCTAATCTAGAGTTGTTGACCCACTCTTAGATGACCTAGATTTGATCTTGAGTTGTTTTATTGTGTTGAGACTTTGATTGGATGGAAGAAAGATGATTAAAGTGTTGTATTTAACCAATTTGGTCCAATTTGATGAAATTGAAAAATTAGGGTTTAAGACCACTTCCAAATTTGGGGATTTTCATATATGTTGTGAATTTGGATGTGTATATGATGCATATAAAGTTTCATGTTCATTGGATTACATCTTGATGTGTTTTGATGCATGAAATGACAAAGTGCACAAAATGGCACCAATTGGGTGCATTCGGCCAAACTTGCAAAAATGGGGATTTGTGTTGCCCTTGGTGTTTTGATGTTTTGAACATGCTAAGTTCATCTTAGAAATGATTTAGAATCATTCAAAATTGATTAGATCAATTTCGGACTAAAATGGACAAAATACCAATGTAAGGGCATTTCGGTAAATTCACTTGAATATGATTCATTTGAATTTTATTTCATAATTTTATTATTGGAATATTAAATAAATATGTTTATTTAATTAATTCGAGAAAATTTTTGAAATCGGAAAATACGATTTTCCACCGCTTCCGCTGCGTTACCGGATTTAGCCCCTAAAAAAAAAAAGAAAAAAAAAAGAAAAAAAAAAGAGACAAAGGAAAAGAAAGAAAACCATACCACATTGAGCACTGAAAAGCAACTGCAGACATAATTGAGATATCTAGGTTGGTTTGACCCATCGATCCCGATTTTTGAAACGAAATCATCGAGTTAGCTTACCCAAGGATTAAGCTGTGAAAGAACCTTTGCACACACACACTTTGAGTCTAGCTTAGATCATTTATTCAAAGACTTGGATTTGAGTTGCATTGGGTGTTTTGAAAGTTCTTTGGTTTCATTACTAAGTATTCTTTGAGGACAATGATATGTATAAACTATTGGGACTATTTCGTAGCATGTAATATAATATAATATGGAAGGCCCCACCATGTGGTTCATCTTGACCAAGTGCAAACAGTGAAAAGCAGAAAGCTAAACCAAGACTGGGGGCAGCCAGTCTACCACATCGTGAATCAGGGACATAACAAGATATTGAGTCATGAGACTAGAGAGAAGACTGAACAGTCGATTGGAGAACTAGCGGAAGACCTAACCCAGCGGAATAGGAAATTCATTCATGCATGCATGCATACACGTAACATATTTTGCATTCTTTTTTTTGTGTGTTTGTTTTGTTTTGTATTCACAGGTTTCAACGAAGAAAAAGAGAAAGCGGCAAAGACAAGCCAACCAGAATCAGCAACATTTGAGTAGTAGTTTTGGGGATGAGTCCCTGGGTTGAAGCCCATACCAGTTTCAGTTTTGGGGATGAATCCCAGGGTTGAGGCCCATATCAGTTTCAGTTTGGGGATGAGTCCCAGGGTTGAGGCCCATATCAGTTTCAGTTTGGAGATGAGTCTCTGGGCGAAGCCCGCATTATCAGCAGTTTTCGGGAATGAAGCCCAGGGAATAAAGTCCACATTCAGCACAGTTCGGGAATGAACGAGCCGGGAATGGCACTCCAAGAATGGAAACACAGTTCGGGAATGAACAAGTCGAGAATGGCAATCCGAGAATGGAGCAAGCTTCGGGAATGAACAAGCTGAGAATGGCACTCCGAGAATGGAAACACAGTTCGGGAATGAACAAGCCTAGAATGGCACTCCAAGAATGGAGCACAGTTCGAGAATGAAAAAGCCGAGAATGACACTCCGAGAATTGAGCACAGTTCGGGAATGAACAAGCCGAGAATGACACTCCGAGAATGGAACGCAGTTCGGGAATGGACCACATCACAGTAACGGTTCAGGAATGGACCACATCACAGTAACGGTTCGAGAATGGACAATCTCATACAGTACAGTATTAGTTTTGCCGGGTATGGCATTCTGGGGGGCGAGGCCCACATCAGTTCAGTATCAGTTCTGTCGGGTATGGCATTCTGGGGGCGAGGCCCACATTGGTTTAGTATTAGTTCTGCCGGGTATGGCATTCTGGGGGGCGAGGCCCACATCAGTTCAGTATCAGTTCTGCCGGGTATGGCATTCTGGGGGCGAGGCCCACATTGGTTTAGTATTAGTTCTGCCGGGTATGGCATTCTGGGGGACGAGGCCCACATCAGTTCAGTATCAGTTCTGCCGGGTATGGCATTCTGGGGGCGACACCATTCAAAACCCCTCAAGCATAAGCCTCCGTTCAACACGTACCGCCACTCAATCCTCACGCACCTGACTCCACTCAGCAAATCCTCACGTAAAAAGAGCCATCTGCTCCTTCACGCTACAAACCGCTTCTCACAAACACAAACTGCCCCTCACCGACAGCCCCCCTAAATCCCCTCTAGTCGAGCACTCTGCTGCCCTTAAACCTTCACTAGCCGAGCACTCTACAGCCCCCTAATACCCTCTCAATTTACGCCGTCCACCAAAACACAAGCCATGTGAACCGACCCCCCCTCACTGTCATAGATTAAACCCTAAACCGAAAACAAAATAGTAAGCAAACTGCCCCCAAAAACCTTTTGACGTGAGCCAAATAACCGAACGTAAACAGCAGCCCTACCTAGGGCAATAACCCTAAAACAGTACCGAACAAATAGCTCACAAACCAGAGAAAACGTAACCAAAACCGACCAGAAAATAGTCTCTAAAACAGCCCATAAACTGCCCTAACTGCACCCCAAAAATAGACTAAAACAGCAAGCGTAATTCGTGATCAGAAACAGCAGCGAAACGGAGTGAAAATAGCAACCCGAACAGCAAAACAGTGAGGAAAAATGTTGAATTAGTGAACCAGAAAAGTTGCGGAGCATTCATCCTTCCGACGGCCGTTGTAACGCGCTTCCGAGAGACGACAAAAGAGGTTAGACCTGAGGGCGCCTTTTTATTTATTATCTTTCTTTTCTTTTAATCGTTTATTAAATTTAATTCGCATGAGAGTCGTTATTTGATTTGTGTTGTGGCTGTTGGATGAATGGATATGTGTTCTCTTTTGTGGTATATCGGATGGAAACTCGGACGTAAATTCCGTAGCCGAATCCGAATGGATGGTAGTGCGGTTTGTACTCGGGATACAACTCCACGTACCGCTTGAGAGATACACATGTTTCATTCATCCAACATTGTATTCGAGCATGATTAGGTTGTTAGCATGTTATTTATCTTAAGCATGATTTAGTCGATAGAATTTTCGTTCTTTATGCATGATTAGGTTGTTTTTATCATATTAGGGATTTAATTTATATTTATGCTTAGATTCTTATTTATTTTCCGCATTAGATAATTGAGCATGCTCGTGTGATGATTGTATGTTATTGCGTGTTTGCCGTTATGACAACTTACTTTAAAGCATGCGAACTTAGGCGTAGGCTATCTTTGAGTACATGTTGAGTAGATTCGGTTAATTTATTGCACAAATCATATCGTTACAAGTGACATAAGTAAGGGATCATTCCGAACCCAACGGTTTGAGGTCTTCCCTTGCGAGGGGTGAGTGCGTCCTTAAATCTTTGTCCCGGTTCACACCGGGTGGCGACTCCATTATTCTCCGGTTTAGTGCCCCGTGGGCTACTCCGTACTCCCAACCGGGCCGCGAGCCCGGAACAGCATGCGTCACCCAGCTCATGTGTCCCACAGGCCTGTCATATCAACTTATTTTCTCCACTGCCACACGCAACAATAATGGTGCCAGCCTGTAAAGAGCCTTTGAATAATGACACATTTCAGAGGGAAAAATCCAACAACTCTGATCTTTGCGTCGATCTTCAAGAAGTCGGCCACGTGATCTGCCGAGCTTCCCAAGCTGTTTCCATCCTGACCCGAAATATTCGAACTCATCAACTTGTTTCAGGAGGTAAAGTAAGACTAAACCGAGCTGCCGGTCAACTGTGGTCGGCCTCGGCTCTGATGTTGCCGGTCTCTAAAGTATGTGCCATGTTATATCCTCTGGTCGGTCATACCCGAGAAATTAGGCCGGAGCTTCATGCCGGGTTGATGATCAACACACAAACTCCAGACATGGGTCCTCCGGATGAGGAGAATTCCCTCTCTGCCCTTGCCGAACTTGTTCAAATACCTTAGGTGCAGAAATCCCCATCAACACATGTCTCATAGTTCTCGGTTCCAACGAGTGTGTGAGTTGGTGCAGTGGAACTACGAAAATTTGAAGTGTGACATCCATCAGCTAGTGGTTGGCCAAAGGAACAAAATAGGAAACAACTTCGGCCTCAACGTCTTCGGCCAAAAAGATTCCGATGTCTTTCAAATGATTTCCCAACTTGAAGCAAATGTCCCTTTTACCCTTCTGGTAGTCGTCCCTCGAGAACCGCAAGCAATCACATCTTCTTAAATGCCCATCAAATCACCTTTAGGGTTTAACCCGGGTGTGCCACTTGTCAAGAGCTCATGGTCTTCCCGCCAAAACCCAAATCAATCGACCGTTCTCGAGGCAGTCAAAAGTCTTTCGATCTCAACCGTTCATCCCAATCCGATCAGATGGAGCCCGAAGGCGACACACGACGCACATTTGAAGACTCTCCCGATCCGACGGCCAAAAACACACCGTGCTGACTATAAAGATGCAAAACAAAGCTTCATTTTCTCTTTTACGAAAATCACAACTCTCAAACTGCCAAATGCTTCCCCGCTCGTGAAACCAGCAACCTTCCAGCCGACCATACCAATCTCCAACTCTCCCTCTCAAACCAAGTAAGTTCCTACTCGCCCTCTTTTTTTTTTTTTGCCGTATTCTACCATTGTTGTTTGTTGTGTGTGGATGTTTTACTTGTTGTTGCTTGTTCTTCTTTTCTTCTATCATACTTATCTTCTCGTTCTGTATTGCAGAGCATGTTTCGGATCTGGTGCTGAGTATAATATGTATATGCCTTCTGGTCGGAGGATGGGTAGTAGGGTATGATGCATGTGTTTCGGGTTTTTTAAGTGTTGTGTTTGGTTGTATATGTTTAGGAAGAGACTTGCTGTGTGTGTGGCCATTGCTAGGGCATTTAGAGATTGTAGGCTAGGTTCCCAGAGGTTAGTATAGCCCTCGAATCTGTTGTACCTTAAATTGTCCACTGACTGACCTCCTCATTCATGGCGACTGTCAGGAATGTCTGACGCTGAATCTTCTTCGGCCCAGCCCGTAAAACCTCAACCTCCTCATACTGAAGAAAACTCTTTCAGCTCGGGCTCTCCTAGCCTAGAGGAGCTAGACACCACCCAACCCCTTCTCAAGAACAAAACGATACCTACCACCATAGAATCCCTCGGAGATATCCTGAGCCGGGAGAACTGGACTGCTCGGCCTTGGACATGAACCGTGTTAGTGTCCTAGACATGCCACAGGATCTCTAAGTGTGATAAGTGTATGAATAAATTAAGAAGTTTACGGAATTAACTTACATTGATCGGCTTTGACTTTCAAAACTTTTCAGGGATGTTGAAGCTTCCAAGCTCATGGGTGAGTATCCCTATTACCTTCATTTGACTCCCATATGTGCTAGCAAGAAAAAATGAAACAAATTTTATCTCACAACGATAAGCAAATTTTTCCAAGAGAGAGGGAAGCAATCAGTTCCTTTTAAAGTCATGGCCATTCGGCCAATCTTCAAGAAGAAGAAGCAAATTGCTTTTCTTTCAACCTAAACATGAGAGGCCAATTAGGCATGATCAAAAGAAGAAAGTTAGTGGCGTTTTTCAAAAAGAAGAAGCCAATTGGTTCTTTCAAAAAGAAGCCAATTGCTTCTCGCCATCATAAAAAAAATGAAAAGGAGATGACAGTGGCCTTTTATTTACTCGGCCAAGGAGAGAGAGAAAAAATGAAATTCCAAAAATTCATTAATTATTTTTCTTTTGTTGGTAGGTGTGATGGGTAAGTAAATCCAATTTAAATTGTCCCAACAACTTCCATCAACAAATGACTAGATGATGTATGTAAGTGGGTCCCACCTCATTGAATTCAAAATTCAAATCACTTACACAACACACTTCGGGCTCGGGTTTGTTTAATCCGATTAAATGAATTTTCTGTCGCATCGTAATTAAATCTAATTTAATTAAATAATAATACCTAGTAAAATTATTACGAAAGTCGCTTACGACTTAATTCTAAATTAATTCGTTCGCCCGAATCAAAATCCAATTTTAATTCCACTTTGAAATATGATTTCATTTAATATATCTAATATATCATTTAATCGATTAATTCCAAGTTAATCGTTCTCTCTCTTTAATCTGATTTTTATCCCAGATAAATAAATAAATTAAATAGTAAAATCCAATTTAACTATTAAATTTACTTTGCCGATTAATTCCAAATTAATCGCGTTCTCTCTTCTTCATAAATTAATCCCAGATTAATTATTTCTCTGATAATTAATCCCGGATAAATTCTTACCGTGATTAATCCCATATTAATTTTATCTCTCTCAATTAATCCCAGATTAATATTGTTCGAGTCAAATATCATCGGTGAATCTTTGGGATGCGACCCAAGAGATCCATGGATATGTTGGCAGTAAATACGATCTTCGGACTATCCGAACACGTGCGTACCCGGTACTACGTTCTTACTGATTTACAAGACATGGTTGGCTTCTAGCAAAGCACCGTGCCCACCCAATTCTCCAAAAATATTCTTCTACGGAATACAAGATCTTTGTTAGGCGTAGTATACGTAGTATTGCGTATTACGATCCAGTATCGGATGTCACATGCTAGGCCTAGGGCTGGAGCTGTGTCTGCCCCGTACGAATCATATATCGGATCACTAGCAACTAGTCTCTTTATGATCGAAAAGTCATGACCTAGTGATACTTCCCCGATGGCTATAGCACTTAGAGTACCAGTTCTGTATCCCTGCATGATCACATCTCACTATGACTGAAGTGATACTTCCATCTTGACATCACACCCAATACACTACGATTCTCAGTATACCCAGAAGAGGCGTACACAGAACCTGTTAAAACCCCAGACGACCAAAACCAAAGTATATTGATTGTCACAAGTATTAGCGATGCAAGTCTCAGGTTAAGACCAAATACACCTACCCTGATTCGGATTCCCATAGACACATAGTCATACTACCAATGAGATTCCGATGGGTCTATCCAGAGCGAAACTGTTTCTATACCATTGGTAAACAGAACCTCTTATTACACTTGCATGAGTATCCAATACCCAAATATATGAGAACTATGTCGTTACACTTCCATAACACGCACAAGTGTAATACTAGTCTATTCCGCATTATCGATGTCCAGTCTCGATAATACTACGACTAGGGATATTTAATGATTAAACCTTTGTGGATTAATACCGTCTCATATTTGAAGTCCAACCTCCGGTCCCATCATGATTGGTACTACATTTCTTCATACGCCAACATCTCCCCTTATCAAGGACCTTCCCCAAACCAACAAAAACTTCAAAGACCCCTGGTTCTGGGCTACAGGCGACTGGGGACGAACCTGGCCATCGTGCTTGGAGATGACAGAGGTCCCATATATCTTCAGAGTAAGAGGTTAGGACCCGAACTCTTGGCTTCTTTTTCTCAATTTTCATGATAAAATGCTAACTCTTTAACATTTCTCAGCCTGCTGGAGGGATCCTCCAAAGGTTACCAATGAGGTCCGTACTAGGATCACGATGGCCCGGAGCTATGCCAGCTACTGGAAAAAGATAGTCAATAACACGACGATGACGGAATCGGGCCTTATTCAGAGTGCACCCCTACAGGCCCTAGGGTGACTAGGTAGATTCTCACCGACTTTATGACTGATCTCTTTGTGTGCTTAACTCACGAGTGATTTGAAATCACCTGAATCCCGAATTGACCATGCTTTTTGCCTATTTTGCAGGAATGTCGAGACAACCCAGATACCTTGACCGGCTCCAAGGTGCAACAAAGAAACTAGGGCCGGGTGAAGCCGGAAGCTCTCGGAGATGGTTGACCACTGCGATTCCCACAGAGGCCAAGGAAAAAGCCAAATCGATTGCTCGGCCAGCGGTACATCCCGTACCTTCTCCATCAAGGGAGATACCAAGTACAACTGTTCGACCTTCATCTGGGTCCTCCAAGACTTCGAGCAAACATCATCGTCTGTCTGGAGACGTAGTGACCGAACCTAAGGAGGAAGAGAAGCCCCTGAGGAGAAGGTCCATTGCTCGGGGGGAGAGGCGATCTGCTGAGGCTCTTCCAAGTTCCGGAAAGGGTGTTGCGGCGCTGAGAGTGGATGATATTTGCATTAAGGTCCGAGAGACCACTTCTCATCTGGTGCATGCATTCATTCAGCTAGCTGAAGCGGTGCCCATTGAAAAGATCCCGCAATATGAGGACATCTCCCGGAGGAAGTGATTTCCCGCCTCTCCATCTGAATTGCCGAGGTAGACTTTCTTCTTTGCTCTCACACTGTACTTTTACTTGTTTTCTAACCTGTTTTTTTTTTTTTTTTTGCAGGACAACTACGTGCTGGCTCGGAATAAGGACCTGCTTATGAGCCTTCTATCTAACGGGGGCCAGGTGCAGAGGCTACAAAGCCAAATCACTGAGTGGGAGGCCGAGCTGGTCAAAAGAGATGAAAAAATAAAGTCTTTGGAGGGGATCACGACAGAAGCCCTTGAACTGAATGAATCTCTCCGGAATGCTTCTGCTTTGGTCAGAGAGAATGCGAAAACTGCCAAGAAGGATATGGAGGCTGCCCAAGTGAAAAACAAGCACTTGAGGTGGGAGGTGTCTAGCACTGAGTCTAAGCTGAGGAAGATGACTGACGAGAGAGATAAGGCTCTAGAGGCGTCAAGGAAAAAAGAGGGGGTCGACGACTGTGCCCTGATTATACCGATGGTGATGCCTGATATTGACATGGGCCCCATCTACGCGGCCATTCAGTTCTGTAAAGGGGAGCTTTCAGAAGAAGAGTTTCAAAAATTGCTCTCTCATTCCTCAGAGGAGATCCAGGACCCTGAGCCTCTTTCTGCCGTTTCGATGTCTCTGGCTCCTGAAGAGATCCCGCCTGAGGCTCAAGCCCCTGAAGCGACTGTGGCCGAAACTGAAGAAGCCACGCCTGCCTCCCAAGCTGAAACCGAGGTACCTCATGTCGTGCTCGTACCTGACATCCAACTAATCGGACCTGACTAGGAAAAAAAAATATCCATGTGCGGGTTGATCAGTAATGGGTGACCCGAACGGGGCCCTATGTAAATTCAAACAATACACTCTCTTTTTGTAATAACACTTTGCAATTTCTCCTTACTTCCTGCCTTTAACACTTGTTTAGAATTTTCCAACTTTTTTTCCCAAATCTGGATGTGATCTTGTACCCGACCAATTTTAGTCCGGCCACGAGGGGATAATATGTCCTCGAGCCGAAATCAAATGTATTCGGTGGGACGTAACCTGACCCCGAGCTGAGAAGAACACTTGGCTCTGAGGGAATGTTACGTCCCCATACCAATCAGACGGACTCGGTGGGATACAACTTGACCCCGAGCTGAGAAGAAAATTTGGCTCTAGGGGAATGTTACATCCCCAAGCCAATGAGACGGACTCGGTGGGATGTAACATGACCCCGAGCTGATGGAACATAGCACCGGTGGAACGAACCCAGCCCCGAGCTGGTGGAACATAGCATCGGCGGAATGAATCCATCCTCGAGCTGGTGGAACATAACATCGACGGAACGAATCCTGCCCCGAGCTGGTGGAATATAGCATCGGCGGAATGAATCCAGCCCCGAGCTGGTGAAATATAGCATCGATGGAACGAACCCAGCCCCGAGATGGTGGAACATAGCATCGGTGGAATGAACCCAGCCCTGAGCTGGTGGAACATAGCATCGGTGGAACGAATCCAGCCCCGAGTTGGTGGAACAATTGAGACTTACACGAGGGAAGATTATCAACCTCTGAGGCTCCGCGGATCCTGGCGTGGGCGTCCCCTTGCCGGGTATCGGTGAAAAAAAAAAACAGAACAAGATAAAGTTAACAAAAATGGAGGTGTCTTAGCACATACTTCACACAAAAACCAAAAAGAAAAACAATTCTGGGGCCCCGAGGCAGCGTCCTGCCCGATGCCTCCCAAAACATAATTCTGAGCCTTACAATTCAGTGTCCCGGCTAACTAGGCTACATATACGCCGATCTGGGGCGGTCAAGCAAATCCCCACGGGGGAGGAAGACACCCCGTGTGTGCCCTCCCTCGGTGGTTCTCAATGGGATTCACCAGCCGACTCGCAGGGAAAAAAAACTCCATAGGCCCGGTTTACCCAATACTTCTGCAATCAAATTGGCCATTTGGTCGTACCCAAGCCAGGTGATCTGATGATTCTCAACGGGACTCACCAGCCGACTCACATGGGAAAACACCTCTCTGGGTCTAGTTTACCCAAGACTCCTGCAATCAAGGAGGTCATTCGGCCGTACCCAAGCCAGGTGGTCTAATGGTACTCGGCGGGATTCACCAGCCGACTTACAGGGGAAAAAACCTCTCTGGGCCCGATTTACCGGAGGTCCTCCTCAAAAATACGAGCCATGGGGTAGTAACGCTCCGGCCTCGGGGGTTTGATAATGACACCTTGGATTGGCGTGCCACGAGGGGTTCGCGCGTTTCCCGCATATGCTACATCCCTTGATGCATTATGGATCCTCAAATGTGAAAGGAGCCAGGTCGGAACACTTCCACCAGGGGGTTTGATAATGACACCCGGGGTTGGCGTGCCACGGGCTTGGTGCTCTCCCGACCACCGATCACCCCTTCGCATCGAGCACATCCCAATAATATTGAAAAGAACTTTCACATTTGATTAACAAACAAGTAAAATAGACAAGTTTCTTAATAAAAGGAGAGTTTTATTCATATTCAAGGGATCTGCTGCCCTTCTTACAACTCTTTGCGGGTTATTTTAATAGAGGCTTTTACAATACTTTCTCCTGGTTCTTGTCATGGTTGTCCGACGCATCTTCTAGCCTGAGCTTATTCAGATCCGCCTGAACTTGCTTTATGACCATGTCGACGGGAATCTCTCGACTGGGCTTTCCGAAGTCATTCCCGAGCAAATCTGGAAGTCGAGCCGAGCTCTTCTGTTCTGACTCCTTGTGGTCCTCCTCATGGGCTTTTTCTTTTTTCCTCTCATTCGAAAAAACCACCACTCCAATTAGGGGGCCTGATGGACGTCATCCTCTGCCCTTGGCTGACTAGTTCCCTGACCGATCATTCAGCACTGGCAACCTGTGAAACTGAGAACTTTGGCAGGCCGATCAGTTATGGCGCCTGCGCCATGAGGGACTTGTTCAGCCACTGCCAACGAACGTCACCCATACGCAGCGTTACATTCCATTCTGCAACTCAGTCCTAATGGGTGATCGTTGGCTACCCTTCTTACATTCCATTCTACAACTCAGAAAAGGAAAGCTTCTTATATCAACCTTCCTTCTTCTCGTGAACCTTTTTATTTTTCCGTTCTGACTAGATTCTTCCCATTCCTTTCCCATTTCATCCATTCTGTTGCTGAACTCTCCGACAACCCACAGTTTCTACCTTCTACTGTTGTCTAACTACGCAAGTTGCTTTTTGTTAACATTCCACACAGATGACGCCAACTCTCCTTCAACCTTTAAATTATTTGGTTATGGGGAGACCAAAGGCAAATGTAGTAAAAAGCGGAGAAAACACAAAGATCGACAAGAGAGTTTTAACGTGGTTCGGCAGAGCGAGTCCAGCCTACGTCCACGGGCACAAAATGAGATGTTACTTTTATTACGAAAACCAGCTCGACCGACCTATTTTAGTGAAGGTCTAAAGAAACCGAGCAATTTACTTATGGTGTTTTACAAGTAGTGCTCATTTTCTTTCAGTTACAAGTTTCGCTATCCCCTTATGAATGAATTTACTTCTCTTTATATATCTAGAGGATTACAACATTGTTCCTCCAGCTTTATGACGTTTCCCACGTGATCTCCGACTGATTGACGGGCTTTCTGCCCCAGGACTGTCATCGCCGAAAGTGAGCCTGCCGTCTGACGGCCTGTCACATCAACATGTTTTCTCCACTGCCACATGCAACAATAATGATGCCAGCCTGTAAAGAGCCTTTGGATAATGACATGTTTCGGAGGGAAAAATCCAACAACTCTGATTTTTGCGTCAATCTTCAAGAGGTCAGCCACGTGATCTGCTGAGCTTTCCAAGCTGTTTCCGTCCTGACCCAAAATATCCGAACTCATCAACTTATTTCATGAGGTAAAGTAAGACCAAACCGAGCTGTCGTTCTACTGTGGTCGGCCTCGGCTCTGATGTTGCCGGTCTCTGAAGTCTGTGCTATGTTATATCATCTGGTCAGTCATACCCGAGAAATTATGCCGGAGCTTCATGCCGGGTTGAAGATCAACACACAAACTCTGAACATGGGATGAGGAGAATTCCCTCTTTGCCCTTGCCGAACTTGTTCTAATACCTTAGGTGCAGAAATCTCCATCAACAATTATTATTATTTTGTATATGCCATTTTGATTGGTCAAGTCGGCCTTTGTTCAACAAGAGCCATTTCCTCTTCGTTGCCTAAGAAAATTTCACGAACCTAGCTACTTCGTCCAGTACCTATAATATTATAAAAGCTTTTCAACAAATCAAAATTTTTATATTATTTCCCAATTCCCAACTATTCTCATTGTTATTTGAAATATTATGGATTCAATATTCATCTTTTTTTCTGCTCATATTTTTATAATTTTCTATCACATGTGTATATATATAGTAATAAATGATTAAGATTCAATTATTTTTAAATTCTTATTTAATAATTATCAATAATTTTTTTTTAAAAAAAAAACTCAACATATAACTCCCCTCACTTCTGAATCTAATGGTGTGTTTACTTGAAACCAATGTGAATGGAGGAATGAGAATCATTTCCATTAATGTTGTTTACTTTCTAAAATTGAACAAAAATGAGAAAGAAAAAGAAAGTGAGAGTGATGCCCACACATTTGAGAGTGGAGAATGTGAGTCACATTCCAACCACACTATGAGAATGAGTTTCTAATTCGTATTATTGATGAGAAATTATAATATTGCCACTAAGATAATTAATTAATATTAATTTATAAATAAAAAATAAAAATATATTAATAATTAATAATTGATCAATAATTAATAATAATTAATAATTAATATTTTAATAAAATAATAATTTAATAAAAGAATAAATTATTATTTAGTACTTTAATACATTAATAATTTATTAATAAAATAATATTTAATATTTTTATAAAATAATTTTTAATATTTTAATAAAAGAATAATTTAATATTTAGTAATTTAATACATATATATTTAATAAAATAATAATTAATTAATACTTAAACTATAAATAATAAATAAAATTAATCAATAATTAATAATAAAATGATATTTAGTATTTTAATAAAAGAATAATTTAATATATTAAAAAATTAATAATATTTAATAAATAATAAATTAATATATAATTATAACTAATGTTATTTTTGTAACTTTTTAACAATTCATTCCGATTACTAGACAAATTAAACACATCAATGGTAATCATATTTCATTCTGATTCTGATTTCTACAATTAAGTAAACAACTTATCTGATTCTGATTTACCATTCTTATTCCATCCCATTCGGATTTCATTTCATTCCATTAAATATCATTCTGATTATGAGTACATAAACACACCATAAGTCTGGTTGGAAAAGAATTGTCAAATATTAATAGAGAAAGAACTCGCCATTATTTCTCTTTTCCATTATATCTTTCTAGGTAATGTAAGCAAACAAAGCAGAAGATCTACACAGAAAACAAAACCCCAAATAAAAAATATAACAAAAATAATGTTTTGAACAATACTTTGTACAACTATGTGTATTTGAAAAAAAATTATTTACTTTTTATTCTTTATGTTTTTCAAAATACACAAATTTGTACAAAATACGGTGTAAAGTGTTATATACATATCAATATTGAAATAAAAATAGAAGAATAATAGTTGCATTGATATCCAACATGCATAATTAAGTTGTTACAACCACAATTAATCAATTAATGATTTTGGTATAACCACCCCTAACCACTCAATTAATGGACAATTATGGAAACTGCTCTACTAATTATGTTGAGTTAGATGGCAAGTCATTACTTATAAATTGAGCTCTCATTTAAGAGTTCAAGCATCCCAAAATATTAAGCTTCAAGGCAAAAAAACATAGAGAGTGTATAGAGTGATATTTTTTGTAAAGTTTAAACACTTTGTAAATTTTATTCTTGTAGTAATAGAATTCGATTTTGACCTCATAAACACTCTTCAGTGATCAGAGAATCACAACAAGTGGTATTAGAGCTTTGATTATGTTATGGTTTGTGCTCGGAGTGCCAATCTGGATCGTATTTATGTCCGATTCATGAATACGAACAATTCGTTTTTCCATAATATTCCTTTTTATGGTAGTACTTTTTACTTTTATATACATATTCGATCTAATTGCGATTAGATTTGAAACTAAATATGATTTAGTGATATGTATATATTAGACAAAGACCCGATAATATATAATGTAGTGTGTAGTTACAAAGTAATCTGTAATTGACATTGGAAAGTGTCACTACTAGAAGTATATTTTCAAATAAAGTTTTTGATCAAGATTTACTAACACAGGTCGGTTAGTAAAATCCACTGAGACCAGTACACGTCATATATCGAAACTTGGTCTGATGGTTTATCCTAACGAACAATGAGTCTGGGGAGACTCGTATAGACGTGTAGG
The DNA here is from genome assembly GCA_019454045.1 of Zanthoxylum bungeanum. Classification (NCBI taxonomy): domain Eukaryota; kingdom Viridiplantae; phylum Streptophyta; class Magnoliopsida; order Sapindales; family Rutaceae; genus Zanthoxylum; species Zanthoxylum bungeanum. The sequence continues at coordinate 64,168 of SKCR01026351.1, forward strand.
TGTTTATATTGGATAAATACTGAAAGACTCACCGAAGAATTCCTAATAGATGGTACACCAACATCAATAGGAATCTTCCCGGGTCAAATGAGCATAGTGATCATTTGACTTGAGATACCACTGTGGATGTATGAGGTATCATTCACACTTTGATGACAGTAACGTCACCGATCTATTTAGATAATATCTCCGTTTGTTCGTTGGGTGTGGACTGATCCTCAGGAAATCTCATGCGTATCAAGATATGATCTACCAGTTCTGTGTACAGAGCATAAGTATTCAATGTGCAATTAGCAAATTGTTAAATCCATGGGCCCGTGGTACACTATAGAAGTAAGTTTTAAGTGTTATTAAGAGATTGCTAATAGAATCATCGACGAGATTATACCTATAGAGGTTTGACGTTTTATCTATATCTCTGGGATAATTTGAATACATGTGACAGATGGATTATACGTATGGGATGACCTCGACCTGTATGATTCATCGAGTTTATCTGTGGTCGTCATAATTTACGGGTGTGTAGATTATGGACACGAAATTAGATTTCGTGACGGATATGTATGAATCTAGAGTCTCACTAATGAAACATACTCGTAGAGCACTAGGGAAACTTTTATAAGTAATATTGATTATTTATAAATCGTTTAACGGTTAAACAAAAAATGCATGTTTAAAGGGTTACCCGGAAGTTTTCTAATTAGTGTGTATTTAGATTAAATACTTGATTTTATTAAATACACATTAATTATTTGTCAAATAAAGTATTCGACATGTGTTCCAAATATATGTATTATTGAATATTTAATGTAAATATGATACATGTATTTAGATATTTGTATTAAGTAATTGTCCTATTATTTAATTATTAAATAATTAGAATTATTTAATATGTTTATCTTTATCATTATTATGCTTTTAAATGGCTAATTTTGATTGGTGCACATGTATTTTCTTTTATGAAAATGGTAGCTTTTTTTACTTTGAATTCTTTTAATATTGATTAAAAATTGAAAAATAAAAAATTACCATTTTCTCCTAGTAAAGTCGGCCAACTAACCCTAGTATTTAAGGGTTTCTTTTTCATTTGAGTTACTTGATGCTAAGCCTCCAAAGTTTACAAAGAAATGGAGTTGTGAGAAAAAGAAAAGAGTTAAGAAGAAATCAAAGAAAATTTGGAGATTAAAAGGTAATTTCTAACTTTCTTTGTATAGAAAAATATTTCTATGGTTCTTAGCTATAACATATGATGTGTATATGTTTATCTACTCTATTGTGTTGTTATAAGATGTTTGGAAGCTTGGATGTTATATATTATACAAAGTTTGCTTATTAATGGTCAATAAGCACACTTTTGGTCATTAGATGACTTGGTTGTCATTCTAGAGTTTCTTAGCCACTCATAAATGACCTATAATTGTTCTTCAGTTGTTTCATGGTGGTGAGACTTGTTTGGTGTGGTAAGGATTGAATTAACGTATTGAATTTGTTTAATTTGGTGTAATTTATCAATTTATGGAAATTGTAAAATTAGGGTTCATAACCTTTCCAAATTTGGGGCTTTTCATATATGTGTTAATTAATGATTTATATATGATGCATATTAAATTTGGTGTTGATTGGACTTGATCTTGAATGGTTTTGAACCGATTTGGATTAAAGTGTAATTCTTGGAAACTTAAGGGACCTCTCGGTAATTTGGAAAAAATTATTTTCTTGAATTGAAATTTATATTTTCATGTATAAGACATGTATATATCATTTTGGTAATGATTTGGAACCACCTAATTATGTATTTGACAAATTAGGACTAAAATGATCAAAATGTAAAGTTTCAGGGTATTTTCGTAATTACTGAAAAATCTGGAAAAATTTTCAGAATTCTGTTTTCAATGTATATTTGATGTACAAATCATTTTGGTTTTGATTGGAAATCATTTAAGCTTGTTTTGAACAACTTATGACTAAAATGATTAAAATGGAAAGTTTTGGGGTCTTATGGTAATTTACTGAAATTATAATTTCTGGGTTAAAAATTTCTGTTTTTGTGTATTTAGTGATTAAAATAAATAAGTTTATTTTAATTACTCAAGAAAAAATAAAGAAATGGGAAATTTTGATTTTCCTGCATTTCGCCGCGTAACCCGGGTATTTTCCCCAAAATCCCAACAGATTATACATTGGGGTTGAAAAATCGAAGAACGAAACTCGGTTCGGAAAATTCGAGTTTCAGGAAAGTTGTCAAAAATTAATTTTGAGTATACCATCAGTTTTTTCGCGTCGAGACGAGCATGATGGTAATTTATGATGATCAAACGAAGATTGGAGACAACCTCATGCGCCACACGCGCTCCAAAGATTGGAGACGACACACTCGTCAGCCACGTCAGCGCCACATCACCAAATCCGATATAGTCAGCAACCTGTCATCTTTCTGGTACAGTCAGCAGCACAAACATCTGCCACGTCAGCTTTTCCGGTACAGTCATCTACCACGTTAGAAATTTCAGTCCAGTCATCTGCCAAGTGTGAGACACGTTAGCATTCATGGTAAATTTTATTAAGTCCCATGAAGTCTCTGAAATTTATGTTTTAGCTCCAAAAATTTAGATATCGGCCCTTGAGTCGGATTTGGACTAACGAATAGTCAAATCCACTATTTTTCGACTGTTTCGGACGTAACGGTAACCTCCAATTTGTGAAAATCAACCCAGATTTTATCCTATTTTCATTTAAAACTTTATACATAAAATGAAGATGGAAGATTCCTCTTCTGGTGCGATGATCAAGCAAACAACAACCAATTACTCCCTTTAGAGGCCTCAAATGATAGATTATTTACACTGCAAAGATATGTTCGATGTAATCGATGTGAAGGGAGTGAGATCAGATTCTATCAAAGAGAATGACTAGAATAAACTCAACAACAGAACTCTCGGTCAGATTAGGTAATGGATCGGCCATAGTGTCTTCCACCACGTAACATAGGATACAAATGCTTATGATATATGGATAAAGCTGGAATACATGTACCAGACAAAGACAACTCGGAATAAAGCCTTAATAATGAGACGTTTGGTGAACTTGAAGCTACAAAGTGGAATTTTCGTTGCAGAACACACCAATGAGTTCCAAAGCCGGTGAACTATTTGTCTGCAGTAGACATGCAATTGTTAGATGAAGTACAAGCCCTCTTATTACTCAGTTCTCTTTCTGATAGTTAGGAGACATTGGTGGTTACTCTCAATAATTTGGCTCCATTAGGCAAACTTACCATGCCTATGGTAAAAGATACTCTATCAAATTAGGAGGTCAAGAGAAAAGATATGGGCATAGATCAGACACAAGCCCTCGTTATGAAAAATCGAGGAAGACAACGAGATAAAAATCGAGGTAGACAACAAAAGTAGAGGCAAATCCACAGACAGAAGAAAGTCTATTTACAAATTCTACTATCCTGGCATAAAATACCACTTAAAGGAGAATCGCTGAAAATTGCAACGAGATCAGGGTCAAGGCAATTCAGAGCCGAAGAACAACGATACAGAGACACTGGTAGTTGCCTCGGGATATGTAGCTATCTGATCCATCCAGGAAGAAACATGCCTTCACACCGCAACTCAAGATGTTAAGTGAGTGGTAGATACAGCAGCATCCTACCACATCACCCCCATCCCATAAGGATTTCTTCACAACATATAAAGTATGAGACTTTGGAGCAGTGAAGATAGAAAATAACAGTTCCTCTCAGATAGTGGGAATTGATGATATTCATATACGGACAAATACATGGTATACAATAACCCTGAATGAGGTGAGACATGTTTCAAAATTTTGGCTCAATCTACTCTCGAGGGTAATCCTTGACAAATAGAGCTATGTTAGCCACTTTAGCAATGACACATGGAGAATGATAAAATGTGTCATGGTCGTAGCACAATGATATATTTGTGGCACTTTATACAAGACTTATGTGAAGATATATGCAGAGAGCCTCAATATAGCTGAACGAGAGGCTTCTCAAAATCTGTGGCACTAGAGACTCGGTCACATGAGTGAGAAATGATTGTCTACCTTGACAAAGAAAGATCTAATCATGGTATCCAAGAATGCTGCTTTAGATCATTACAATCACTGTCTATTCAGTAAACAACATAAAGTCTCTTTTAATTTCTCTTCTACGGGAAGGTCAGAGTTGCTCAATCTAGTATACTTTGATGTTTGTGGTCCCTTGGAGGTTAATTCACTAGGTGGTAACAAATGCTTTCTGACTTTCATTGACGATGCTTCTAGGAAAGTATGAGTGCATTTCTTGAAAACAAAGGATCAGGTCCTGGATCATTTCAAACTGTTTCATGCTATGATAGAGTGTGAAACAGAGAAGAAACTGAAGTGCCTCCGTATAGATAATGGATGCGAGTACACTTCCAGATATTTTAATGCCTACTGTGGAAGTTACAACATTCAAAACGAAAGGACTGTTCCATGCACCCCACAGTAAAATGGCTGAAAGAATGAACTACACCATTATGGAGAAAGTCAAAAGTATGATCAGCATGATCAAACTACTAAATCCATTCTAGGGAGAAGCTGTTCGTGCCGCCTGCTACCTAATCAAAAGATCTTCATCTGTACCGTTTAATTTTGAGATTCCGAAGAAAGTGTGGTCTGGTAAGAATCCATTATATTCTCATCTTAGAACATTTGGTTGTTTAGCCTTTGCACATGTATCCAATGAGCTCAGGTAAAAGCTCGATGCAAGGACTATCCTAGGGGTGAACACAATTTCGGGTCAAACCGCGAACCGAACCGAACCGCACCGCACCGAACCGAACCTTGCGGTTTGAAAAAATATTAAAAATGGTTTTAAACCGCACCGAATTGAACCGCAAATTTCGGGTCGGTGTGCGGTTTTGACCCATGTCAAACTGCAAACCGCCCCAACCGCAAATTTTAGTCAAGACATACCAAGTTTATTTTAGTGGATAGGAGTCTTACAAAGAATTAGAATAGCTTGCTGACTTGAAGCTTTATAAAGTTTGCACTTTTATTGGTAAAGCAACAAATATAGGATTTGTGTCAATAGAAAATTAGGGAACTCTCTAGTCACTTCCTTCAACACAGAACTGGGATCTTGCAGAATTGCACTTTACTATTTCTTCATAAATCATGTATTACCTCCGATTTACGAAGTTGCAGTATTTGTTTTCCCTCATTTTGTTGATGGTAGGTTATAGTTGCATATGATTATAATTTAATATCTTCCCGGTCATTAGCTAAAAAATTTATAATCCAAACCGCCGACCCGAATCGCCCAAACCGCTAAACCGCCAACCCGAACCGCCGCGGTTTTCCTTATCAAATTTGCGGTTTCGTTTTCTAATTTCCCAAACCGCCAACCCGCGTGGTTTGAAGTAAAAAATGAAAAAACCGCCCTGAATCGCACCGCGAACACCCCTAGACTATCACATGCATCTTCATAGGCTATGAAGATGAGGAATTCAGATACAGGTTATGGGACCCAAAGGAAAAGAAGGTCATTAGAAGTAGAGATGTAGTATTTCTTGAAGACCAGACAATAAAAGCAATTAAAAAAACCCAAGATGTCTTCTAATTCTAGTGCCGACAAAACTTATTCAAATCCAAACACAACCCAAGTACCAATATGAGTGGCCATAAATAATGATGAGGTGCATGATGAAATGTCAGAAATAGAACCATTGGAGGAAGAAGATGGTTTTGAGCAGGGGGAGTTGCAACCTGCTCCATCAGAAGCTACAGAATCATCCGTAGATGTGGATGATCATAAAACTCTAGAAACCAATGAACCTCAAGTACGAAGATCCGAGTAAGGCCGAATTCTATCAACCAGATACTCAGTATCTAACTATATTTTACTTACTGACGAGGGGGAGCTAGAAAGTTTCAAGGAAGTTGTATATCATAAAGATAAAGGAAAACGGATGCATGCAATGCAAGATGAATTGGAATCTCTACTGAAGAATCATACTTATGAGATAGTCATGCTCCCACAAAGCATGAAGGCACTAAAGAACAAATGGGCGTTCAAGCTGAAGAAAGATGGCAGCTGGAAATGTGGTGAATCATAAAGCCCGATTAGTAGTCAAAGGATTCCTACAGAAAAAAGAATCGACTTTGATGAATTTTTTTCACCAGTTGAAAAATTGGCTTCAATCCGAGTTATCCTATGATTGATAGCCAGTTTGAACCTAGAGCTTGAATAGATGGATGTTAAGACAATATTTCTTCATGGTGATCTACGTGAAGAAATCTACATGGATTAGCCAGAAGGTTTCAAGATTTTAGGAAAATAGAACCTTGTTTGCAATCTGAAAAAGAGCTTGTATGACCTCAAGCAAGCACCAAGACAGTGGTACAATAAGTTTTTCTCGTTCATGGTGAGCTAAAGCTATAAAAGAACTGCAACAGACCAGTGTGTTAACATTCAAAGGTTTCCGGATGGAAATTTTGTTGGACAAGATTCAGCGAAGATCAGCCAATTGAAGAAAGAACTCTCTAAGTCTTTCGAAATGGAAGACTTAGGGCCAACTCAACAAATTTTGGGAATGTAAATAATTCAAGACAGACAGAACAAAATATTATGGCTTTCACAAAGGAATTATATTGAACTGGTAATCAGGAGATTCGATATACAAAATGCCAAATATATAAGCATTTATGCTAGCGCACCACTTCAAACTGAGCAAGAGTTCGTGTCCCTCATCCAAGAAAGAGATAAGGGAGATGTCATCGATATCATATTCTTCAGCAGTTGGAAGCCTAATGTATGCTATGGTATGTACCAGGCCATATATTGTTCAAGCAGTGGGTGTAGTGAGCTATATACTCTCTAACTCAGGAAAAGAACATTAAGAGGCAGTCAAATGGATTCTCAAGTACCTCAATGGTACATCGAAGTTATGTCTGTGCTACAAAGGGGAGCTGATCCAATCTTGGAAGGCAATACATATTGAGATATGGCAGGAGATCTTGAAGGTAGAAATATACATCATGTTTTCTCTACACTTTTGCAGGGGGAGCTGTGTCATTGCAGTCAAGATTGCAGAGGTGTATTGGATTATCCACAACAGAAGCTGAGTATATTGCATCGGCGGAAGTAGGAAATGAAATGTCGTGGTTAAATCATTTTCTCCAAGAATTAAAGATCAAGCAGACAGAATACAAAATACATTGTGATAGTCATAGTGCTATGAACTTGAGCAAGAACTCAATATATCATTCCCGGATAAAGCACATCGATATTCGCTATCATTGGATACGCGAGGTGATGGATCAACAACTGCTGAGACTAGTGAAGATCCATACAGAAGAGAATTCAGCTGACATGTTAACAAAGGTGGTTACACGATATAAGTTAGAGTTGTGCAGAGACATAGTTGTGATAGTATCATTTTGGATGCAGTTGGAGGAGGAGAATTGATATCCAACGTGCATAATTAAGCTCTTACAACCACCAAATTAATTAATGGTTTTGGTGTAACCACCCTTAACCACTCAATTAATGGAAAATTATGACAATCACATCATTAATTGTGTTGAGTTAGAAGACAAGTCATTGCCTATAAGTTGAGCTCTGATTTGAGAGTTCAAGCATCCTAAAATATTAAGCTTCAATACAAGAATGTTTAGAGAGTGTAGAGAGTGAGGTTTTTTATAAAGTTTAAACACTTTGTAAATTTTATTCTTATAGTAATAGAATTCGATTTTTCCTCATAAACACTTTTCAATGATAAAAAAATCACAACATACACTCCCAAAATTGTAAAATAATTGTAAAGATTCAAAAATTAAATTTTTGAATTTACTATTTGGAGAAAATCTACAGTATAATGAAGATATCACGTCATCCGTATAATAATCCAATAATCCATTATCATACATACTAAAATATTAACAAACAACTAAAAAAATATATTAAATTATACATGTTATTTACTAATTTATTGATGATTTCATGTCATTCACATATCCGTTGCATTGAAGAGTTACTCTTATTTTAGACTATGGAAAATTAATTGAGCAATCTTTGCCTCCACCTTTCAGCTTCCCAATATCTCCAGGTTCTAGGAATTGAACAACCAAGTCCATGCAAGAAACCGTCAAAAGACTTTGCTTTGTGAGCCAAATCCTTGACCTAAACCTAGTCCTAATCCCCATTTTTACATTAAAACTCACCTCCCCTTTCCTCCAAGCTTCACTGATCTCATCAAATTCTCTTCTATGCAACTTCTCACCAAATTCATTTAGAAACTTGGGGCTTCGATTTTGTTGGCTCGGTTTCTCCAAGTACACAGCTTCCACCATCAACGTTTTTATAACCACCGTTTTTTTATACAACAAACGAAACTCGAAACGGTCGACGACTAACGAAACTTTCTTGTTTGGGTTTTTTATGGAGAATACAAAATCATAATCAGCTTTAACTCGTGAGGAGATATTAGATACGGTGAAGTTTGAGACGGAGAAGGAGTTGACTGTGAAGACTGGACACAGTGGGTGGATAATCACCCATGCGATGAAGCTCACCGCAGTTACAATAAGAAAGAGCAAAACAAGTGTGGTGATCAAACGGCGGATGAAGTAGGAACTATGGGAGTTGTTGTGAGGTTGGGAAGCAGGGGATAATTGTGTTGATGTTCTGTCAGTTTGGGAATCATCAGCTTGTTGCGACATAATGATAATGGTGAAGATATTCAAAGAAGAAGAGGGAGCAGGGAGCTTAATTGCAATTTTTTCTTTTCTTTTTTCAAGAACTTAATTGCTATTGCAATTACATATAAAAGATTAAAGATTTATTTGTAAAACGCGTCCGTGGGAATGATAATACGTGGCGAAATGGCATTGCTTGGAATGGAAAATTGTACAAGAAAGCTCGAGGCACTTTCTTGGAACCTGGCAACCTGCTCAGTTATGCTTGTTTCTGATACAGAGACTAAATAACAGCCGGAAAAGTCAAAATGCCAAACAAGAATTAAAATCTGAGCTTTGTCTTTAGCTTTTTGATAGTGCTACGGAAATAGAATTTTTGTCTAATAATATTTTCAAATGATTTTTCGCCACTAGAAATCATTTTTTCGCCATTAAATATTTTAGCGACAAAATAAAAAATAGCCATTATCTCACTACAAAAAACGCGTCACAAAAAGTATTAGTGTACTACAATAAAATGGACCTTTAGCGTCCAAACATTTAGCGTCGATATTTTTTCGATGCCAATAAACCATTTAGCGTCGAATCATAATTTCGAAGCTAAAAGCTCAAGTCTTTAGTGTTGAATTTAAATTTCGTGCGTCGAATTTCTATTTCGACGCTAAAGGTTCCACCATTTAGCATCGAAAAATTGTTAGGTTAGCGTCGAATTCAAATTTCGACGCTAAAGGTTCCACCATTTAGCGTCAAAAAATTATTAGGACGCTAAAAGGTCCACCATTTAGCGTCAAAAATATTTTTGGAAAATGCCTTATTCTATTCCTCTTCCTTTCGGAAGATGAATAGCGGCCTTCCGATTGGACAGGGATAACCCTCTCCCCCTCTCCCCCTCTCCCCTTTAGTCTTACCGAAGGGAAGTCTTAAAGTCAAGTCTTAGCTACTAGTATATATAGGAGATATATATTTATTTATCCTTGAATTAATGGCTCCCGCTGCGCTTCGCTCCGCTCTTTCCTACCCGCTCCGCTCTTTTGAAGAGATATTTTGTTTGTTTATCTGGTGCACCTACATACCCCGCTTCGCTCTTCTTCCCCGCTCGTGCCTCACGACTAGTGAGTCACTTCGCTCTCCTAGCATTATTTGTTCCAACTCCGAGCTATCACTTACTAACTTATCCCTCTCCCCCTCTCCCCCTCTCCCCTTTAGTCTTACCGAAGGGAAGTCTTAAAGTCAAGTCTTAGCTACTAGTATATATAGGAGATATATATTTATTTATCCTTGAATTAATGGCTCCCGCTGCGCTTCGCTCCGCTCTTTCCTACCCGCTCCGCTCTTTTGAAGAGATATTTTGTTTGTTTATCTGGTGCACCTACATACCCCGCTTCGCTCTTCTTCCCCGCTCGTGCCTCATGACTAGTGAGTCACTTCGCTCTCGGAAAGTTCCCTGCCAGCCGTAATACCTTGCGAAGCCCTAGGAGTTTCATTGGATAGAGATCAGGCCAAAAGAAAGAGTAGCACTAGCTGAGCAAAGTCAGGTTGCACATTTAGAGGCTTCCCCAGTCAACATGGAGAAGGACAGTCGATAGAAGCAATCATCCGAGGAACCTTCCATCACAGTTGGTGTCCCATATTCGAATGAAAAGCTATATGCTTAACACAGGCAAGTCGTGGATTTGATCCGGACCTTTGCAAGAGGATTTCCCCTTTAGTAGCACCACCTGTGAAGAGTCAGATTCCGAAGCAGTGGGAATAGCTTTTTCAATTCGTGCGGTGGGTTTTGTCCCTAATGGGATGGGAGAGCTGCAAGCCAAAGATCGTACTCTTCGGAGGGACCGTGTCATGTCAAATTCAGACCATCTATCTGCCCTAAAAGCAAGAGCTTGGAAAACGGGTGCCAGCAGTTCGGTTTCAATTCGGAATTAGGTAGTAAGTGAATACTTGGGCTTTTGGCCACCGATGAAAGGCTCAAAGTCTCCCTGCAGATAAAAAGATTTCAAGATTGGTAGTGGAGTTTCAAATAAGGCCGCGATTCCACTTCCGAAATGAAGGGGAATTGAATAAGGCCTTTACTCCTAGAAAGCACAGCCTTCCCACACCTTATCTTGAGTATGGAGCCAGCGTCGGTCAAGTATAGCGTGTGTCTACAAATAGTCGTTTAGGGGTCCACCACCTCCCGTCCTATTTGCTTTCACGATCTCAGACTCGGACATAGTGAGTAGACAATTGAGAACAACAGATAGATCACTTCACATGTCTATCCCACGGTAACAGTTCCGGAGCGGATAGATCACTTCATGTGTCTATCCCACGGTGATAGGAGCGAGTCTGAGCGTTATAAGTCGGGTAAGGCAATCCGTTAATCTCTTTCTGAAATAGATCTCCCTTCTGATCCTGATCTGATTTATCCCATAAAGGTAAATCAAAGTGTGCTTTTTCCATCTCTTTTGCTTAGCTTGGGTCTTTAGTAGGCTTGGGAGAAATATGTTTCAGGCTCCTAGTGACTCAAGAAAGGGAACCAAACCAAGACTGTCTGCTTTAATATTTAATAGCGGGCAGCCGTTGGGCTACCCCTCGTCTTGGCCTTTGTTTTCTCTCTGTCACCACTTTCTTGTGTGGTGTGCAGCTGAGGATGTATATCTCGGTCGTCGTTTATATAAGAATTCGAGTTCTTGCTCACGGTAGCAGCCATTCCCTTTTAGTGCCCGTATGCTTTCTGCCTGAAGCTTTCAAGGCCCACTAAACTGAAACTAATCCCGTGCTCGCGCATGACAAGAGGCTGAGATATCGCTAAATATATACTTGATACCCCTATGCTTTTCTAATCAGTGGCTTCCTAGCCCATTCATTACCTTCTTCTTCTGTTGATTCTGTGCTCACGGCTTCTCATTCTCCTCGGTAAGAATAGTTATTTTCACTAATAAGAGGGACATATTTTCAATGATAGAAATTCTGTTTCAAGGCTCTGTCAACTACGTCGAACCTTGCGTATCCCCGCTCATAGACACCCGAGAAATTGACAAAACGATTCAACCGGAGGAAAAACATCATTTTTGGCATAAAGCAGAAGTCCTCCGGTGGAGTGGGATCAGAAAGATCAGAGTTGAGGAAGACTTTGCGACGTAGGTGACCATAATAGGTGAGCCTTTGTTCTCTGGCCTTTGTATATTAACCACCTCCTTCCGCATTTCATCTCAAAGAGGATCTAACTCAGCTAAACAGTGTTTTTCTCTAAACCCAAAGAGTAAGAGTAAAGCATTCCAATTTCAGGGCTTAGTCCCCTTCCTAATCTAATGCCCAACCAATGCCGAATCCAAGACCAATTCACGCTTGAAAGCCAGAACGAGTCTTCTTCCCGCTGACTGCTACTAATAAGATAAGATGAGCCACTACTAGTAGTCCTTCTTCCAACAGATGGGGGTTCAATAGGTGTACCATCTATGGTGTATCATAACCCAACAAGAACAAATAAATGGTTTAGAGACCTTCAAAAACGTATTTTCCTTAGATTTCTAAAATATTGGGTGTACTCTTTCGCATAGAAAACAAAGCTTATAGCTATAGTGCCCTTCCTTTCGGAAGTGGAATAGCGGCCTTGGAAGTTGGAAGAAGGAGCAAGGAGCTACAATTTGTGGAATTCAAAAATTTTAAATTTACCCTTTAGCGTCGAAATATTTGACTTTTAGCGTCGAAAATTCGTCGCTAAATGTCAAAATTTTAAATCAAATTTTATTAAGAGATAAATTCAAATTTTAGAAAGCGGTAATTTGAAAATTTGAAAATTAATCTTTATCGTCAAAATTTTTATCTTTTAGCGTCGATAATTCGTCGCTAAATGTCAAAAATTTAAATCTAATTTTATTAGGCGATAAATTCAAATTTTAGAAGGGGAATTCGAAAAATTTTAAATTAACATTTAGCGTCGAAATTTAGATTTGACGCTAAAGGTTGACCCTCTAGCGTCCTAGTAAAATTGTATTTAAATTTTTGACATTTAACGACGAATTTTCGATGCTAAAAATCAAAAATATCGACGCTAAATATCAAAATTTTGGCGGAAATAATTACCGCTATTTGAGGACCTTTAGAGACAAAAACATTTTTTGTCACTAAAGGTTTTTTCCTATAAATTCATTTGCTCTTTCATTTCTCCATTCTCACTTTCTTTCTTTCATACTCTTATTTTCCTCTCTAAAATTATTTTTTCCTTAAGTGTTTTGTTTGATTTTTGTATTTTATATTAACATCCAATATTTATTTATTTATTTATTTATTTTTGCAGGGAAATATGAAGATGAAGAAATGGTGCAAATAATGAAGAAAATGAAAAATAAATGAAAATGAAGATGAAAAATATGAAAGTGGAGATGGAGAAAATATATAGAAAATTGTATTTTATCATTTTGTTCATCATTTTATATTTTTTGTTGTAATAAATTTTATAATTATTTATATTTTTATATCAATAAAAATATCATTATTATAATTTTTTAATAACAAAACTATAATAATTTTTTATAACAAATTTAATTACTTTTGTAATGAAATTAGTTTGAAATTAATTTGTAATAATAATTTTCTTATACAAGGTAATAAAATAATATATATATATTTTATTTCGACGCTAAAGGTCAACTTTTTGGCATCGAAAATATTTATCGCTAAATACGTGCTTTAACGTCGAAATTTTTTTGACGCAAAATGTTGTACTTTAATGTCGAAATAAAAAATTTCGACGCTAAATGTCTTTCTCGTTCATGTTTTAGCGTCGAAATTTTTCGACGCAATAACCTTTAGCGTCGAATATTTCGACGCTAAAGGTCAACTTTTTGGCATCGAAAATATTTATCGCTAAATACGTGCTTTAACGTCGAAATTTTTTTGACGCAAAATGTTGTACTTTAATGTCGAAATAAAAAATTTCGACGCTAAATGTCTTTCTTGTTCATGTTTTAGCGTCGAAATTTTTCGACGCAATAACCTTTAGCGTCAATATTTTATACTTTAGAATCGAAAAATTTCGGACACTAAAGATCTATTTTTTTTATAGTGGTGGCGAAATCAATGTTCGCCACTAACAGCACGACTTTAACGGGGAAACAAAATTCACCACTAAATATAAACAAAATTCACCACTACAGATTATCAACGAAGTCATTCATCAAATAAAATTAGTTTCTCAGTTGCCCACTACCTTTTCCAACCAATCAAAATAGTCATATGCATGCGTATGAAAATAATTATATTAACATATATTAATCTCATATCAATAGATAAATAAAAACTAATTATAAATATAGAATTAAGATCGAATAAATGACCATGTGAAGCAACCTCCTATGTGCAGTAAAAATAACCCAGAGAAACTAGAAACAAGATGATCTAGCATCCTCGTATATAAAAGCAAGCCTGGAGAACCATTCTCTGTGGAACATATCAGAGGGAATGAGCCAGCCATTTTCCCAAAATAGAGGGCATGTCGGCAAAGAAGGTACACTACACAAAACTTTGTTACCAGAAAGGCTAAAAAGCGCATTGTCGTTCCAGTGAGAAAATAATCTAAAATTTCAGAAATTTATGCAGCCGCATGCAGTCACTTCAGGAAGTGCAAAATAAAGAAAACTTTTATCGAGCAAGTAGATAGTTAACGAAGACAACTCAACTTTAATCACAGGGAATCTATGAATTAAAGGTTACAGGATCATACTGAATAGCTCCACAATGCACACCAAATGAGTAGAGTTCCTACGGAACTTGCCCTTCCAATAAGTTATTATTCAACAACCTAAGATACAAGCAAAGTTCAAGTTAATGCAAAAGCTTAACCAGTGACCAGGTTCAACAGAGGAAAGATCAGAGCATTGGCAGCCTTACTTACATATGTTGATTATTTAAAATTTTAAATGTCTGGAAGAGTATCTAGAGTATGATGAGATTTTCAGCACTGCTTTAAGTTGAGATTCAAAGTTGTTATAAACCTGATACCAAATCTATCAAAAAACTAGAAATCCTTGAGAGCTACTCAGTAACTGATACCAAATCTATCAAATTTATATCAAATCCCCGAACCTGCCTAGGCAAATCCCAAGCCAAATCTTCAAGCCTTCTCTCAAACACAACCCTCCACAAAGCTATTGGAACATGTAAAAGCACACACCCTTTGGTGAAAAAACTCTCAAAATCTGCATCCTTCACAAATGCCACCATTAACAGCAAAAATTATAACTAACCACATTCTTACCCCTAATTCCTAAAATAACTATCACAAACTCAAAAATCACAAATAACGTACTTGTTTATACTTTATACTTCTAATCCCTTTCCCTGACCCAAAATTAATTCTTCAAAGGCATAAATTTAAACAAATAAGTCATGAATTTCTTATAAAAACAAATACACACTAAAATTGAAACCATCAAAAACACAAATCAATAAGAAAAATCCCACGCGAAATCAAAAACCTCTGTCATAAATATGAAAAAATGTAATCCTCGACCAAGTTGTACCGTCATAAATATGAAAAAATGTAACCCCCGTGAACTATATAGGACAGAAGAAAATCTACAATATTTGAAAGGCAAAATCTCAGCAAAATGATCAAAGAATTTATTAATTCACTTAAAAAATGAAAGTTAGAAAGAAATGAAATGCAACTATCAGCTTGTATAGATTTTTGAAACCGTCCAGAATCTAAGACTAACTCTCTGATAGGAGAAACTGATAAGAAATATGGCTCATTGTTCAAATAAAACAACTTAGAAATAATTGAATGAGGAAATGACTCTTTGGTCACAAACACCTAGGTGACCAATAACAATACAAATTGAAAACAGAAAATAATTAGTTTCGAGAAATTACATAAAAGACAGCCACACAAGTATCCACCATTATTTATAATTCCATCTAACTCCCTCTACAATTAGAAATAATAAACCAATAAATAAACAACAAAAAAAAAAAAAAAACACCAATATAAAGAAAGTACGTTTTATATCGTCATTTAAAGCTTCTTCTTTTGCTTGCTTCTTGTTAGGAAACGAGTCTGATTCAATATTATCTATTAAAAACTCATGGTCCCGCTTCAGTTCAGTTATTGAAGAACATTCCATATCTATTCCCCCATCTGCTTGAATTTCCACACAAACTAAACTTTCTCCCATTGAATTCAAATACAAGTAACGGCATTCAAGGGCAACCAGAAACAGAAACGAAAACATAATTCTTTGAATTTATCTCCAAAAACTCTTTTAACTCCAAAATCATATCTGAAATTCGCATTTGAATTAGCACCAAAAAGGAATGGTAAGAAAAACTAAAACAGAGCATTCTTCAAACCATTCAATGCCAAAAAAGGAACCAAACTGAACAAGAAACTAGACGAAACCAAATCAAACAAACTATTTTCAGTAGTCAATAACTGCTAAATCGTTACTTCCAGCCTGAAAGGCCTACACGAAATTTTTAAAAAAAAAAACAAAAAAAACAAAAAACAAAAAAAAAAAAAACAACAAAAAAACAAAAAAACTACCATGCATTTAGAAATTAGAACCAAATCCAGATATACAAGTAAGAAAAAAATGACTGACTTCGTGAGTTCTTATCATACGTGGCTTCAAGAGTTCGTGATGACTGAAGATTAAAGAGCATTGAAGTCGTGACTCGTTTCAGTTTGTGAGAGGTAAGCAGAATAGAGTCGTGGCTTAAGGAATTTAGGTTTTTTCGTGAAGATTGAAGAGGAAGACTGAAGTCGATTTGGGGTTTGGGATTCGTGGCTTCAATGAATTTGAAGAGTGAAGAGAAGAGTAGAAGACTGATAAGAAACGACTTCAATTTTTCTCATTCTTCTTGTTGTGCTAAGTTGTCATTGTGGAGAAGAAGACAGTGAAGGAAGGAAATAGATACACATCCAGCGAGAGGTAGATCGAGGGTTTCAAATATTGACAGGACAAATTTTTAGGGTTCAATTTTTTATAGTAACAAGAAATAAAGTTTTAGGATTGTTACCAACCAATTTCCAGTGTCCACTTAAATTGTTAGTGGCTAAAAATATTTTTTCTGCAGGGAAAATAAATTTAATCATTAAATATAAATTTTTATTGGTGAAAATTATTTATCCATTAAATTTTTGCCACAAAAAATATAATTTTTTGTAGTATATGAAGAAACATATCTTATATAATATAAATCAACTTAATTCATTTAAGATCTAACCAATCATATATTATTTAGTCTCAAATTTATTCACATACATAATGAAGTAAATTTAATTTTTACGATACAATTATATACCTTAATTTTCTACAAAGATTACCTTTAATTAAATTTAAATGATTAACTTTTGAAATGAACACAATCCTATCACACATATATATAAAAGATGAAACATGGGAGAAGTTACTTAAGTTCTCCATTTCCATCACTTATACGGGGAGGGAAGTTACTTAACTTCCTCATATGTTTGACATATGGATGGGTTGGGTTGATCCTTCATGGGTGAATCAATCCTGATTCATATCCAATATCTCTCACTCATGTATAATAGGTTCAACGATTTTATTATCTATGTAAGAACAATTCATATTTAGCAATTATGTTGTGCGACCAACATACTTTTAAAACTCACTTGCCATACATTTATTAGAAATATATACTTTCTTGAATAATGAAAAGATGCCATAGTAGATTAAGCATGCAATATTCTCAATCATTTATCAAATTACATTTTTCTCGATCATTTTTAAATTATAATATTTATTATTGTATTTATAATCATGTTTGATTATGTTGGATAACATAATTAGTTGACCAGTGAATACAGGCTAATGTGATATGATTCATATAATCATCTTACTTTTTTTTTTGAATCTCTCAACTCAACTCAATTCAATTTTCTTTTTTAGAGATGTTCTATTAGATCGAATCTTTCATGATTTTCCAACAATACTCTAAGATAACGGTCATCAAATCTAAGCTTAGAGAAGTGGACAAGAGTTTAAAGGTACAACATGAGATTAACATAATGTCAAGGGTCTCACACAATATCAATATCGAGATCTTCACTTATATTACTCTTATTAGTCATAATTGTATATGTGGTATGAAAACACGTGTTACAACATTCTCTCATTTCTCATGGAGCACATGTATTATAAAAATACCATACAGATGATGGTTTAGACAATCACAATGTCTACCTTATATAAGACATTAAGACAAATAAGGTGATACAAACTTACTCACTTTAGGTCATATCATATAGAAAATGACATCGTGAAATTGATTTATTAACATGACGAAATTTCTTAATTTTTAAGCTTGAGCTCGGCTAAATTATCACTAAGATAATAAGCTTTAAAATTTACCTAATCTCCATTTATCACAAAGTAATGGAGGCAATTGCTCATATGAGAGAGTCAATCATTCATTTGTCCGACATACGTCTCATACCAACAAATAATATAATGTATTAAACATTAACGTGTAAGTATTGAACACAAATATTAATAAACATTAATACTAGCAAACATTGTTATGAAAATAAATATATCGTGAAATATAATTACATTAACATCTACGTTATTTCTAAGATTTTATGTGTCTAACGAAGACATCTCTAGGGATGAGCTTTGTTAGTGGATCTGCTATCATCTCTAACATAGAAATATATTTAATGTTTGCTCTTTTTGTACAACTATATCTTTCACAAAATTATATTCGGTATCTATATGTTTGGTTTTATAGTGAAATTTGAGGTTTTTTTTTTTATAAATTATCGTTGCTTCACTATTATAATTGACTCACATTGTATCAGAAACATCGTTTGCAATACATAAATGATCCAAAAACCTTTCCAGTCATATAGTTTCTTGTATTGCAAATGAAAATACCACGAATTTAGCCTTTATTGAGGATAAGGCTATACATGATTGTTTCTTACTACTCTATGATACGACACAATTATTTAGTAAGAAAATAAATCTGGAGGTAAACTTCTCTCATCCAAATCGCCTCCCCAATCAGCATCGGTATAGTTTTGTAATCGCATATCATTCCATTGATAGCACAATGAGTAATCGGTTGTCCCTTTTAGATACCTCAATATTCTTTTAACTGCTTTCTAATGCACTGGTCTTGGATTGGATTAATATATACTTACCATTCCAACGGCGAAACAAATATCGGGTCTCGTATATATCATTACGTACATCAAACTTCCAACTGTACTTATATAAGGAACTCTATTCATTTGTTTCTTTTCCTAAGGAATCTCTGGACAAAATCTACACTTAAAACTTCAATTTTCATGATATGAGCTAGTATCAATAGGCTTGCAAGTTGACATTTAAAAATTAAAAGAGTTTAAGAATTTTCTTTATGTATGACTTGTGAAAAAGATAATAATTTATTGAGATGGTGTGTTGAAAATTATTAATGATGAGATGTGTGTTGAAAATTTTATATATATATATATATATATATATATATATATATATAATATATAATATATATATATATATCTATATATATATATATATATATATGTGTGTGTGTGTGTATTAAATTTAATTACAAGTTTTAGAAATTGACAGATTGCCACTGAAAATCATTGGCAACTGCAGTGTTTTAAAGTCGTAAAGATTTAATAACGGTCGCAAAAGTCAGAAATCAAAAATGAGAAATAGAATCTTATCAGTGCTAGGAAACATTTGCACCATTAATTTTATGATCCAATTTATGTGTTACACTAAGAATCCGCTTGTTATTATTTTATACAGTAATCCCAAATAATACTAGATTTTGAATATGTGACTGAAATTTCTTATGATATGTGAACAAATGAATATTCATAGAGGACGAGGGGAGTCTTGCGTAACCACTTAAATCTCTGCTCTCTAAGGCTTTTAATCGCCTTGGTGTCAGAATTTCTTTAATCACCTTCTCAATAGAAAATCTTAGGCATTTAGTCTTAGTTATACACTTCAATTCTCAATTTTAAATATCACAATTATATATCAAGTATAAATTCAATCAAACTTGGAAGGAATTACTTGTATATAACTCGGACAAGTCTTCATGATACGCTTTAAATTCTCAACCAAGTATGTGACAATCAATGAATAAGATTAAATATTCTCAACTTTATCACATAGTAAACTAGGTGCATGCATGTGATAATTGAACACCCTAATGTTCACTAAAATCTATACTACCAAGTTTACAAATTTTCAGTATATGATTTTTACCAAGTTAATATTACTCTATACATATATTCAAGTTATGTTTAAATTGCCAAAATTGTATAATCGAAAAATGAGCATTACATATGACACGTAACTAGATACTTGATTGATCTAAATTTGTGAATTTATGCCAAGTAAATTATGTATGTTATTTTACCAAAATTAATTTAAGTTTGAAAATATCCCAGAAAAAACTTGCGTTAGTGTCACGTTCGGACAACCGTTCGAATGAATCTTTTCAGAGATCTCATGTTCATGTGGTATTTGATAACGCGTTCGAATGAATATTTCTAGAGAGCTTGCATTCGAGTGACGTTTGTCACCGTATTCAAACAAAAATACGAAACATTGTGTGTTTCTTATACGTTCGACGGACGTTCGAACGCCCTTAAGTATTTTTCATGCGCAATATGTATTTTTCATAGAAAAATGTGAATAACACATGCATAAATTAGAGTTAACAACACATTTAAGATAATAAGTTCTTAAATTGTTGGAGGGGTTTGTTGTAATTCAATTAAGCATGTGAATTATGAACCATTCATGCATAATTCATAAACAAAATGTGGGAACAATAATCATGCACTTTAATCAACAAAATTAAGATTTCGAAAAATCTGGAAATCTGTAAATGAATAAAAAACAAAAATCAAGTCGAGTGAACTATGTTCTTAAGAACTTATTAGCCCAGTCTCGGTGCTCTTACGGATTTATTGGCTAACGTTCTTGACACGCTCGAAAAATAGTCTTTTAGTCCAAAGTATAAGAGTGTCGAAGTAATAAAATAACCCAGTGAGTCCGGGGTCGATCCACAGAGAAGAGATTTAGCAAAATAGAAAAATGAACAGTGCGCAAAATGAAAAGTTTGCTTTGTTGAAGTAGTTGGAGGATTTTAGGTTGGAATACAATAATAGAAGGAAATGCTGGAGTTAGGGGATCTACTTTTAGTCTTTTAAACATTTAGAAATCTCGCTTTATCATAATTTATAAATTGCCATTTTTACCCACTTAATTTATTACAAGAATTAATTATGCCAATAAAAGAACCAGTCATAAAAGCGGTAGTTATTTCAGTCAATAATTAGTCCTGCCAAGGTACTAAGCATGCCAAAAACATAAAACCAACCATAAAGGTGGTGATGTCGTTTGTCTATAACAAGTCCTACCAAGGTACTTAATTATTCCAAAAGCGTATAAAACCAGCCATATATGTGGTGGAAAGATAAAACCAGCCATAAATGCGGTAGACAGATAAAACCAGCCATAAAGGCGGATATAAAGATTGTCAATAATTAATCTAGATTTAAATCAAGTTTTAATCATTAGATTTCAATTTATTTATTATAATAAAAGCGAGTTTAATCTATATTCTCATTATAAAAGCTTCACCCTTACTCCAGCATAAAAGAAATTAGCTACTCATTTTGTAATAAAACATATTCGTACTTTTATTATTGAAAGAAAAAGACATTACAAAAATCTTTAAGTAAATAAACAAACAAGACACTCTTTCTCCAAGAATTACAGAGGAATCGGGAAAGAAAGTATGAAAATTTCTAATGTCGGACGCTCCTATTTATAGGAAACTTGGCCGCCCAGACCAGCGAATGCATGTTGTGGACACGTGTCAAAGAATGGTGAAGCCACGTTGGGGACACGTGTCAGAGAATGGTGAAGCCACGTTGGGGACACGTGTCGCGACGTAAGGTTCCACGTGTCATGTTGTGCTTGCAGAATTTACGATGTGCTTGCAGATTTTACGACGTGCTTGCAGAATATTTTTTTCACGTCTGATTTGTCCCGTCGAGCTTCCGAGCTGTATTTTTCCTGACAAAAATATAAAATAACAAAGTAATAGCACTCAAAGCATAACTTTAAAATATTTACACAAATGTGTCAATTTAAGGGGGTTAGTGAAACTATAAGTGTAAAATGATTAACTTATCGTCTAATAAATATGCATTTTTTAGTATTCATCACACCCCTTAACCAGCTTATTACTAGTCCCTAGTAATTCAAGCGGAAGAAAAATTCTTATCTAAGTCAACTATTGTTTTCTTTCTTTTCTGAATGATCAAATAAATGACTTCTCCTGTACTTTTTTTTTTACCATTCTTTCATATACTCATAAAACAAGATATTAATCAATATATTGTGCCCGCAATATCACATATATGTATTGAAAAGAGAATAATATTTTCGTCCTAAAATTATATTAGAGTTTACATATTTTTTTGGCAGTGAAAGTTTATTTATAAACATATCTTCAATCCATGTATCGAACTTTGGGCCAGTGACTCCCAAACCAGTTGGTTTTAGGGTACTAGGTGTTAAGACATCCCTACAGGCTTAATTGCTCGGATCTCAGATAAACAGTGTCTAAAACATATCTTCAATCCATATATCGAACTTTGGGCCAGTGACTCCCAAACTAGTTAGTTTTATGACACTAGGTGTTAAGACACCCCTACAGGCTTAATTGCTCGGATCTCAGATAAACAGTATCTAAAACATATCTTCAATCCATATATCGAACTTTGGGCTAGTGACTCCCAAACCAATTGGTTTTAGGGCACTAGGTGTTAAGACACCCTTACAGGCTTAATTGCTCGGATATCAAATAAACAGTGTTCGATTTCCTTAAGCTTTCTTTTTAACCTTTGTAAGAGTTGGGCCAGTAATTCCCAGACCAGTTGGCCTTAGGGTACTAAGTGTTAAAACACTTATTCAGACTTAATTGCTCGGGTAGAAAGGCTACGAAACGAACTTTATTCAAACTTTTTTTTTTTTGCATAATAAAAAAATTCACTGCTTTTAGGTGTTACCTCCAACAATTTAGAAAACTGAAAATTACAGAATTTTCACTTACCACTCATGGTCATATGTTACCATATTGTTGATAATATCTGTCAGACGAGCATATAAAGATCAAATTTAATCAATGTTATGGAGAATTCACAAATTTAAATGATTCAAAAAGAAATGAACGATAAATAACTTCTTATGAATTATATTGAGATACGTCTCAGGAGTGAAAACTCATTACACAGCCACCTATGAACAACAATTCCATTGGTTTAGAAAATAAATTTGTTGTTAGTTTGTGTGTATATATATGGATATATATTTTTACACACAAAATAATAACACAGTAAAAACTAACATCAATGAAACAGACATAAACATGAAAATTATTTATTTCCAAAACTATCCTCTCCCCCAACCAAAACGAGATATTGTCCCCAATGTTCAAAGAAAGAAAAAAAAGAGTTTAGAAGATATCACATGGTTACAGATTAAGGTCCAGGTTTACTTTGCGCTTTTTGCCACGATCGTTACTAGACCAGTTCAACTTGGAAATAATATGGTCGATTTTTGGTTTATAAGTTAGGAGTTGGTCAATTAAATCATCAGCTTTTCGTGCAGTTAGGAAGATATCTCTTACCGGTTTTGAAATAAACCCATTTCTTTTGACATATTCAAGAAATACAAAAAGAAAATCGAAAAATCCATTAACATTAAACAGCCCAATAGGTTTTTGGTGAATATTCAAGTTTGCCCATAACGCAACAGTGAATATTTCTTCCAAGGTCTGAGCCCACCTGGTAAAGCAATGAAAGCATCAGCATGATTGATCATTTCAATGAGTCTTTTAGCCATACCTGAGACAATACATTATTCTCCATTTGATTTTCCGATGATGTGGCCTTCTGTTAAAGGTTTTGGGATGATCCCCAAAACTTGACTTTCACCTTCTTGTACAGCTTTTGAAATACACCCCATCAATTCAAGATTGCCACCACCATATACTAAATGCATATTTCTATTTGCCATAACTCTACCCAATTCTCTTGCTCCCTCAACAAATTCTGGTTTAGTTTCGGAGCTAGTTCCACAAAATACACATATATTAGTGAATCGTCGTTTTGAAGTTGTCTCCATTTGTGCTACCTCTCTTAGCTAGATATGTTGAGTAAATGGAGATGACGAGTTGAATTTATAGATCATGAAAAGGGTGAGTGAGAAATGCACTAATATCTGCAAAATGACAAATATCAGAAAAATAGATCGAGAACAAAAAGGTTAGATACGTCGGCAAAAAGTAAGGAAAACAGTAATTTAAAGTAAAGAAAATCAATGCAATAATATGTACTAGTAGTTGGGATTGTGGCTCACATCTTCCTCTGGTTTTACGTCCAGTAAAAGCTTGAACGCCCTCTATGGGTCGGGGATAGGCTTCCCATCAAATTTTCTTATAAATTGGCAAACATGGTCTTTTAAAGTCAGATTCCCGAGATTGTATGGTTGTCTTTCTTTATGAAATTGTGTGTGTAATATGAGAATTTCATGATGAACATATCTACTAGGATGCGTCTCAAGAGTCAATGATATATCATCAAAAGGCTCCTTACTTAGTCCATCTCTAATGAATTGTATTTTATCCTCTCGATTATCGGACATCATTCCTAAAGAATGACAACAAGTGTTGCACGTACAACGTGCACACTTATAACAAACATCCATTTGTTTAGCTCTTCGTTTTTTTAGAATAGGTGTTTTTCCCTGAACCAGACATGTAAGGAATGAAGGAGTCAAGTGACTCACCTGCCAAATGAACCATTGCTTCGATTACCCAACGAATATCACTACGAATACCGTGAATCATAAGAATTCTCATTCTTTATGTACGGGCTTTGTAAATTTTAATCAGAGCATTTCGGGGAAGTGCATGAAAATATTTATAGATGGTTGCGAGAGTCTCTTCCATGCCTTGGTTTGTAGGGTATCAATATTTTTAGGAAACTGAAATAACCGACTTAAGTCACGGAGTTCTGTTATCCGCTGCTTTACGGGGGTGTGAGATAAAATAAAAGAACAATAACACTGCAAAACTAAAAAAATGAAAATTATAGAAATATTAAACAGAACATGAAAGAAACTACATCAAAATCAATGTATATTGGGTCTGACAGGAAAAAAGTTTCTTGAAATTTTGAGTACTTCAAAAAGGGTTTCAAACGCTGTCCATTTGCTTTAAACACATCACCGTCCCTAGGATTCTCAATGTTAATAGCCCTGTATGGGTAAATGTGTTTCACAATAAATGGGCCATTCCATTTGGATTTTAACTTTCCAATAAATAAATGAAGACGAGAATTATAAAGCAAAACCTTTTGACCAACTTCAAATATTTTTCGTGAAATTCGACTATCATGGTAGACCTTAGTTTTAGCTTTAAGAATTTTCATATTCTCATATGAATCATTCCTTAATTCTTCAAGTTCATTTAGTTGCAATTTACGTTTATGACCAACATTTTCAAGGTTTGAATTAAATGTTTTAATAGCTCAAAATGCTTTATGCTCAAGTTCTACAGGCAAATGACCAGGTTTTCCATAAATTAGACGATATGAAGACATACCCAATGATGTTTTGAAAGCTGTTCGATATGCCCAGAGTGCATCAGTTAGTCGAAGAAACCAATCTTTGCGATTTGGGTTAACCGTTTTTTCTAGAATTTGTTTAATTTCCCTATTTGCTAATTCTACTTGTCCGTTTGTCTAGGGGTGATAATGTTAGTGTTCCTAGAACATGCCAAAGATCTAATAAGAATGAAAACATGTTCATAAATTCAAAATAAGTTGCGGAATTACTTACATTGAATGGATTTGAGCTTTAAAATTTTTGAGAAGAAGATCTCCAAGATTCTTCCTTTGTTGATTCGAAGCTTTGAGTTGAAGATCTCCAAGATCCTTCCTTTGTTGATTCCATGCTTTGAGTGTTGATTCCAACTCTTGAAGTGGTTTCCCTATCACATTTGTTGATTTGTTGAAGTGCTAGCTAACTTGATTTTGCCACAAAATCAAAGAGAGGGAGGTCGTAGTTCACGCCCATTTTCTTAGTGTATTAGGGATTTGTGTTGTGTTCAAAGTGTGAAAAGAGAGGGCTTGGGTTTTGTTTAAGGGTTTTTATCCTTTTCACCAAAACCATGTAGTTGGGGTAATTTGGTTTCACCTAAACCAAGTGGTTGGAAAGTAAGTGGTTTTGGCATAAATGCCAACCACTTTCCAACCACCACTTCACATGTGTGACATGTGTAAAGTGGGCCCCACCATTTTGAATTCAAAATTCAAAATGTCTTTACGAACATTTGCCGCGGCTCGAATCCGTTTAATCCGATTAAACGAACTTTCGTCGCTAAATAATTAAATCTAATTTAATTAAATAACGATTCCTCGTAAATATATTACGAACGTGGTTTATGAATTAATTCTAAACTAATTCGTTCGTTCGTATTAAAGTCCGACTTTAATTTCGTAATGAAATCCAATTCATATTAATATATCCAATATATTAATTTTAGCCCATACGAATAAATTAAATAGAAAAATCAAATTTAACTATTAAATTTTTCTACCGATTAATTCCAAATTAATCGCGTTCTCTCTTTTCCGAACACATTTAATCCCAGATTAAATAATATCTCAATTAATCATAGATTAATTTTCTCTTTTTAATTAATCCCAGATTAATTCTAATTTAAATCAACTGTCATCGGTGAATCTTTGGGAAGCGACCCAAGAGATCCCTGGATATGTTGGCAGTAAATACGGTCATCGGATTATCCGAATACGTGCGTACCTCGTACCACGTGCTTACCGATTTACAAGACATGGTTGGCTTCTAGCAAAGCACAGTGCCTACCCAATTCTCCAGAAATATTCTTACTGGAATATATAATTTATGTCAGACGTAGTATACGTAGTATTGCGTACAACGATCCAGTATCGGATGTCACGTGCTAGGCCTGGGGCTGGAATGTGTCTGCCTCGTACGAAGCACATGTCGGATGTCTGGTAACTAGTCTCTATTATCGGATATACATGACCTAGTCATAATATCCCATGATTGCAGTACTGAAGAGCACTAGTACCGTATCTTACGTGACATCATCTCCACTATGACTGGAGTGATACTTCCGTCTTGACATCACACCCAATACACTACGATTCTCAATATACCCAGTAGAGGCGTACACAGAACCGGTTAAAGCCCTGGACGACCAAAACTAAAGCATACCGATTGTCGCAAGTATTAGCGATGCAAGTCTCAGGTTAAGACCAAATACACCTACCCTGATATCGGACTTCCATAGACACATAGTCATACTACCAATGGAATTCCGAGGGGTCTATCCAGAGCGAAGCTGTTTCCGCACCATCGGTAAACACAAACTCCTATCGCACTTGCATAAGTATCCAATACTTAAATATATGAGAACTATGATGTTGTGCTCCCACAACGCGCACAAGTGCAATACTAGTCTATTCCGCATTATCGATGTCCAGTCTCGATAACACTACGACTAGGGATATTTAATGATTAATCCTTCGAGGACTGATACTGTCTCATATCATCTCAATCCAGGAACTAATCATAGAGACCTCCTATCATTTATACATCTAGGTGATCTAATCATAAATGATAAGAGCGCAATCTCCTTGTCACATAGTTAATTTGTACAACAACACCATAATCTGTACAAATAGTGACGCTATGGGTCATAATTG
Source organism: Zanthoxylum bungeanum (assembly GCA_019454045.1). NCBI lineage: Eukaryota > Viridiplantae > Streptophyta > Magnoliopsida > Sapindales > Rutaceae > Zanthoxylum > Zanthoxylum bungeanum. The sequence goes on from SKCR01026351.1 coordinate 91,667, forward strand.
TCCAACAATCTCCCACTTGGCCTATAGCCAGTCACTCGAGTGTGATACACCCGAACTATGTACGGTTCGCTTAAACTGCTGAGGAAAGGCTTTCGTCAGCGGATTTACATGATTATCATGTGATGCAATTTATTTAATCATCACATCGCCACGATGTATGATCCGAACGAATCAGATGAATAGTCGAAGTATATATCTGGATCGTTGATGAGACCATTAATTCATTATTCTGCGATGTAGCCTAGCTCAGCTGCTAACAGAACTATATCTAATCTAATTAGATTTGTTAATGACCCAGATGGCTTCTATTGCTGCCTCAGCCGCAGCAATAACCCGCATTTGTTGTTTATTCGGCAACAACATCTTGCTTAGAAGATTTTCAGCTCACTGTACCGTTATTCAAACTGTATAGTACCGTTGTTACGACTTTTAGTTGCTTAATCGGTTAGGAAACTTGCAACAGTGATCCCAGTCACTTCAAGTTCTCAATCTCCATAGTTTAAGACATCATCATTAGTTCTCTAAGATACTAACAGATGTTCTTATTATCAATCCAGTGACTATCACTTGGATTGACTTGTTTGCGACTCCATATGCTCAAAGCGTATGAGACACTAGGTCACGTACATTTTTCAATGTACGAGTTCTCAGAGAGTGTTAACAACTTTAAATCTATCCCAATAGATCTTTATTCCTTGAATAAAGGTTGTTTCTCCCAAGAATTCTACGGAGAATTTTCATGAAAGCCAAGCTTTCACTGATTGTAATATCGGAATATCATTTCCAAGAAATGACATATCATCATTATTTAGGACAGTCACTTTCAGTGCCCTCCCACTAACCTCTTTATATACATAATAATCATTTCTCGTTTTGAATTAAATCATAAACCATTATGATTACATCAAAACGATAATTCCAAGAACCTAATGCTTGATTCAATCCAAACATGGATCGAATAACCTGCAAACCTTGTTTGTTAGTTTTGATACGACAAAATCGTCAGGATGTTTGTAACATCCTCCAAAAGGTTTCCTTTTCAGGAAATGATTTTTCGTTCAGCTGCCATATTTTATAAATCAAAAACATGCAGCATCAGCAAGCATTATCCAAATGGATTTAACGTGGCAACAGGTAAAAGGTTTCGTTGTAATCAACATAATGTTGATAACGATACATTTCCGCTACAAGCCTAGCTTAGTACGTTGGTATGTTGCCATCCACGTATGTCTTCCTTGAAGACTTATGTAGTACCAATAGGCACAATGCCTTCTGGTACATCAACTAGTCTCTAAACATAGTTGGTATACATGGAATCCATTTAGGACTTCATGGCACTTTTCCATAATGGGGAGTCGATACCTGTATCACTTCCTCATTTGTTGTCAGTCCGTCTTCCTCAATAAGATTGACATCTTTATGAGGTGAGATCAGAAACCCATACCTCCCAGGTTGTTTTCTGACTCTCTCCGACTAACGCGGTTCTTGTGTATTCGAATATTGTGGTACAATTTCATCCTTGATGAACTATTTGTGTTCCATTAAGGACTATGTGCCTTGAACAGTATTACTCCGATTTTCATCGAGTTTTACTATCCTCCCACTTACCACTGTATATCGGTATTCCTCTTAGGAAAAACGCATGGCGAGCAACAACTATATTGTTCTCATGTGAGATGTATAAGTACTATACTTTGGTTTCCTTAGGACAACCTACAATTAGGCACTTATCCGATTTGGGTTCTAGTTTGGTATTATTCAACATATGCCCAGCATCCCAAATCTTCAGGAGTGAGAAAACCCAGTTTCTTTCCTGTTCATATCTAATATGAAATTCTGACTAACAGATTTTCATGGAACCTTATTCAAAATAAGTATTGCACTATTAATGCTTATCCCTTTGAAAGAAAATGGTTGCTCAGAGCGACTCATGATTAACCTTATCATGTCTAACAAAATTCGGCTTCTTCGTTTGGACACACCGTCAAAATGACGTGTTCCATGAGGAGTCCTCATTGAAAGAATACTATACTTTTTCAAGTATTTGAGAAACTTACTACTTAAGTATTTTCATCATGGTCAAACCGTGATGGTTTTAATACTTTAGCCGATCTGTTTGTCTATTTCGTGTCGAAACTCTAAAAGTTTCCGATTCGTGTTTCATAAGAAACACATAACCAGAACGCGATGCCACATCCGTAAAGGTCACGAAACATTCATTTCCACATTTATCCTAGCTAGACATGGCCCCACTTACGTCACTATGAACAAGGGCTAACAGATCGATGGCACTTACACTTTTACCCATAAAAGGTATTTTAAGTACTTTACCTAATAAACTAGATTCGTAGACATCATTTTAATGGAATCAAATCCATCCTAGTATCCACTCTTCAAAGTGTGGATATACGAGTCTTTTTTAATGTGTCCCAGACAACATTGCCACAAATAAGTCTTATCTGATCAAATCAGTTTGAGCTATTTGTTCGTCATATTATATGTTTGAGATTTATTTATATTCAAAATATAAATATTGTTACTCATATCTAATGTGTTTATCTCAATATCATCATTATAAAATAAAACACTTTAGTGTTCTATAATAAAAGGTACCCGCAATGGTTAAACCCTGATATGGAGATAATGTTTCTAGTCAAACTAGTTACATTATAACAGTTTCCTAATTTAAGTACACACCCGAAGGGTAGTTCCTAAACTTAGGTATCTATGGTAAAACAGTGACTTTCGTCCCGTTTTCGATTCGCAGATTAATCTCAATTGAAGTCAGTATCCTGCTTACAGTAGATTCTGCACATCAATGCATATTTATGTATCACACTTAGTATTTAAAATCCAATTTTAATACTAGTAGTGAACATATTTATGACAAACATATTTGAAGTCAGAGCCTTACCCTTTCTTTATTCCTTCATGTCTGCTTTGTCCATACGGCAGTCACGCTTCAATGACTCCGTTTGCCACAGTTTAGGTAGACATATTGGGATATGTCATTTGTCTTCCTAGAAGACTATAATGATTTTGCCTTTGCCATTTTCTACATTCGAGAAGCCTTTGGCCAAGCCTTGGCCTTCTAGAATATTGAAGTAAGATGCGGCTTGCGCTACTTGCCTTATTGCAAACTTTGGGCTTGTCTCCTTGAGAATGGCCATTAACTCTCCAAGAGTTATTAATTGCAATTTAATACTTCTAAGATCTAAGAATAGATCTATGAAGATCCTTCAATTTCTTCATCATACTCTAAGGATCTAATCCTTGTTCTGATCAGGAAATTAAGGAGTCTTTATGGCAAGCATAATGGATTAACATTAAAGTTATCATCACATGAATTTTCCAAAGATCATGCTCTACTATTTGCTTAACTCCGAGCTTAGGCCTAAGATGTTATTTTATCAAATAAAGTAACTTATTAGTTTCAGGACTATCCTGAAATTTATTCCGAATTTGAAAATTAAAGTCGTCTAAACACATTTTCCCTAGGATAATATGTTTTAAACACTAATCTTTAAATTTAATCTTGATTCTAATAGTCCAACTATTTAATCAACGATTTCAGGTACAATCAAATGTAATGATTACTATAGTCTAACTATATAACTTATTACAATTTTATTGGTTAAAATCAAATATATATTGATTACTATAATCTAATTATATAATCATTATAAATGATCGGTAAAATTCAAATATATTGATTACTATAATCCAATTATATAATCAACTATAAATGAAGTAGTTTGAATACAGTCCAACTATTTAATTAAAACAACAATAAATATATTAGTCCAACTAATATATAATTTATTTGACGAGTGATATTTGATTGAGCGCGTATGGAAAGTAACTAAACGAATATTGCAATACTATTTTTCGGCGAGCCTCTAACCCTCTGTGGATACTCGGGAAACCTAGATTCCTAGTGGGCTAGGATCCCGTAAATAAAAACACACAATCTTGACTTTGGCCAACAAATTGTATGATACTTAACTAGGTAGTCTCTAAGATCAATTGGATCACATCCAATTCCTAGATCCAGTAGGTAGACGACACCAAGTCCGAAACATATATCTTATATATGCCAATATATCGAATATATTACCTAACCTTTTTTCCTCTGAATCAACTAAGCCTTGGCTTTGGCACAACAAACTTAATGATCACAGTTAAGCGGAACCCATTGACATGGAAAGCTTCGTATATCAATGTCGATGGACAAGAAGTGATCTTGACTTTGGCCAACAAATCACGACTTGGACAAGACACCAATATGGAACAAAACTCTCATGATTCAAACACATCCGCAATTGACAAAGGTATTGACTTTGGCCAACAAACCAATGCCAACTTTGGATCTTGAGTAAGAATCACTCAACGGAAGAAAAAAACGCTTAATATGTTTTGAGGGTTTTTCGCGTGCAAATTGGCAACCAATTTATTATCTTTCATTAGGTCTCATCATACACCCTTAAGCATACATTCTAAAAGCATAATAAGGCATGATAAATAGATAAATTAATAATGATATGCGGATGGATATCTCACAAATTGTTCCTAGAACAAATCACTCCATTTCCTCTCCCCGACTAGAACTATTCTAACTTCTACCCAATTACATAATACAATAAATAAACCTCATTTACATTGAGGGGAATAGGTGAGAAGAGAATACAATGAGAAATGAGATAAAAGGCTGGACACGCAGGTCCAATTTAAATAAATTCTAAATTTATTACAATTTCCAAAATTGCCCTCCCCCTTCTAATATCCATTATTCATACAATATATTCATGTATTCATACAAATCATGTTATTCAATCAATTTAATCCAATTAATTAATCTTTGAATTAATGACCATCCAATGTTCAAACAACGATTTGATTTGCACGAGTCCAACTCGTTTAAGAATAAATACTTAAAGTACGTGTTGTTGAATTATATCGAACTACAACTTTAAATCCAATTTATTTGTATTCAATACTAATTCCAAATTTAATTCCAAATTAAATATTTACACTTACTTATAAGCCTTAAAGACTTGGATTCCAAATCCAATCTTAATGGGTCTCAAAGGCCCAATAACATCCAATGTCATTTCAATTAAAGTCCAATGGGCTTTTAATTGATTCTTAAGGCATGAGCTTTGGCCATAATGGATCAAACCCAAAATGCCAAGGCCCAATAGGAATCACCCTATTGCCAACAAATCAATTTAGGCCCATTAGGCCCAATTAAATTCTTTAAAGGGCTAAGTGATGTATTTGGACTTTATGGAATTGGTTTTGGGCCCAATTGGATCCAATCCAGAAGTCCAAAACCAAACTTAGTCAAACCAAGCCCATTAAGCCCAAATACACACTTTTAGCCCAATTCATAATTAAAGGCTTATTAACATAATTATAATATTCCAAATATCACAATTACTTTAATTAAAGTGTATTAGCCATGATTAATTAATTAAACTCAATATTTATAAAATATCAATTAACTTAATTAATCATGCTTAATCCGTCAATTCATGCTTAACACAAATTGAAGCCAAAACACATCATTTCATGCTCAACACAAATTGAATCCAAAACACATAATTTCATGCTCAACATGCTCTTTGATTTAATATAAACATTATTAACTTTGATTCTAATCCAATCAAACCAACAATCAACATTTAAACATGCATTTAAACACATCATTTCATGCTACAAAAATCAAAAAACTGCCCAGTTCACTGCAGTAGGTTTCGGCCACACTAAGGAATTATAAAAAATGCACAACTCTAAGTTAACATAATCTAAGCATGCTCAAAGCATCAATTTGAAGAAATCATATTCAAAACATAAAAGCCCCAAATTTTAGTCTGATGAACCCTAACATTTTCATCCTTAAAATTGGCTATTGATACTATTGTTAGTGTTCCTAGAACATGCCAAGGATCTAATAAGCATGAAAACATGTTCATAAATTCAAAATAAGTTGCAGAATTACTTACATTGAATGGATTTGAGCTTTAAAATTTTTGAGAAGAAGATCTCCAAGATTATTCCTTTCTTGATTTCAAGCTTTGAGTTGAAGATCTTCAAGATCCTTCCTTTGTTGATTCCATGCTTTGAGTGTTGATTCCAACTCTTGAAGTGGTTTCCCTATCACCTTTGTTGATTTGTTGAAGTGCTAGATAACTTGATTTTGCCACAAAATCAAAGAGAGGGATGCCATAGTTCACGCCCATTTGCTTAGTGTATTAGGGTTTTGTGTTGTGTTCAAAGTGTGAAAAGAGAGGGCTTGGGTTTTGTTTAAGGGTTTTTACCCTTTTCACCAAAACCATGTAGTTAGGGTAATTTGGTTTCACCTAAACCAAGTGGTTGGAAAGTAAGTGGTTTTGGCATAAATGCCAACCACTTTCCAACCACCACTTCACATGTGTGACATGTGTAAAGTGGGCCCCACCATTTTGAATTCAAAATTCAAAATGTCTTTACGAATATTTGTCGCGGCTCGGATCCGTTTAATCCGATTAAACAAACATTCGTCGCTAAATAATTAAATCTAATTTAATTAAATAACGATGCCTCGTAAATATATTACGAACGTCGTTTATGAATTAATTCTAAACTAATTCGTTCGTTTGTATTAAAGTCCGACTTTAATTTCGTAATGAAATCCAATTCATATTAATATATCCAATATATTAATTTTACCCCATACGAATAAATTAAATAGAAAAATCAAATTTAACTATTAAATTTATTCTACCGATTAATTCCAAATTAATCGTGTTCTCTCTTTTCCGAACACATTTAATCCCAGATTAAATAATACCTCAATTAATCATAGATTAATTATATCTCTCTTAATTAATCCCAGATTAATTCTAATTTAAATCAACTGTCATCGGTGAATCTTTGGGAAGGGACCCAAGAGATCCCTTGATATGTTGGCAGTAAATACGGTCATCGGATTATCCGAATACGTGCGTACCTCGTACCACGTGCTTACCAATTTACAAGACATTGTTGGCTTCTAGCAAAGCACAGTGCCTACCCAATTCTCCAGAAATATTCTTACTGGAATATATAATCTATGTCAGGCGTAATATACGTAGTATTGCATACAGCAATCCAGTATCGGATGTCACGTGCTAGGCCTAGGGCTGGAATATGTCTGCCTCGTACGAAGCACATGTCGGATGTCTGGTAACTAGTCTCTATTATCAGATATACATGACCTAGTCATAATATCCTGATGACTACAGTACTGGAGAGCACTAGTACCGTATCATACGTGACATCATCTCCATTATGACTTGAGTGATACTTCTGTCTTGAAATCACACCCAATACACTACGATTCTCAATATACCCAGCAGAGGCGTACATAGAATCGGTTAAAGCCCTGGACGACCAAAACTAAAGCATACCGATTGTCGCAAGTATTAGCGATGCAAATCTCAGGTTAATACCAAATACACCTACCCTGATATCGGACTTCCATAGACACATAGTCATACTACCAATGGAATTCCGATGGGTCTATCCAGAGCGAAGCTGTTTCCACACCATCGGTAAACACAACCTCCTATCGCACTTGCATAAGTATCCAATACTTAAATATATGAGAACTATGTCGTTGTGCTCCCACAACGCGCACAAGTGCAATACTAGTCTATTCCGCATTATCGATGTCAAGTCTCAATAACACTATGACTAGGGATATTTAATGATTAATCATTCGAGGACTGATACTGTCTTATATCATCTCAATCCAGGAACTAATCATAGGGACCTCCTATCATTTATACATCTAGGTGATTTAATCACAAATGATAAGAGCGCAATCTCCTTGTCACATAGTTAATTTGTACAACAACACCATGATCTGTACAAATAGTGACGTTATGGGTCATTATTGTCCAACAGATAAGAGGTGGAAACTTTGTGTGTGACTCCTACTTTCTCATTAAGGATTCAAAGGGTCTATTACAAAAATGTTTACCTTCATCACTTATGATGGCCCGATGAATTCCAAATCGACTCAACAAGTTTTCGTTTAAAAATTTGATCACAGTTGTGTGATCATTGTTCCGACAAGGAATTGCCTCGATCCATTTTGAAACATAGTCGACTGCAACTAAAATATATAAAAATCCAAAGGATTGTGGAAATGGGCTCATAAAATCTATCCCCCAACAATCAAAGATTTTGATGGCAATGATGAGATTTAAAGGCATCATGTTTCTTTTTGAAATAAATCCCAACTTTTGACAATTTTCGCAAGTTTTGCAGAAAGTGTATGTATCTTTAAAAATGGTAGGCCAATAAAATCCACACTGCAAGATTTTTGCAGCGCTTTTTCTTAGATGAGAAATGACCTCCACATTCTCTGGAATGACGGAATTGAATAACACCACTTATCTCACTGTCAGGTATGCATCGTCTGAAAATCTGATCAGGGCAGCATTTAAACAGATAAAGATCGTCCCAGTATAATCTTTTGACTTCGGTCAAAAATTTCCTTTTATCTTGTTGGCTCCAATCTGGGGGTATCTTTCTTGTTGCAAGAAAATTGATAATATTAGCATACCAAGGCATTAAGTTTACCGAAAATAAATATTCATCGGGAAAAGAATCATTGATGGGAGTGATATCGATTAGTGACTCATTTGTGAGTCTCGATAAGTGATCTGCAACCACGTTCTCTGCCCCTTTTTTTGTCTTTAATTGTGAGATTGAATTCTTGAAGCAACAAAATCCACCGTATTAATCTTGGTTTGGCATCCTATTTAGACATCAAATATCTAACAGTAGCATGATCAGAGTAAACAACAGTTGAAGAACCGATTAAATATGATCGAAATTTATCCAATGCAAATATTACAGCAAGTAGTTCTTTTTCTGTGGTAGTGTAATTCATTTATGCAATGTTTAATGTTCTACTAGCGTAATATATCATATGTGGCTTACCTTCTGTAGGCACTGCATTTTTACATGTAAGTCCCGATGATGAGCCTCGAATGGAGGCACTACATTTTTAGTTGCGGAACGCGGAAAGCGGTCATCGAAATGGAAGGTCAAAAATTGACATTTTTGTTGGATTTGGTTCGCTCGTTCATGTTTCGGGTTCGCTCATTCGGTCTTAGTTTTAAAAATTACCCTCGGCCCAAACCTTAAACCACCCCTCATGCCCAAGCAATAATAACCAAAAATAATTCCATCACAATTCCCCATACCCACTAGAGTAATGTGCACAACTCTAAGTTAACATAGAGTTGTGCACGTTCAACGTTAATTGATTAAAGAGAGAACAATTAATTGAACGCGGAAAAGAGAGAACACGATTAATTTGGAATTAATCGGTAGAATAAATTTAATAGTTAAATTTGATTTTTCTATTTAATTTATTCGTATGGGGTAAAATTAATATATTGGATATATTAATATGAATTGGATTTCATTACGAAATTAAAGTCGGACTTTAATACAAACGAACGAATTAGTTTAGAATTAATTCATAAACGACGTTCGTAATATATTTACGAGGCATCGTTATTTAATTAAATTAGATTTAATTATTTAGCGACGAATGTTTGTTTAATCGGATTAAACGGATCCGAGCCGCGACAAATATTCGTAAAGACATTTTGAATTTTGAATTCAAAATGGTGGGGCCCACTTTACACATGTCACACATGTGAAGTGGTGGTTGGAAAGTGGTTGGCATTTATGCCAAAACCACTTACTTTCCAACCACTTGGTTTAGGTGAAACCAAATTACCCTAACTACATGGTTTTGGTGAAAAGGGTAAAAACCCTTAAACAAAACCCAAGCCCTCTCTTTTCACACTTTGAACACAACACAAAACCCTAATACACTAAGCAAATGGGCGTGAACTATGGCATCCCTCTCTTTGATTTTGTGGCAAAATCAAGTTATCTAGCACTTCAACAAATCAACAAAGGTGATAGGGAAACCACTTCAAGAGTTGGAATCAACACTCAAAGCATGGAATCAACAAAGGAAGGATCTTGAAGATCTTCAACTCAAAGCTTGAAATCAAGAAAGGAATAATCTTGGAGATCTTCTTCTCAAAAATTTTAAAGCTCAAATCCATTCAATGTAAGTAATTCTGCAACTTATTTTGAATTTATGAACATGTTTTCATGCTTATTAGATCCTTGGCATGTTCTAGGAACACTAACAATAGTATCAATAGCCAATTTTAAGGATGAAAATGTTAGGGTTCATCAGACTAAAATTTGGGGCTTTTATGTTTTGAATATGATTTCTTCAAATTGATGCTTTGAGCATGCTTAGATTATGTTAACTTAGAGTTGTGCACGTTCAACGTTAATTGATTAAAAAAAATATAACAAATCAATGCACCATACCCACTAGAGTAATGTACCACAAGCCCTATTATCTACTGACTCTACTAGCTGATGAGGGTACAATTGAGTATTTGTGAAACAAGAAGGTCTAATTGTTCATTAACGCAAACCATAGGGTCTCTTATTCTTATAAATATTTTTTTTAAATAGAAACTCGCATTCCATGCACCCTTTAAATTAATTTTAAGAAAAATTAATAGAAGGAATCAAGGTTAAGAAACGTGGGCAAGTTGTTGCCATGTCTGCTCCGGCCATTTAATTTATTAATCCTTTTGAAGCCGAGTTCTTTATTAATGTGATATGATGTGAAACAGAGTGCTATCAGAGGTGAGGCAGAAGCTGAGCATTGAGGGAAAAAAATGGCTGAAGGAAAGAATAAAAGAGTGGTGGTGATCGGAGGAGGCCTTGGTGGCTCCCTTGCTGATGTTACCCTCGTTGACCCGTAAGCAATCTTTCTTGTTTCTCTCTCCCCTTTGATTTATGAACATTGTCTCTGTATGTGAATATTCTGTTTTTCATATGACATTGGTAATGGGGAAAAATGGACTATAATATTTCATCAATTTTTTTTTAATCGTGGGAAATCCTGTCGCTAAATCATCATTTTCGGGCTTAAGCGGAGAAGATAAAATCTTTGACTGTCTCAGGCTCTTACAAGAAACACATTCCTAAATTCGAACCCATGACCTCGGGACGTAATATTTCATCATGCTAAAGCTAGCTTCGCATTATTTTAGTTCCATTGCAATTGGGACAGGGACCGGCCCTCGGACAAAAGAAGTTTAGGTCCTAATCATTAGTTATTTGTAGGTTATAATAAAAAAAAAAATATCGAAGATCATAGATGGGCTGCCTAGCCCGTTTATGGCAAAGACCGGCTCTGAATTTGGAGACTTGGTGTTCGTTCCCATACCATTTATTAAGTATGTTAGGAGAACTCATCTCTAAAAGTTAGTTATTAGAGTAGGAACAGAGCTGATCACATACAAAGAAGGAAATGAAGTTAAAGCTAAAAGTAGCAGAAGTAGAAATAGCGGAAAGAAGGAGAAGATATTAAGCAGAAGGAGAAAAGAGCCACAAGGCTATTTGCTATAAAGCAATTAAGTACTCTCAAAGTTCAAGTTTTCTCTGAAGATAAAAATAACAAACTCTAATTTGTTTTAGAAATAAATCATAGGAACAAAAACAGTTCCAATAATTAATTAAACATCCTATTTGGATATCCCATCAGTGAATAGCATTGGTAGAACAAGAAGAGAGAGAGAGAGTATAAATCTATCAGTAGCATGAATACTCTATAATCCAGTCTTTTGTTCTTGCAATGATTGTTATGGTTGTTGAGTTGCATGATTGATAAGTGCTAATTCTGTGTTGTGCTATTTTGCAACATTTATGTATTCATCTTTAAGATACTATATAGGCTACAATGCCGGTCCTAGCTATAGACGGGTTAAGTGGTTTGTCTATAGTCCTAAATTTTTTTAAAAAGTTAATGGTTAAAGATCCTAATATTTTTAATTATAATATTATATTATGATAAAAAATTTTAAAGAAAGAGCAGAATGATGCTATTGCTACTATTTTAACAACTGAAGTAATTTGGTTTACCATGAGGGGACTGCATCATCCTTTCACACGTCTCCCCTTACCTCTTTTCACTTCATTTTGGACAATGAAACTGCAGCACCACTCAACTTTTCTTATTTTGAAATTGTTATGTTCTTTGTCTCTAAGAAAGAGGTAAAATTGAAACAGGAAAGAGTATTTGGATATCACATGGGCAAGCTTAAGGGCAATGGTGGAGCCATCTTTTGGAAAGAGATCAGTGATAAACCATAGAGATTACTTCGTCAATGGCCGTATTGTCACATCTGCTGCAATAAATATCACTGAAAATGAAGTTTTGACAGCTGAAGGCGGTGTTGTTGAGTATGATTATCTTGTCATTGCCACTGGCCATAAGGATCCTGTGCCCCAAACTAGGTCTGACAGACTAAATATATTTCATGGAGGTATAACTTTAATTATGTATGTAAGGTCATTCCTATCGTGATAGTCAAGTGTTTGTTTATTATCTGTTAGTTCTTTGGTTCGAATTTTTTCATTATAAAGAGAAAGAGAATCCGAAAATGTCTTTATCACTTCTATAGACACTAGTTTAATTTTGCTTGGCGGATCCCCATTAACTAAGCCTCAAGGGCGTGAGAACAAGGCTCGTGGGCTGATATAGAACCATGCCAAAAGGCTGTGATAATAAAGCGCGTAAATTAATAGAATCAGGCCTGAAGGATAATAATTAGATGAATTTTTTATTCACTCACGGTATCATGAGAAATCGAATTCAATACCTACTATATAGAGTATGGGTATCATGATCAAGTGAATTAAAACTTGTTGACGCTAGTTTGAACTTTAGAAACATTCTCTTTATGAAGAAAAACGGAATAAAATTGTATACATAGGAACTTTGCTACGTGATATACATATGAGGTGGGCATAAAGGACTTGAAGGACTGTATGCATGCAAAGATTGTAGTATCCAGATTGCAGAGGTCTATTGCATTATCTACAACAGAAGTTGAGTATATTGCAACAAAGCAAGCAGGAAAGGAAATGTTGTGGTTAAAGCGTTTTCTCCAAGAATTAAGGACCAAACAGACAGAATACAAGATACATTGTGATAGTCAGAGTGCTCTAGACTTGAGCAATAACTCAATGTATCATTCTCTGACAAAGTACATTGATATTCGCTATCATTGTGTAGAACACAGAAATCGGCGCGCTGTCCCGGGCTCGCGGCCCGGTCGGGAGTACAGAGTAGCCCGCGGGGGACTAAACCGAAGAAATAAAATGGAGTCGCCACCCAGTGTGAACTGGGAATGATTTAAGGCCGCACTCACCCCTCGCAAGGGAATACCTCAAACTGTTGGGTTCGGAATGGTCCCTTACTTATGCCAATTGTAATGAAAATATTTATGCAATAGTATAACCAAGTCTTATGTAACACATGCAAGATAATGTAATCAACACACAAGATTGCACACCCATAATCGTAAATAAAAAAATGAAGGCAAAATGCATAATTCATAAACGTATTAAACGATGAAGCGCAATAGTGTAACTAATAACAACTATAAAGGCATTAATAATAAAAGCGAGCACACAATCTCATGAACATGTCAAATAAATAAATGCGGAAATATAAATAATTAATAACAGTAAAAGCGTCAATAATGAAATTGTATGGTTAATTGTGTAATACGAAAGAAATGACTTAAATAAGCAAACATGCACGAAATATGAGGAAAAGAAGTTGATCCACTGCATGCACGTTCGTGGTGCGTTTGATAACGCATTCGAACGGTAAACAGAATGCATGCGTTCGAGTAGCGTTTGAGAACGCGTTCGAACGGTAAACAGAATGCATTGCGTTCGAGTAGCGTTTGATAACGCGTTCAAACGAGATTACCAAAGCGGTATCTAAAATGACATGGAAACATGTATGAATGTTGCTCAAGCGGTACGTGGAGTTGTATCCCAAGTACATACCGCACTACCATCCATTCGGATTCGGCTACGGAATTTATGTCTGGGTTTCCATCCGATATACCGTTAGAAGAAAACACTCAAACATAAAAATGGCACGAATGCGAAAATGAAAAGATGTAAAACAACAACCAAAACAAAGATGGATAGCAAAGTCAATAGGGGAAGGGCGCGGCAAAATATTGTGGTAAAGGTAGCCTTTTAGGCTTTTTTCCCTCAAATAGAGGACCTTTAAACTAACATAATTAGCCCATGCACATCAAGCAACAATGCATAATTAAATAAAAAGGATGCGACCAAGGCTGACATCTATATGGGATCTCGTATGCCCGATTGAACTTATTTCGCATTCAATCGAGCATACCTCATCCGGCGCGGCAAAATATCGTGGTAAATGTAACCTTTAGGTTTTTATCCCTCGAACGGAGGACCTTTAATCTGACGTGATCATCCCATGCGCATCAAGCAACAATGCATACACAAACAAAGAAATAATATGCGAAAAGTAAATAACGGATTAAAAGGTGCGGCAAAATATCGTGGTGAAGGTAGCATTTTAGGTTTTTTCTCCCTCAAGTAGAGGACCTTTAAACTAACGTAATTAACCCATGCGCATCAAGTAACAATGCATAGAAAAAGAAATAATACACAGAAAATAAATGGCGGAACAATAAACACAAGATTAAATACCAAAATGTAACACGTGCTTGAAAGTTTCTCAAGCGGTACGTGGAGTTGTATCCCAAGTACAGACCGCACTACCGTCCATTCGGATTCGGCTACGGAATTTACGTCTGGGGGTTTTTCATCCGATATACCGCAAGAGATAGCACGCAATCATTAGCCCAATAACAATAATAGACATGAACCATCAAGACGCATGCAAGGAAATAATAATAATAGAAAATCGAAAAGATGAATGAAAAGTAGTAAAGGGTGCCCTCAGGTCTTACCTTTTAAGTCGTTTCTCGGAAGTGCGTTACACCGTCGTCGGAAGGGTTAAAGCTCTGTCACTTTTCTGGTTCACTGGTTCAATATTTTTCTTCACTGTTTCGCCATTTTGAGTCGCTGTTTTGGACTATTTTTGCTGCTGTTTTTTTAGGGTTTCTGGCTGCTGTTTTGGTGGTTATTTTGGGACTGGTTTTGGGTGACTTTGGCTCCCAGTTTTGGTGATTTTAGGCTGCTGTTTTAGGGTTATTTTGTGACTGGTTTTAAGTGACTTTGGCTCACGGTTTTGGTCCATGATTGTTGAGTGAGTGAATGGAAGTGTGCGTGTTAAACGGGTGAATGGCAGTGCATGTGTAGGGCTGGCGTGCAAGGTGAGTGGCTTGTTTGTAGTGAATGAGAGAGAGGGTCGTGCAGGTGGCTTGTGTGAATAAGGGGCGTGTGTACGTGAGCTGGCAGTTTACCGAGAGTTGCTTTTTTAGTGGGGTTTGTGTGTAACGAGTGGGCAGTATGTGCGTGAGTGAGTGAACCTGGCTTTAGGATTTTGTCATTATGCGTTGAACGTGGGGTCTTTATGTGGAATGGATGTTATCGTGAGGGGCTGCTGGCTTATTTGTGTGAGGAGCGTGTCTTTGTGTGGCGTGAGTGTCTATTAATCTAGGGTTTTGTAGTTTTTGGTGAAGGGCGGTTGATGGCTGGTTGTGTATGTGGTGTGCTCGGCTTATGTTTATTGTGAGGGCTGTGTGGAGATTGTTTATAAATGGCGTCAAAGTGTGGTCTTGTGGTTTGCATTGAAGGTTTTTGGGGTACGTGTTGCATGAAGGGCGTGAGGGTTGTTTTGAGAGGGCTGAGCTGCATTAATGAGAGGGTCATGTGTTCTGTGTGGGGCCAGTGGACGTGTGGCTTGGTGAACCGTGTGTCTTGGTTTGTTTGTGTGATTATTTAAGGTGAGTGTCGTGGCTTTGAGAGAGATGAGAGGGGCGAGAACTTAGGGCCGAGAGTTGTGAGGAGTGAGACCCAAAGGAGAGGAGAGAAGACCAAGCCGAATGAGAGAGAAGGGAGGCGCCCCTAGGGTTTGCAATTCTGGTTTCTTTTATAATGGTGCACTATGGTTTCTAGGTAAGGAAGGAAATCATGCAAATATGGGATGTGTTAATTAATTTATAAAGGGAAAGAATAGTTGTAATTTTGGTGGGGAATATCTTTAATTTAGGAGGGGGATTTATTTAATTGGATTTAAATCTTTGGTAATTAGGAAGGTGATTTATTTAAATTAGGAAGGGTATTTATTTGGATTTGATTTAATTTGTGACATGTGTTTTAAATATTTTGGATTGGGCTTGGGTGTGTGGGCTTTGTGTGATGTGGGTGTGTGGCTCGGATAAACGGGCTTTGGATGGGTGCGAGGGTTTTGGGTCGAGGCTTAATATTTTAAAACATAGATTAATCGGGGGAATCCGATGCCAAATAGCGAGTTAAATTTGTTGATGTATTTATTTCTTGAATTTTTTCCCTTCCTACGTCTATTTCCCACGACTTCCGCAACTTAAAGGGTAGTGCCTCCATACGAGGCTCATCACTGGGCTTTATGCAAAATGCAGTGTCTACATATTGGATACGCGAGGTGATGGTGATGGAGTTGGTGCTTGGAGTGCCAATCCGAATTGTACATTTTATTATTTATTAATAAAATAACTATATTTTTCATTTCACACCCTATTAATGGTATTTCCATTACACATATTAAATTGATGTATCGTTATGCTAAGAATGACATCGATCTTAGAATAGTTTTGACACTAGGTGTAAACTATTCTTAAAGTAAATATTCCTAGTCGTTGGTTTTGGAATACAGTCGAATTCATATAACCTAGAAGACTAGCACATGTCGTATATTGGAATTGGAGTTCCAATGGTTTAACGCGATGTACCATGAGTTTTGGAAAATCGTATAGACATGTGAGTATTCGTTGGAGCGAATACTGAATGACTCATTGGTGATTCTTAATAGTTGGAAGTACACACCATCGTCAATAGGAATCTCCTCGAGTCGAGTAGCATATGTAATCCTTTGACTATAGGATACATTGATTTTATGTGAGATCTTCCACATTTAGATGTCTTGTATGTCAGAAACCTTTCATGGTATGACCTCTAGATGTTCGTTGGGTGTGGACCGATGCACACAGTAATCTGCGAAGCAAGATAGGATCTGTCGGCCCGTATGTGTATCATAAGGGGTTTAGGTATCCATGTTAGTAAAGTCACGATTCTTAAATCTTTGGCCAAAGTCGATCACCTAGGGTGGATCACATCAGTTATGAAGAATCGTGGACATGTCGACATGAGATGTGCGTCTTGGAAACTTGACGGTATATTCTATGTTTCCAAAGCACAACTCGGATAGCCTACGACAGAAGGATTGTTAAACATATGTGATGACCTCGACTTGTATAGTTCAGAAAGGTCGTTCGTGTTCTTCGCGAATTCGGAGGTGGCCGAATTGCGTACATATTAGCTAGGCTTATATGACGAACGTATCTGAACTTAGAGAGTCCCAATATGAAGTGTACTCGTTGAGCACTTGGGTAGCCGATTATTTTTGATAAAATATAATATTCGATATTATAATTATCAACTAAGATAATCAAGTGTTATTGGATAACATTGATTATTTACTTTGACCTAATTGGATTAATTCCATAATTACACAAGAGCTTAATTGTAAAATCATAATTATCTCTACCATTTGAGGATATTATGGTAATTGTAAGTATGTAATAATAGGTGGTTTTGGCTTGATTTAATTGGATTAAATCAATGTGGCAAACATTTAACTAATCCATTTCCTAATCCTTGGATTGATTTAATTGGATTAAATCTAAATGGTAGACAATGGAGATTAGTCACACCTAATTATACATATTGGACAAATTAGATTAAGCCCACTTAAAATTTGATTACAACTTTTATTAATTAAAAATTGCCTAAGTTTTGCTATAAATAGCAAGCTTTATGAAGGTTTTAATTACAAGTTCAAATACAAGCATAAGCAAATTCTTGAGAGATTAGCCTAAGTTAGAGAATTGTTTAGAGAAGCTTATGAGGTCTCTACAATATTTCATCTATGAGAAATCAAGATTGGATCTTGAAGTGAAGCTTGGAAGCATTGGAAACAAGATTGGATCTTGAAGTCAAGCTTGCACACCTTGGAGGTTCTTCAATAATTTCAACAAGGAGAAGTAGATTGGATCTTGCATCAAGCTTACTAGGTAATGTTTGATCTTCTCCAAAGCTATGTTTATTTGTGTATTAGATGCATGATCACATAGCTTAATGTTGAATAAGGCTAATCAATTGTGTTAGGATACTTTAGAAGTATAAACACAACGTGCTTGTAATTAGGTCAAGATGTTCATGTTGGACATGGAACAATTAATTAGAGTTTGGAACTCTAGATTAAAGTTTAGAGCTATGGCTACCATTCTAGATTCACTTGACCACCTTTAGGTGGACTAGAATTGTTCACGGGACATTTCATAATTGGGATTCTAAAATGGTTTGTGTAATCGATTCAAAATTTACGCTAATGCGAATTTAGAATAAATTTATGTTTTTGGAAAAATATTTGATATTTTGAAAAATTAGATTTTTATTCTATAACATGTGTTTATGTTGGTCTTGAAATTAAAAATTATTTTTCGGTGTTTTTAAGTGTTTAGGGAAGACCGGAAGTAATTAGGGTAATAGACCTTAATTGCATCAGCTCACTGGAAAATGTGTTCCAGTGAGCTGAGCAAAAGAAACAAAAAAAAAATTAAGACCTGATTACTACAGTACCCCGCGCACTGTAGCGCACACAGTTCGCGCGTGCTACAGTGCACGCGCGTACTCACGTACGGGCACGGTAATTTTATTTTTGTTCGTTTTGGAGTTTCTGGACTCTGATTCAATCCCGGTTTTTTTCCTATACACTCGTAATGGAATATAGTATTTCATCAAATGATTTTAAAATTACACATATACTTGATATCCATGGGTTAGACCTATTTCCGCTGCTCGGGGCACCGATCCGACCCTAGGGGTTCCACAACTGCCCCAACAGAATGGTATAAGTAGCAAAGGCTTAACCACACAACACATGTTTTGAATTTATGCCATAGTAATTTTAATTTAATTATGCATAGGACATATTGGATATGTATTGCATGTTTTAAATTAAAATTTTGACCTAATTAAGTTAATGACTTGATTGTCATAAATCTCCCGTGATTAGGTGATTACTTTTAAGTAATAGTATTAATAATGTTGGAGCATTATTGGATGGTCCGTCTTGTCAATACGGAGATGAATGAGTTCTTACTACTTAAATCCAATATCGTCATTAGTGTGAGGGTATAAGTGCTCGGAACTTAGGTCGCTCCAGTAAAACATTAGATGTAGCGTGATGAGTTAACGTAGTCATCCAATATCGTCATTAGTGTGAGGGTGTACATACAAAGCTCATTAGTGCACATTGACAAGTATACACCTAGAACACGTCTTAATCCAATATCGTCATTAGTGTGAGGATAAGAAACGGTTTAGGACCAAACAAGGAGTCACATGAAGTGATTGACCTTGAAGGTCTACCTAATGAGTTTACAAAAGCCAATATCGTCATTAGTGTGAGGCTGGAGTAAATGTCATGGGATCCACTTCCCGCTATGAAATTTTGATATTTCTATTTTTCTGTTAAGGGAGATTACGGAATTACGTAAAGTAGTGGGAGGGCACTGATAGATTTAAAATTCCATAATCAATTAGTGTTATCACTTTTAAAATGAAATTTTTTCTGCTAATACTAAAAAATATTGTCTTGTAGATGGCTGCCGCTAATCAATTGATGAAACTTTTGGATTCCAATAAGCTAAAAGGAGCCGAAAACTATTTCGAATGGGAAATGAACATACGCCTTGTCTTGGAGTATGAAAAGTTGACTTATGTCACTATCAATCCACTGCATGTTGATATCGATCCTGACTCCACTCTAGAAGAGCGAGAAACTTTTGATAGATGGAAGGATGATAACCTGAATGTGAAATCCTACATCTTGGGATCGATGGTTCTAGATTTGCTGAGACAGTACATTGAAGTACCAGATGCTTGGAGCATCATGCGAACACTCAAGGAGTTGTTCGACGTAAATCAAGAGATGGAACTTTATTGAAGGTCTAAGGAACTGTTCCGTGTTGAACTCAAGGAGTGAGGAGCTGTCAGCACTCATATTTTGAACATGATTGACCAAATTCGATATCTTGAATGACAGGGCATTGTATTTGATGAAAGGCTAGGTCGTAATTTGATTCTGTCTTCTTTTTCTGGTTCTTACGCTGGTTTTGTATTGAATTTCCATATGCATTCGATGCAAGCCACATACGAAGAACTTCATAACATGCTACGCATGGTGGAGCAAGATTAGAAGAAAGGCAACCCCACATTGTATCTCCATGGTGGATCTGGCTCTTCAAAGACTTCTGGGAAGTCAAAGAAAATTAAGATGGGGAAGAAGAATATACCAAAGAAAAACTCCAAGAAGCGCAAAGGCGCAAAACTCAAAGTATCTGGTGATCAATGTCTATAATGCAAGAAGTCTGGACACTAGAAGAAGGACTTTCCAGAGCTTGAAACAGGACCATCATGTACGCTTTGTATTTTTCCAATTATTGACATCTTATTAGCCTTAGATGCAAATAGTGGATGGGTGTTAGACACTGGCAGTCCCACTCATATTTGCAATTCCCTGCAGGAAATGAGGGTTAAACGAAGGCTGAATAAATGGGAGATCCATCTTAGAGTTGGCAATGACGAGACATTGGATGTCAAGGCCATAGGAAATGTTGTTCTAGATCTTCCAAATGGATATAAATTAGATTTGCATGACTGTTATTAAGTTCCCTCATTTATCAGACAAATAATATCACTGTATATATTAGATAAAGATGGATGTAAAATAAACTTTAAGGATGAAACTTTATGTTTGTATGATAAAGAAAATTTATTAAAATGTGAACGTTTTTTATCAAACGGTCATTATGTTTTAGAAACATATAGAGATGTCTTTAATATAGAGAAAAATACAAGTAGGAACTCTGAACTAAATAATACTGAATTATAGCATATGAGATTGGGCCATATAGGTGTTAGACGTCTATCCAAATTGGTGAAAGATGGTTTGATTGAAAATCTTACCTTAGATCCTTATCCGATTTGTGAGTCATGTATCCAATGAAAGATGACAAAGGCCCCATTTCAAGGTGTTGGACACCGTGCTGGAGATTTACTGGAGCTAATACACAGTGATGTGTGTGGTCCATTAAATCATGCCGCTCATGATGGTTCCACATACTTTGTGACTTTCACAGATGACAAGTCTAGATATGGATATGTCTATCTGATGAAACATAAGTCAAAAACATTTGACAAGTTCAAAATATTCCGAAACGAAGTAGAAAAACAAACCAGTAAATTTATCAAATACCTTAGATCAAATCGAGGCGGTGAATACACGAGTGAAGAATTCAAAAATTATTTAAGGGAGAATGGAATTCTCGCCCAATATAGCCCACCAGGAACACTTCAACATATTGGAGTGTCTGAGCGTAGAAATCGTACTTTATTGGATATGGTGCGATCCATGATGAGCTATACAGATCTTCCTTATTTCCTTTGGGGTTACGCTTTACAAACTGATGCTTACATACTTAATAGGGTTCCACTGAAAGCTGTTTCTACGACCCTCCATCAGATATGGTTCGGTAGAAATCCAAGTCTTAAGCATTTAAAGATTTGGGGTTGTCCTTTATAAGTTAGAATTGCGCAGCGGGATAAACTAGCACCCATGGGGTATAAATATAGGTTCGTTGGATAACCGGATAATTCCATGGGATATCAATTCTACAATTCCGAACAACGAAATGTATTTGTTGTTCGTTTTGGAACTTTTCTTGAAAAGTAATTTTTGAGAGAAAGTGGGAATTGTAGAGAGATTAAACTTCATGAGTTTGATCCCAACATTAAGTTACCTGAGATGGAACCAGAGATCCAACTAGGTGAAGGATCTACAACACATGTTCTACGTAAGTCGAATAGAATATCAAGGCCTTCTGAGAGACTATTTTTAACATCTGATGTGAGTCTTGATATTCTCCTATTGGAGGAAACAGATCCGACTACGTATAAGGAAGCGATATTGGATATCGATTCGGGAAAATGGCAGGAAGCCATGAAATCCGAAATGGATTCAATGCATACTGACCGGCGTAAACACACGCGTATAACGCAAGCGCACGTATCGTTCAAGTAGTATAAAAATATCGATCCCACGAGGACTTAATTCCTACTGTTGTTATTAATTATTGATACTATTTATTTACAGGTATCTAATTATATGGAGAAGAGAATGATTGTTTTATTGGTTGAATGTGGTTTTCCTTAATAAAATAAATAAAATAAACAAAAGAAAATACTAAGGAAAATAACAAAAGACTTAAAGATCTAGGGTTTTGAATCATTTTAATATCTTTTAAAAGATGAAGTGATTATTTTATGTTTGTGTAATAAATCAGTTTACTAACCTGGAACACTAAATTATGTAAAAGCCTCTTCCGATGGTCAGACACAAATACCCAGTTTAACCCAATTGAACCATATGTCTATGTCAACCAAATTATCTGGATTCTTTAAGTTTAAGTTCCAATTATGGCTACCCCCGCCCGAAAGGTATATTCCTATCCTGTAAGGAAATATATTAAAGGGTTATCTATCCTCAAGGAAGATCGTGGGCTATTAAGTCTAAGGCTGAAACCTAAAATCCATATGTCTAGTTCATTTTATATTTACCACATCAATCTTATTGGTGATCATACAACAAGAAGCATTAAGCTTAAGACTTAATAAGTAAACCTTTAAATTACCCAAACTATAAAATAACCCTTTATAAACCGGTGATATTAGAATTCATCACAACCCCAGATAACTAACACATAACTAGGGCTAGTAAAAACTTAAAAGTAAAAGACATAAAGTAAAAATGCTGAAAAGTAAAAGACATAAAGTAAAAGATGAAAAGTAAAATAAAATGCTAAGGTAAAATGATCAACTTTTACTATTTACTATTTAGAAATCTCCTTTAATATAATATATTAACTTGTGATTATTTTACCAACCAGTCATATAGGCGGTAACCTGATTAAGTCAAATTAAGTTCAACCAGCCATAAAGGCGGAACCAAAATAAACTTGTCATATAGGCGGTAAGAAAAATTAATTACCAACCGACCAATCTGGCGGTATCCTTGATTAGTCAAGTTTAAACCAGATTAAAATGAATTACCAACTGACCAATCTGGCGGTATCCTTTTTAAGTCAATATTTTAAATAGTGAATATATTATTTTTAAGGGAGATTAATCTAAATAGTAACAGTAAAAAAATTACATTTCACCCTAGCTGAGAAAGTTACATCCTCATGGTGAATAGTAAAAACTGTAAAAAGTAAGAAAATAAATTATTGTGCGTAAAAGTAAATTACGGAAATTAAAACTGAAAAGTAAAAAAAAGAAAGTGCGAAAGCGGAAATTAATTACTAAAAGCTGTAAATAAACAAACAAGATACAATCTTCTTAGTATTCTTAAGGAATTCCTTAGAAGAAAGTATCAATTTTACAAATGAAATGACTTGGTATTTATAGGCAAAATTTTGTCTCCATCAAATCATCCACAAAATCAATTATTAATTGCTCCACTAATTGATCCACTAATTGCTCCACCAAATCCATTATTAATTGCTCCACTAATCTCTTATCATGTTTGGTGATGATTTGATAATTTTTATTATTTATTTATTAATTTATTTTTTTGCTTTGAAAATGATTGAAAGTGACTTTAATAATTACACACAACACACTTCTGGATGGTTCATCAATTTCGGGAATGAAATCTTCAGAATTCGAAATTATTTTGTCTTTCAAAGCTGTAGCTATTTGAGTCTTATTTAATCTGGAACTTGAATCAGCTCAATCCGATATCGGAGTAAAAAGTTATGCCCAAATTACGACAGATGCACAAAATTGGAATTTCCAAAACTGCACTTCGTTAAAACGCCCTTTCAAGTTTCCAATCTCCAAAATTAATATGTCAAGTCCAATTTTTTGCCCTTATTTGACCAATATTTCGTCCTAAATGATTTCATTGAGTCCCAATATTATTTTATCTGCAAAATAAACTAAAACACATCAAAACGTTCATCAAACCCCGAGAAACTAAACAAAATATTAAGTAAAAGGGGCAGTAAATATTGATATATTTTCCGCTCATCACATGCCAATCAAGTCTGGGACTTAGTTGAACTTCCTGAAGGAGTTAAACCTATTGGTTGTAAATGGGTTTACAAAAGAAAGCGAGGGCCCGATGGAAAGGTGGAAATCTTTAAGGCCCGACTGGTAGCGAAAGGTTACACTCAACTTCCTGGGATTGACTATGAGGAAACTTTTTCACCAGTAGCCATGCTAAAATCCATTATGATTCTTTTAGCCATTTTTGCATATCACGACTATGAGATATGACAGATGGATGTGAAAACCGCTTTCCTAAATGGATTCCTTGAAGAAGATATCTATATGGAACAACCAGAGGGTTTCATATCCAGCGAGACTTCAAACTTGGTTTATAAGCTCCAAAAGTCTATTTATGGACTTAAACAGGCATCCCGAAGTTGGAATCGTCATTTTGATGTGATAATTAGATTATCTGGATTCATCAAAAATGAGGAAGAACCATTTGTTTATAAGAAAGTTAGTGGGAGCATGATAGTTTTCCTAGTCTTGTATGTAGATGACATCCTTATCATAGGAAATGATATAGGGATGATGCAAAGTGTGAAAGCCTACATTTGCAAGAACTTCTCCATGAAAGATATGGGTGAAACTTCCTATATACTAGGTATAAGGCTCTGCCGAGATAGAGTCAGGAAGCTTATAGGGTTGTCACAATCGACGTACATTGACAAAATGTTAGAAAGGTACAGTTTTATCAACTGCAATGCAGCAAATGTACCTTTCCGATACGGCATACATCTTTCGAAGAAAATGACACCTCAAACTGAGGAAGAGAGTGTTAGGATATCTAACTTGCCATATGTTTCTTGTATTGGAAGTATAATGTATGCTATGTTATGTACTAGACCTGACATCAGTTTCGGCGTCAGTGTGATCAGCCGATATCAATCTGATCCAGGTAATGATCATTGGACAGCCGTGAAACATATCCTAAAATATCTTAAAGGCACCAATGATAAGTTTTTGATATATGGAGAAGATGAGCTACAAGTTAAGGGTTATACAGACTCCGACTTCTAGGGAGATTCAGATTATAGAAAATCTACATCAGGATACATATTTATAATTAACGGTGGTGCAATTAGTTGGCGTTGTTCAAAGAAGGGCTCAACAGCTAATTCCACCACTGAGGCGGAATTTATAGCTGCTAAAGAAGCTGTTTGGATTATAAATTTTATCACAGAACTTGGCGTTGTGCCTAGTATTGCGGATTTGATCCCATTATACTGTGATAATAACAGAGCCATCGTGCAAGCTAAGGAGCCGAGGGCACATTCCAAGTCTAAACACGTGGAAAGGAAATATCGCGTAATTAGAGAGATAATTTAACGAAAAGACATTGTGGTCTTAAAGGTTCAAGGACAAGACAACATAGCAGACCCGCTTACAAAGGCCTTACCTCCTAAGTTATTCGATAAACATGTGGAGGAGATTGGACTACGGTACCATCCAGATTGGCACTAAGCAAGTGGGAGTTTGATGGAGTTGGTCCTTGGAGTGCCAATCCGAATTGTACATTTTATTATTTATTAATAAAATAACTATATTTTTCATTTCATACCCTATTAATAGTATTGTCATTACGCGTATTAAATTGATGTATCATTATGCTAAAAATGGCATCGACCTTAGAATAGTTTTGACACTAGGTGTAAACTATTCTTAAAGTAAATATTCATAGTCGTTGGTTTTGGAATACGGTCGAATTTCTATAACCTAGAAGACTAGCACATATCGTATATTGGAATTGGAGTTCCAATGGTTTAACGCGATGTACCATGAGTTTTGGAAACTCATATAGACATGTGGGTATTCGTTGGAGCGAATATTGAATGACTCATTGGTGATTCCTAATAGTTGGAAGTACACACCATCGTCAATAGGAATATCCTCGAGTCGAGTAGCATATGTAATCCTTTGACTATAGGATAACATTGATTTTATGTGAGATCCTCCACACTTAGATATCTTGTATGTCAGAAACCTTTCATGGTATGACCTCTAGATGTTCGTTGGGTGTGGACTGATGCACACAGTAATCTGCGAAGCAAGATAGGATCTGTCGGCCCATATGTGTACCATAAGGGGTTTAGGTATCCATGTTAGTAAAGTCACGGTTCTTAAATCTTTGGCCAAAGTCGATCACCTAGGGTGGATCGCATCAGTTATGAAGAATCGTGGACATGTCGACATGAGATGTGCGTCTTGGAAACTTGACGGTATATTCTATGTTTCCTAAGCACAACTCGGATAGCCTACGACAGAAGGATTGTTAAACATATGTGATGACCTCGACTTGTATAGTTCAGAAAGGTCGTTCGTGTTCTTCGCGAATTCGGAGGTGGCCGAATTGCGTACATATTAGCTAGGCTTATATGACGAACGTATCTGAACTTAGAGAGTCCCAATATGAAGTGTACTCGTTGAGCACTTGGGTAGCCGATTATTTTTGATAAAATATAATATTCGATATTATAATTATCAACTAAGATAATCAAGTGTTATTGGATAACATTGATTATTTACTTTGACCTAATTGGATTAATTCAATAATTACACAAGGGCTTAATTGTAAAATCATAATTATCTCTACCATTTTAGGATATTATGGTAATTGTAAGTATGTAATAATAAGTGGTTTTGGCTTGATTTAATTGGATTAAATCAAGGTGACAAATATTTAACTAATCCATTTCCTAAGCTTTGACTTGATTTAATTGGATTAAATCAAAGTGGGAGACAATGGAGATTAGTCACACCTAATTATACATATTTGGACAAATTAGATTAAGCCCACTTAAAAGTTGATTACAACTTTTATTAATTAAAATTTGCCTAAGTTTTGCTATAAATAGCAAGCTTTAGGAAGGTTTTAATTACAAGTTCAAATATAAGCATAAGCAAATTCTTGAGAGATTAGCCTAAGTTAGAGGAATGTTTAGAGAAGCTTGTGAGGTCTCTACAACATTTCATCTAGGAGAAATCAATATTGGATCTTGAAGTGAAGCTTGGAAGCATTGGAAACAAGATTGGATCTTGTAGTCAAGCTTACACACCTTGGAGGTTCTTCAATACCATGGAGGTTCTTCAATAATTTCAACACGGAGAAGTAGATTGGATCTTGCATCAAGCTTACTAGGTAATGTTTGATCTTCTCCAAAACTATGTTTATTTGTGTATTAGATGCATGATCATATAGCTTAATGTTGAATAAGGCTAATCAATTGTGTTAGGATACTTTAGAAGTATAAACACAACGTGCTTGTAATTAGGTCAAAGATGTTCATGTTGGACATGGAATAATTAATTAGAGTTTGGAACTCTAGATTAAAGTTTAGAGCTATGGCTACCATTCTAGATTCACTTGACCACCTTTAGGTGGACTAGAATTGTTCACGGGACATTTCGTAATTGGGATTCTAAAATGGTTTGTGTAATCGATTCAAAATTTACGTTAATGCGTATTTAGAATAAATTTATGTTTTTGGAAAAATATTTGATATTTTGAAAAAATAGATTTTTTATTCTATAACATGTGTTTATGTTGGTTTTGAAATTAAAAATTATTTTTCAGTGTTTTTAAGTGTTTAGGGAAGACCGGAAGCAATTAGGGTAATAGACCCTAATTGCATCAGCTCACTGGAATGTGTGTTCTAGTGAGCTGAGCAAAAGAAACAAAAAAAAATTAAGACCTGATTGCTACAGTACCGCGCGCACTGTAGCGCGCACAGTTCGCGCGTACTCACGTACGAGCATGGTAATTTTGTTTTTGTTCGTTTTAGAGTTTCCGGACTCTGATTAATCCCCGGTTTTTTCCTATACACTCGTAATGGAATATAGTATTTCATAAAATGATTTTAAAATTACACCTATACTTGATATCCATGGGTTAGACTCATTTTCGCTGCTCGGGGCACCGATCCGACCCTAGGGGTTCCACAACTGCCCCAACAGATGGATCAACAACTCCTAAGGCTAGTAAGGATCCATACATACGAGAATCCAACAGACATGTTAACAAAGGTAGTTACTCATGACAAGATAGAACTGTGCAGAAACATAACCGAGATAGCTATCAGATGATAATCATTTCGGATGCAGCTGGAGATGGATAATTGTAGTATCCAACTTGCATGCATCAACTTGCATACATTTTTCAAAGATTGGTGCCACATTTGTCAAAAATGAGATTACCACCTTTTGACAATGGTGAAAACTATCAAAATAGCTTTAGGTGCAATTATTAGGTGGTTATAATAGTGAGCTTGAGTTTCACTAAAAATTGGAAGCTCATTTAACAGTTAAATTCATCTCTAACAAGCAAGCTTCAAGGCAAGAGAGCTTGGTTGATAATTTAGTTAGTGTGTGAGATTTTTATACAAGTTTTTGTAATACTTGTAAATTATATTCAAATAATAATATAGAGTATTTATTTTTCCTTATAAAACATTCTTCAGTGATCAAAGAATCACGTCAAATATGAAATTGCACACATGGAAGAGTAATTTGTTGGCTTGGACGTGATCATGTTAAGTTAAGATTAGTTTCAAACAAACAGTAATTCTTATTTAAATTAGTTAATAGATAGAGTTATGACGGCATTAATCTCATCTTAGGTAGCTTAGGATAATAAAATAATGGGATATGCTTTGTTATCTCAGATTTGGTCGTTGGCTTAGTAATTATCTTTATCTTGTAAATTCTATTTAAAGTCTTCGCATCAATAAAATAAGATATCAAAATGATCAATTGGATTACAACTTACGTCGTTTCTGAAAGGTCCAGGATACCTTGAATCATCTTAAAAGAGGGTTAGGATCCCTCGGAAATATCTTACAAATACGATTACGCGCCACCAAAATTGAGTATACGTAACAAACTTCTCCAAACCCTAACTTAGAGAACTTTATTTACCAATGCAGTTTTGCCCTACACTGCTATTATAATCTCAATGTAACTTTGTTTTGTTTGCATCGACAAAGAATCAAAAGATCAAATCGACAGAGAATACCAATAGGTTCAGCATGGCTTAATGGTACTTTATTGAAGGATAATTTGGATGCTCATGGAAGGTTGATGGTCGATGAGTATTTAAGAGTGAATGATCGGAAGAACATATTTGCAATTGGAGATATTACTGATATTCAAGTAAGTGCTTGAAATGAGTTTTTGCTTTAAATATTCAAAGCTTTCATGAACATAAACCAATAGTGAGGGGAACCTGAGTTTTGGGGGCTTTTTTGGCGAATTTTTAAACTTAGAGACAAAACTTTAGATTAAAAACAAATGATAAAACACAATTGGTTTTAGACTTGGATTGATTATAATTGCCAATAGTGTTTATTTCAATAAGGAAATCGATAGTTGAATTTACTTAGGTAAAGCAGGGATGAAGTTATAACTCAATCTTAAAATTTATTAAAATATGTCTTATAAATTAGTGAATAGCATGGGTTGCAAATGAAATAATTTTGATTTACTTTTTATGAAAAATAATTTTTTCTCTTATTGTTCTGGCTTATGATTCTCAATTTCTGTTAACCAATGTAATTTTTGTTGCAAAAAGTCTTACTTTTAACAAAAAATAATACATTAACAAAGATTAGCACAAAATCACTATAAGACAAGTAAAATTATTTGTCTTTTAATTAAATATTTACTTGTCTTTTAATGATTTTGTCCTAATTTTTGTGAATGTATCATTACTATACTGTTAAACTTACCTGTGAAATCTTCAAACTGGATACTCACATCAGGACATTTTGAATTACTTTTTTAATTTGCCCTTAACCTATACTATATGGTCTAGAATCTATATATATATATATTAAAATGATACTTTCAATAGAAGGTGTAATGCATATTATTTGGTGTTGGTGTTGTGACCAGCTGTTGGTCACAAGCACCGAAAGTGCATGCAAATTGCTGTGCTCATGAGCAAGCTGTAAACATGTGTGCCAAACCGCGTGGCACTGTTCACGCGGTTTGGGCACTATAAAAGGGCCATGAATCCATTTGTAAAATCATCCCAAATGTGTGAGTAAAGATAGAGAGAGTAAAGTGGTGTGAGAGTTTTTTGTAAATCTTGGGTCGTAAGCTTTGTAATTCTTTTGTGTGATATAAAAGAAGAGTTTTCTCTCCAATCACCTCTATTATTGTGTGTTTAATCACAACAAGTGGTATCAGAGCTAAGGTTACTCGGAGGGATCCCGAAACTCGATAACAGAGGTTCGGTTCGGAAAGTCGGTTTCGACGAAAGTTGTCGAAAATCGATTTTGAACATACCATCAGACTTTTCACGGCGAGACGAGCACGGTGGTATTTTTCGGCGATCGAACGGAGCTCCGGTGACCCTTCACGCGCGCCACGCGCCCGACGCTCTCCACGCGCCCGACGCTCTCCACGCGCCAGCTGAAGGTTGAAGACGCTGAGTCAGGGCCACGTCAGCGTCCAGTCAGCGCCACGTCAGCGCAACCTGCACAGTCAGCAGCCACGTCAGCAGACCAGTCAGCAGCCATGTGTGCGTCCAGTCAACGCCACGTGTCTGACACGTCAGCAGAACTGCCACGTCAGCGGTGCCTGGTAAATTTCAGATAGGTCCCTGAACTTTCTGTAAATTACAATTTAGCCCCAATACTTTCAGAAATTTTCAATTTAGTCCCTGAACTTTTTGGAAATTTCAATTTAGTCCCTGAACTTTTCCGTAATTGCACTTTGGCCCCTGAACTTTCGGAAATTGCACTTGGACCCCTGTAATTTCTGGAATTTGCAATTTGGTCTCTGTGTCGGATTTTGACAAACGAAGTGTCATTTCCACCATTTTCGACCATTTCGGACGCAACTGTGAGGTCCGCTTTTTTAAATTCTACTTAGAATTTTTATGATGGAGGGGAGCAACGGAAAATGATTTTGTTAACCAGTACAAACTATTTCACATGGAGAGGAAGGATGAAAGACCTTCTGTATGTGAAGGACTATGATGGTCGGTGTTTCTGGAGCAGAAACCAGAAGGAATGACCGATGGAAATGTTGGTTACTATAATTAGTCCCAATGAAAGATTAAGCAATAGAAATACAATAATAATACATGCAAAGCTTGAAGGATGGCGGAAACATACTTACAAAGCTATGTGACGAAAATGGTGATGAGGATCCTTGAGCCTCCAAGGATGAAGTTTCGGCCAAGCAAGAAGATGGAGAGAAGCTTCAAATCTTTGAGTATTCCAAGCTCCAAATGCGTTTCCCTATCACCTCTTTTGTTCCTTGCTTGTGCTAGCAAAAATGGAGAATGAGAAAACAATTTTCTGCCTTTGTATGTGCAGCTCACGGCGTGAGCAAGAGAGAAAGAAGAGGAGAGTGTTTCACTTTTAATTTTGTTCCCTTTGCATGCCAAAAACCGTGAGAGACAAAGGAAATGAAAAGTGATATGATATCTAATACCAAAAGAATTTTTTAATGCAAAAAATCCTTCAAAACCGTGCATGGCTTTCCCTCCAAAATGAAATCCATCATTTGCCATCATTACCACACTTTGAGATTAGAGACAATGTATCATCCCTCAAAGGTGACTAGATACATCCACCATCTATTCGTATTAAGTAATGAGATATCGCGATGTGATTTGCGGATATCACTCGATTCAAAATACGAATGTGTCCGCAAACACTTTCGGGCTCGGTTTCGTTAATTCCGAATTAAGGAATTTCCGTCGCGACGTGAATTAAATAATTACGCCTTGCGAAATTACTATTTAGTTCGCTAATGAATTAATTCTAAATTAATTCGTTTGCCCGAATTAAAATCCGATTTTAATTCCGCGTCGAAATCTAATTTCGTTTAATAATATATCGAATATATTATTTTATCGATTAATTCCAAATTAATCGATCTCTCTCTCTCTCCTAATAAGGCATTTTATCCAAGATAAAGTTTCTCCGTTATTAATCCAAGATTAATAAAGTTCGAATCAAACATCATAGGTGAATCTTCAGGAAGCGACCCAAGAGATCTCCGGATATGTTGGCAGTAAATACGGTCGTTGGATAATCCAAACACGTATGTACCTTGTACTACGTTTTTACCGATTTACAAGACAAGGTTGGCTTCTAGCAAAGCGCCATGCCTACCCAATTCTCCAGAAATATTCTTACTGGAATATTAGATCTATATCAAGCGTAGTATACCGTAGTATCGCGTACATCGATCCAGTATCGAACGATCACATGTTAGGCCTGGGGCTGGAAGTGTGTCTGCCCCGTACGAAACATATATCGGACATCAAACAACTATCTCTTTAAATCGGACAATCCTGACCTAGTCATATTGTCCCGACGGTTGCAACCTTTTATAGAGTACTAGTTCTGTGTCCTGCGCGATCATCAACTCCATATGTCTGAAGTGATACTTCCATCTTGACATCACACCAGTACACTACGATTCCTGATAAACCCAGAAGTGGTGAACACAGAACCGGTTAAAGTCCCCAACCACCAAAACCAAAGTTTACCGATTGTCGCAAGTACTAGCGATGCAAGTCTCAGGTTAAGACCATATACACCTACCCTGATGCGGCCTCCCATAGACACGCAGACATACTACCAATGGGATTCCGCGGGGTCTATCCAGAGCGAAGCTGTTTTCCGTACCATCGGTAAAACACAACCTCCTATCGCACTTGCTTAAGTATTCAATACTTAAATATATGAGAACTATGCCGTTGTGCCCTCACAACATGCACAAATGCAATACTAGTCTATTCCGCATTATCGATGTCCGATCTCGATAATACTCCGACTAGGGATATTTAATGATTAAACCTTTTATATTGATACTGTCTCATATCATCTCAATACGGAACTAATCATACGGACTTTTGCCATTAATATATCAAAGTAAATAATTTTACAAAACGGCAAAAGGCAATTTCATTATCACATAGTTAATTTTGTACAATAATACAATATCATTTACAAAACAGTGACGCTATGGGTCATAATGTCCAACAATCTCCCACTTGGCCTATAGCCAGTCACTCAAGCATCTAATACCTGAACTATTGATATGTCGTTCAAACACTTGCGGATAAACAGCCTTCGTCAGCGGATCTGCAATGTTGTTATCTGATGCGACCTTCTCGATCTTTACATCGCCACGATGTATAATTTCCCGAATCAGATGGTAACGCCGAAGAACATGCTTGGATCGTTGATGAGACCTTGGTTCCTTAGCTTGTGCTATAGCCCCGTTATTGTCACAACACAATGGAACGGGCTCAGCTGCTAATGGAACTACTCCTAATCCAATTAGGAACTTTCGGATCCAAACTGCCTCCTTTGCTGCTTCCGACGCAGCAATGTACTCCGCTTCAGTTGTTGAATCGGCAACAGTATCTTGCTTGGAAGATTTCCAGCTCACCGTCCCGTTATTCAAACAAAAAATGTACCCGGATTGCGACTTGAAGTCGTCCTTGTCGGTTTGGAAACTTGCATCGGCATACCCAGATACCACAAGATCTCCTTCTCCGTAAATTAAGAAAGCATCCTTAGTTCGTCTAAGATACTTAAGGATATTCTTAACTGCCATCCAGTGACCTTCACCTGGATCGGCCTGATAGCGACTGCACATGCTCAAAGCATATGACACATCAGGTCGTGTACATATCATGGCATACATGATCGATCCGACTGCCGAGGCGAACGGTATCCGACTCATGTTATCTCTCTCTTCTTGTGTCTTAGGACACATGTTCTTAGATAGAGATATACCACGTAACATCGGCATCAATCCCTTCTTGGATTGATCCATGCTGAATCGCTTCAACACTTTGTCAATATATGTACTCTGGGAGAGTCCAAGCAGTTTCTAGATCTATCCGGTAGATTTTTATTCCCAGAATAAAGGCTGCTTCTCCCAGATCTTTCATGGAGAATTTTAATGAAAGCCAAGCTTTCACCGACGTTAGCATGGGAATGTCATTGCCTATTAGCAATACGTCGTCGACATAAAGGACAATAAAAGTCAGTGCTCTCCCACTAACCTTCTTGTATACACAAGGGTCATCTTCGTTTCGCACGAAATTATATTCTTTTATGATTTCATCAAAACGCTGATTCCATGATCGTGATGCTTGCTTCAATCCATAAATGGATCGATTTAACTTAAAACCTTGTTTGCAAGTCTAGGTACGACAAAACCGTCAGGCTGTTGCATATAAACATCCTCCAAAAGGTTTCCGTTAAGGAAAGCGGTTTTAACGTCCATCTGCCATATCTCGTAATCGAAATATGCAGCTATTGCAAGCATTATCAGAATGGATTTAATCATGGCAACGGGTGAGAAAGTTTCGTCATAATCAATACCATATTGTTGACGATACCCCTTTGCTACAAGCCTAGCTTTGTACGTTTGTACGTTGCCATCCA
Organism: Zanthoxylum bungeanum; assembly: GCA_019454045.1. NCBI lineage: Eukaryota > Viridiplantae > Streptophyta > Magnoliopsida > Sapindales > Rutaceae > Zanthoxylum > Zanthoxylum bungeanum. Next base: position 126,352 of record SKCR01026351.1, read on the forward strand.
TGTCGGTCTTCTTCTTGAAGATCCATCTGCATCCAATAGGTTTTACGCCTTCTGGTGCATCAACCAGTGTCCAAACTTGGTTGGCATACATGGAATCCATCTCGGACTTCATGGCATCTTGCCATAAAGCGGAATCAATATCCTGTATTGCTTCCTCATACGTAGACGGTTCATTATCCTCAATAAGATTAATATCCACATGAGGCGAGATCAGGTACCCATACCTCTCAGGTACTGTCCTGACTCTCTCCGACCTACGCGGTCCTTGTGTATATGAAGATTGTGGTACAGACTCATCCTGGATGGTCTGTTCATGTTCCGTCGATGATTCATTGCCAGGAACAGTATCACTAGGATTTTCATCAAGTTCTACTTTCCTCCCACTTACCACTGCATCTAGGAATTCCTTTTCAAGGAAAAATGCATGTAGAGCAACAAATACTTTGTTCTCTTGTGGGTGATAGAAGTAATATCCTTTGGTTTCCTTAGGATATCCTACGAAAAGGCATTTATCTGATTTGGGTTCTAGTTTGGTACCTTCCAAACGTTTAACATATGCCCAGCATCCCCAAATCTTCAGGAAAGAGAAACCTGGTTTCTTCCTGTCCATATCTCATATGGAGTCTGTTCAACAGACTTTGACGGAACCTTATTCAAAATAAGTACTGCACTGTTTAAAGCGTATCCCCAGAAGGATATAGGTAGCTCAGTGCGACTCATCATCGACCTTACCATGTCAACATAACAAGGTACGGTTTCTCCGTTCAGACACACCGTTTAATTGCGGTGTTCCAGGAGGAGTCCACTGTGAAAGAATACCATTTTCTTTCAAGTAATCTTGAAACTCATAACTTAAGTATTCGCCACCACGGTCCGACCGCAATGTTTTAATACTCTTGCCTGTTTGTTTTTCTACTTCGTGTCAAAACTCTTTGAATTTTTCAAAAGTTTCCGACTTGTGTCTCATTAGATACACATAACCATAACGAGATGCATCATCCGTAAAGGTTACGAAGTAATGATATCCACCTCTAGCCTGGCTAGACATGGGCCCACATACGTCACTATGAACGAGAGCTAACAGTTCTGTGGCACGTTCACCTTTACCACTAAAAGGTGATTTAGGCATTTTGCCTAAAAGACAAGATTCGCAGACATCATATGAATTAAGATCAAATTCGTCCAAGTACCCACTCTTCGAAAGTGTGGATATGCGAGTCTTGTTGATGTGTCCTAGACGATAATGCCACATGTAAGCTTCATCTTTTAGATTACTCCTTTTGAGCCTTTTGTTTGTTTTTTATGTTTAGGAGATTCATTTATATTCAAAATATAAAGGCCATTATTTGCAACAGCAGTGCAAATTTCTGCATCATTTTTATATAAATAACACCCAGTGTTTCTAAATACAAAAGTGTACCCATGCTGGGTTAACAAAGATACAGATATGATATTCCTAGTCAAACTAGGTATATAATAACAGTTCAAAATTTTAAGCATATGCCCCGAGGGCAATTCCAAAACAAAAGTCCCTACAGCCAAAACAGCAACTGGAGTTCCGTTTCCGACTCGTAGGTCAATCTCCCCTGAAGTCAGCATCCTGCTATCCTGCAGATCCTGCAAATCAGTACAAATATGAGCAGCACAACCAGAATCAAAAATCCAATTTTTAAAACTAGAAGTAGTCATATTTATCTCAATAACAACATACCAGAGCTAGTGCCTTGCCTGCCTTGATATCCTCCTTGTGTCATTTGCCCATTCGGCAGTCACGTTTCCAGTGACCCTTCTTGCCGCAGTTGAGGCAGACATCTTGAGATTTGTCCCTTGGCTTCCCAGAAGCTTTTGTCGACTTGCCTTTAGCCTTTTTTTTATGTTTCTTCTTCCTCACCCCTCCAGTAGCTTTGGGCCCAGCCTTTGGCCTCTGAGAGGTCGATGTAAAGTGCGCCTCGCGCTTGCCCCCTTTGTGGAGTTCTTTTTCAGACTCTTTCAAGATGGATAACAGTTCTCCAAGAGTGTCATCCGTATCCATCAACTTGTAGTTGATTATGATTTGTTTCCAAGTATCAGGAAGTGACTGTAAGATCATATCTACGGTCAGCTCAGCCTCTAAGACTATTCCCATATTGGCCAACTCATCAATATCGGCGATCATTTGAGCCCCGTGGGCCTCAACTGATGCGCCTTCAGTCATTCGGGCGCGGAAGAGTTTCTTCACCAACTCATATCTCTCCATCCGCTTATTGGAGCGGTGGAGATCTCGCAGTCTAGCCATCATATTATAAGGATCCAAGTCCCTATTTTGGCGACGAAAGTGCTGAGTCATCGAAGCTAACATAATAGCCTGAGCTGTGTCACAATCACTGCTGTGAGTTTTCCATAACTCCAGCTCAAGTGGATTAGTGGGCGTAGGCGGGAGAGGTGTTTGTATAGTGTACAGCATCCTCTCAGCCCCAAGGACTATCCTTAGGTTCATTTCCCAATCAGCGAAGTTTGTGCCCTTAAAGACATTGTCACCCATGATGATGTCTCGGACACTTACCTTGCTTGCCATCTTAACTACGATAGTCCAACTATCTAGTTAACGATAAAATGGGTACAGTCAAACTGTTACAAAAAAAAATAACAATGAATTAGTCCAACTAATTTTAATTAATTAAACAAATAATTTTTGAAAGACGCGTAAGGCTAAGTATCTGAATGAAATTGCAAATTCAATACTAGCCTCCCACTATTTTTATCAAGTCTCTAACCCTCTGTTGAGAACTCGGGAAATCCTATTTCCTAGTGGCTAGGATCCCGTTAAATAACACACAACCTTGACTTTGGCCAACAAGCTGTATGCTATTTAACTAGGTAGATCTCACAGATCAATTGGATCCAATCCAATTCCTAGATCCGGTTAGGTGGACATCCAAGTCCTAAACATATTGCATATGCCAATGTATCTTATACATTTTTCTAACCATATCCTCCGAATCATCTAGGCCTTGGCTTTGGCACAACAAACCTAATGATTCCAGTTAAGCGGGACCCATTGACAAGGATAGTTTCGTAATCAATGTCGTTGGACAAGAAGTGATCTTGACTTTGGCCAACAAATCACAACTTGGACAAGACACCGATGTGGAACAAAACTCTCATGATTCAAGTACATCCTAATTGACAAGGTCTTGACTTTGGCCAACAAACCAATGCCAATTGGATCTTGAACAAGAATCATTCAATGGAAGGATAATCGCTTAATAAAATTGAGGGTTTTATGCGTAAATTGCAATCAATTTATTATCTTTGTTAGGTCTCATCATCATCACCACCCTTAAGCATGCTTCTAAAACATCATAAAGTGCATAAAATAAATTAATAGTGATATACGGATGGATATATAAAACAATTTGTTCATAGAACAAATCACTCCCTTTCCACTCCCCGCTAGCAATATACTACTTCTATCCAATTACATAATACAATAAGAGAAACCTCATTTACATTGAGGGGAATTAGGTGAGAAGAGAATACAAAGAGATAAAAGAGATAAGGCTGGACACGCAGGTCCAATTTATAAATTCTAAATTTACAATAATTTCTAAAATTACCCTTTCCCTTCTAAATCCATCCGCTATACACTATTCATTCATCACATACATGTATATTCATTCAAGACATGCTATACAACCAATCAAATCCAATTAATTAGTCTTTATTTAAATGATCATCCAATGTTCAATCAACGGTTTGATTTTGCGCGAGTCCAACTCGTTTGAGAATAAGTACATAAGGTACGAATTCATGAATTATATCGAACTACTCGTTAAATCCAATTTAAGCGGTATTCAATATTAATTCAATTTATTTAATTCCAAATTAAATGTTTACACTTTTAATGTGCTTTTAAAGATTAGATTCTAAATCTTATCAAATTGGGTCTCCAAGCCCAACTAACATCCAATGTTTGTTTAATTAAAGTCCGATGGGCTTTCAATTGATTTATAAAGGCTTGGGCTTTGGTCAATGTGGGTCAAACCCAATTACCAAGCCAAATAAGGAATCACCCTTAAGTGCCACAAAATCAATTTCAAGCCCATAAGGCCCAATTAAACATAAAAGCCCATTAATTAAATTTTAATATTCCAAATTTTAAAATTCAATTGATTAAAGTGTAATTGCATGATTAATTCATTAAATCAAATATTTCAAAAATACCAATTTAATTTATTATCATCAATTGTTCAAAACACTTGTCTAACATTTATTTGAACAAAAATCAAGTCCTTTAACATGTCATGTTGTATTCGGCCAAGAGAGATTTTTGCGGTTCGATTTGTTTTTCAATCCAATTGAATCACTAATCTAACATACATATAGATTTTAGGTCATCCAATGAACTTGAAAGCAAAAATTCAATAATAGTGAAAAGACCTCAATTTTCGGTCAAGCATCAACTTTAGGGAAAAATCATCCAATGTATTTTTCTCAAAATTGAACATGTATTACATCAAATATCATACATTTAATCATGCTTAAGTTATCCAATAAACTTGTGCATGAAAAATTCCAAATCTTCAAATGACCTACACATTCGGCCAATGCATCAATTTTGGGGAAAAAATATCCAATACAATTTTCTCAAAATTGATCATGTATTACTTCATATTACAAACATTTAAGCACACTCAAATCATCCAATGAACTTGTGCATGCAAAAATTCAACTTAATGGAAGTGCCTCACATTCGGCCAAGACATCAATTTTGGGGAAAAATCATCCAATGCATTTTTCTCAAAATTAATCATGTATTATATCAAATATCATACATTTAAACATGCTTAAGTCATCAAATAAGCTCATGCATGAAAAATTCCAAACCAATGGAAGCACCTCCACATTCGGCCAAGACAACATTTGGGGAAAAAATCATCCAATGCATTTTGTTAAAATTGATCATGTAATATATCAAATAACATACATATAAGCATACTTTAGCATCCAATTCCACAAGAACATGCTTCAATCAATTTTCCCCAAATTAACCCTAATGTATTTCATGCTTAAACCTAGCTCAATGATACCATTGTTGGTTACTATAATTAGTCCCAAGGAAAGATTAAGCAATAGAAATACAATAATAATACATGCAAAGCTTGAAGGATGGCGGAAACATACTTACAAAGTTATGTGACGAAAATGGTGATGAGGATCCTTGAGCCTCCAAGGATGAAGTTTCGGCCAAGCAAGAAGATGGAGAGAAGCTTCAAATCTTTGAGTATTCCAAGCTCCAAATGCGTTTCCCTATCACCTCTTTTGTTCCTTGCTTGTGCTAGCAAAAATGGAGAATGAGAAAATAATTTTCTGCCTTTGTATGTGCAGCTCACGACGTGAGCAAGAGAGAAAGAAGAGGAGAGTGTTTCACTTTTAATTTTGTTCCCTTTGCATGCCAAAAACCGTGAGAGACAAAGGAAATGAAAAGTGATATGATATCTAATACCAAAAGAATTTTTTAATGCAAAAAATCCTTCAAAACCGTGCATGGCTTTCCTCCAAAATGAAATCCATCATTTGCCATCATTACCACACTTTGAGATTAGAGACAATGTATCATCCCTCAAAGGTGACTAGATACATCCACCATCTATTCGTATTAAGTAATGAGATATCGCGATGTGATTTGCGGATATCACTCGATTCAAAATACGAATGTGTCCGCAAACACTTTCGGGCTCGGTTTCGTTAATTCCGAATTAACGAATTTCCGTCGCGACGTGAATTAAATAATTACGCCTTGCGAAATTACTATTCAGTGTTCGCTAATGAATTAATTCTAAATTAATTCGTTTGCCCGAATTAAAATCCGATTTTAATTCTGCGTCGAAATCTAATTTCGTTTAATAATATATCGAATATATTATTTTATCGATTAATTCCAAATTAATCGATCTCTCTCTCTCTCCTAATAAGGCATTTTATCCAAGATAAAGTTTCTCCGTTATTAATCCAAGATTAATAAAGTTCGAATCAAACATCATAGGTGAATCTTCAGGAAGCGACCCAAGAGATCTCCGGATATGTTGGCAGTAAATACGGTCGTTGGATAATCCAAACACGTACGTACCTCGTACTACGCTTTTACCGATTTACAAGACAAGGTTGGCTTCTAGCAAAGCGCCATGCCTACCCAATTCTCCAGAAATATTCTTACTGGAATATTAGATCTATATCAAGCGTAGTATACCGTAGTATCGCGTACATCGATCCAGTATCGAACGATCACATGTTAGGCCTGGGGCTGGAAGTGTGTCTGCCCCGTACGAAACATATATCGGACATCAAACAACTAGTCTCTTTAAATCGGACAATCCTGACCTAGTCATATTGTCCCGACGGTTGCAACCTTTTATAGAGTACTAGTTATGTGTCATGCGCGATCATCAACTCCATATGTCTGAAGTGATACTTCCATCTTAACATCACACCCAGTACACTACGATTCCTGATAAACCCAGAAGTGGTGAACACAGAACCGGTTAAAGTCCACAACCACCAAAACCAAAGTTTACCGATTGTCGCAAGTACTAGCGATGCAAGTCTCAGGTTAAGACCATATACACCTACCCTGATGCGGCCTCCCATAGACACGCAGACATACTTCCAATGGGATTCCGCGGGGTCTATCCAGAGCGAAGCTGTTTTCCGTACCATCGGTAAAACACAACCTCCTATCGCACTTGCATAAGTATCCAATACTTAAATATATGAGAACTATGCCGTTGTGCCCTCACAACATGCACAAATGCAATACTAGTCTATTCCGCATTATCGATGTCCGATCTCGATAATAATACTCCGACTAGGGATATTTAATGATTAAACCTTTATATTGATACTGTCTCATATCATCTCAATACGGAACTAATCATACGGACTTTTGCCATTAATATATCAAAGTAAATATTTTTACAAAACCGCAAAAGGCAATTTCATTATCACATAATTAATTTTGTACAATAATACAATATCATTTACAAAACAGTGACGCTATGGCTCATAATGTCTAACAGGAAAGTGGGCTAATCTTCACCAGAAAACATGCAGTACTATTCGTCAGTGGATTGACGATAGTATCGTCAACCATGTCAGTGAAGAGATAAATGCACGTGTCTTATGGAGAAAGCTGGAGGAGCTTTTCCGAGCAAAGACTAGAAACAATAAGCTGTTACTACATCAAGAAGATGATGGGTTTGAAATACCTTGGCGGACCATATCAACGATTTCCTCGGAACCATGAAGGAATTGTCTGGAATGGGCATAGACTTCGGTGATGAGGTAAATGGCTTAATACTCCTTAATACGTTACCAGAATCTTGGGAAACGTTCAGATTTACGGTGATAAATTTAGCCGCAGATGGGAAAGTCACTATGGAGATGGCAAATACCAGGATCTTCGAGGAAGAAAAGAGGACGAGAATGCAGGAATCAGCATCAACCTCAACCTCAGAAGCTCTAGTGACGGAGAAGAACACCAGAAGGGGGAGGAGTAAAAGCCGAGGCCCAGGGAGATCGGACAAGAACCGAGGTAAGTCAAGAACTAGAGATATTGAGTGCTATCACTGCAAAAAGAAAGGCCATATGAAGCGGGATTGCTACAAACTGAAGAACGAGCAGTCCATGAGAGATAGTGACTCTAACCAAGAAAGAGTTGCTACTACCACCGAGAAAACCTCTAAAGACTTCTGCATAATATATGAAGAAGACGTTGTGAATCTTGCCAGCCACGAGACCAGTTGGGTGATAGATAGTGGCGCCTCCATACATGCCACATCTCGCAGAGACTTCTTTTAATCTTACACACCAGGGGACTACGGTGCTGTAAGGATGGGGAATGACAGACAGTCCAAAGCCGTCGGTATTGGAGACATATGCCTTGAAACAGAGAACGGGACAAGGCTAGTGTTGAAGGGAGTCAAGCACATCCCAGACATCCGGTTAAACCTGATCTCAACAGGCAAGCTGGATGATGAAGGTTTCTGCAGCACCTTTAGTGACGGATGCTGGAAGCTCACTAAAGGATCAATGGTGGTGGCACGAGGTAAGAAAAACTCAACTCTGTATTTGATGCATGCTAAGCTTTCAAATAGTAGCATAAATACAGTCAACAACAATGAGGCAGCCGAGCTATGGCATAAAAAGCTCGGTCACATGAGCCAAACAGGGATGGAGATACTACGCAGGCGGAATGTTCTTCCGGAATTGAAGAACTCACACTTACGGAAGTGTGAACACTGCATGGCTGGAAAGCAGAATAGAGTATCCTTCCAGAGCTCCCCGCCTCAACGGAAACCGGAGGTACTAGATCTCATACATTCAGATGCATGCGGTCCGATGCAGACACGAACACTTGGTGGGTCACTGTATTTTGTGACATTTATTGATGATCATTCAAGGAAGATCTGGGCATACACCTTGAAGAGAAAAGACCAAGTGCTTGGAGTGTTCAAGGAGTTTCATGCTTTGGTGGAGAGAGAAACCGGCAAGAAACTGAAGTGCATCAGAACAGACAATGGTGGAGAATACAGAGGTCCGTTTGATCAGTACTGTAAGACGCAAGGAATCAGACATCAAACGACACCTCCGAAGACACCTCAGCTGAATGGCCTAGCTGAGAGGATGAACAGAACCTTGTGCGAGAGGATCAGAAGCTTGCTGTCACAAGCCAAGCTGCCGAAGACATTCTGGGGGGAGGCACTCATCACAGCAGTACATGTTTTGAACATGTCCCCAGCGGTCGCACTGAAAGGTAATGTTCCTAACCAAGCTTGGACAGGTAAAGAAGTGTCTTATGAACACTTGCATGTATTTGGGTGCAAAGCTTATGTACACATCCCAAAGGACGAGAGATCCAAGCTTGATGCAAAGACGCGACAGTGTGTCTTTATTGGCTATGGTCAGGATGATTTCGGCTACAAACTGTATGATCCTGTGGAGAAGAAGATCGTCAGGAGCCGAGATGTTGTCTTTGTTGAAGACGGAGACCATAGAAGATATCCGGAAGAATTTGAAGACAATGCCACAGCAATACAGAAATGTGAATCCAGAACCTCACACACCGGTGCCAGTATGAGTTGAAGATGAGGTTCCCAGACATGAGGGTACAGGTGATGAAGCTCCCAGAGATGATGATCATGATCAACCACCAGTACCAGAAGTTCCACCAACAGTTCCACAGAGAAGGTCTGACAGAGACAGACGACCTTCAACCAAATACTCTGCATATGAGTATGTGCTGCTTACTGACGGGGGAGAACCCGAGAGCTACCAGGAGGCTGTGGAAACAGAGGACAGAGAAAAGTGGGAGGAAGCCATGCAAGATGAGATGAAATCTTTGCATGACAATCACACTTTTGAGTTGGTGAAATTGCCAAGAGGCAAACGGGCTTTGAAGAACAAATGGGTGTACAGGGTGAAGCAACAGGAGCACACTTCACAACCCCGGTACAAATCCAGACTAGTCGTCAAGGGATTCAATCAGAGGAAAGGCATTGACTTCGATGAAATCTTCTCTCCAGTTGTGAAGATGTCATCCATCAGAGTGGTACTCAACTTAACAGCAAGCCTCGACCTGGAAGTTGAGCAGATGGATGTCAAGACCGCATTTCTTCACGGGGATCTGGAAGAAGAAATTTACATGGAGCAACCAGAAGGCTTCAGAGTCAGCGGGAAAGAGGACTATGTGTGCAGACTCAGGAAAAGCCTCTACGGTTTGAAACAGGCACCGAGATAGTGGTACGTGAAGTTTGAGTCAGTTATGGGGGAGCAGGGATACAAGAAGACCACTTCAGACCATTGTGTTATCATCTTACTATTGTATGTAGATGATATGTTGATAGTTAGCCGGAATCAATCGAGGATTGATAATTTGAAGCAGCAACTGAGTAAGTCTTTTGAGATGAAAGACTTGGGGCCAGCTAAGCAGATTCTTGGCATCAGGATCGGACGTTATCGGAAAGCCAGGAAGTTATACTTGTCACAGGAGGAGTACATCGAGAAGGTACTTCAGAGATTCCAGATGGACAAGGCTAAAGCGGTTAGCACTCCTCTTGCTACCCACTTTAGATTGAGTACACAACAGAGTCCCTCTACTGAGCAGAGAATGAGGAAATGAAACAGGTTCCATACACTCAGCAGTGGGGGAAGTCTTATGTATGCTATGGTGTGCACGAGGCCAGACTTAGCACACGCAGTTGGATTGGTCAGCCGGTTTATGTCAACCCAGGACGGGAACACTGGAATGCGATCAAATGGATTCATGCGGTATCTCGAGGCACATCCAAGATGAGGTTATGTTTTGGAAGCAGGACAAGCCAGTGTTGATGGGCTACACCGATTCAGATATGGCAGGAGATGTGGATACCCGAAAGTCTACTTCGGGGTATCTGATTACTCTCTCAGGAGGAGCTGTGGCATGGCAGTCTAGGTTGCAGAGATGTGTTGCACTTTCTACAACAGAGGCAGAATTCATTGCAGTTACAGAAGCTTGCAAGGAATTACTGTGGATGAAGACATTCGTCCAAGAATTGGGTTTCAAGCAGGAGAAGTACATTTTGTACTGGATAGTCAGAGTGCTATCTATCTCGGTAAAAATTCCACATTTCATTCGAGGTCAAAACATATCGATGTGAGGTATCATTGGATACGGGACGTCCTGAGCTCAAGGCTGTTAGAACTCAGGAAAATTCACACCGACGACAACGGTGCCGATATGTTCACGAAGGTTTTACCGAAGGAGAAGCTTGAAATCTGTCGTGCCATAGCCGGAATGACAAAACTCTCCACATAGTCAGAGTGGGGAGATTCAGAGAACTACGATTGGCTTGATCCCAACTCAGGGTACGTAGGCAGTCATACAGATGCAGCCAGAGGAGGATCCTTTGGAGGATCCGATTTGGATGATTGATGGTCGGCTCAGATTTTGGGGAAATCTTCCGAGGGGGGGGAGATTGTTGGTGTTGTGACCAGTGTTGGTCACAAGCACCGAAAGTGCATGCAAATAATTGCATGCACTTTCAATCAACAGCTCATGAGCAAGCTGTTGTAAACATGTGTGCCAAACCGCGTGGCACTGTTCACGCGGTTTGGGCACTAAAAAGAGCCATGAATCCATTTGTAAAATCATCCCAAATGTGTGAGTAAAGATAGAGAGAGTAAAGTGGTGTGAGAGTTTTTTGTAAAGCTTGGGTCGTAAGCTTTGTAATTCTTTTGTGTGATATAAAAGAAGAGTTTTCTCTCCAATCACCTCTATTATTATGTGTTTAATCACAACATTTGGATAATTGCATGACAGGAACGTAAACAGGGGTCTATAGCACACAAACTTGCTCAAGTTGTTGCACATAACATGAAGGTGTATTGATGGCTGGAGCCTGGAGTTAATGAAAATAAAATGGCAACTTATCGTGCTGCTAATTCAGCATTGGCATTTGTTTCCCTAGGAAGGAAACAGGCCCTGGTACAGTTTCCATTTATGACGGTCATTTGGTTTGCATTCCTGGCTTGATCAAATCCAGGGACTTATTTGTTCGTAAAACAAGGAAGCTATTGGGTTTATTGTCCGATGTTGCACATTCTTGAGTGTTGTGTTTAGTCACCTGTCAAGAAAAGATAAGATTGCGTATATCAGAACTTCCCTGCTTGAAGCTCGAGTTGCGATCTTATTATTGAGTGTTATACTTCAATGAGACTTTAGTACTTCTGGTGGCTGTTTGATTTTTGATCCAAAAACAGATTTCAAAGTTTCCTGAGTAATCTCAAAATTTGATTTTTTTTTTTAAATTGCTCTTTCATTGAATTACGGTTTAAATTAATCTTCATCAATCTTTCAAGATTTTTATTCAAAATTAAATTAACGAGATATGGACGAGATAATCAGGTTCAAGTGAATTGACTTGTTTATATGTACTCCATTGTTATCTATCACTACATCCTAAAAGTCTGAAAAGCCTTGTTGTATGGGGAATTTCCTCTACCGTCGAAAATTCGACCTGAAGTACACGCCTTGACATCTTAATCTATAAATTATGTACTTCTGTTTTGCTCTCTTTTTTGGATTTTTGTTGCAGATTGCTGGATTTTTCATCAACAAAAATACTACACATACTCACACTTATCCTTATATTAGTTATCTCAACTCTCTCAATATACCTACAATGAATCATTAGGGATAACGGTAGTGATAAGTGTGAGTATGAATATGATTACCATTTCATCAATGCTTTCTTCTGGGTTGCTGTGTTGTGCGTTAACTGCTTGCCGCTGGGTTGTGATTTGCGTTAAAAATTGATTCACTGGAGTGTTTGAGGTTGAGTCAGTTACTGATTTCGAAGTAATCAAGATGGAACTTGGTTTGTCTTTCACGGCTACTCGACTATTTTGATCTAAATATAATTTTTTTGAAATGTTTGGTTGGTTAATAATAAAAAATTATTATTATTAAAATTATAAAACACATTTATAAATCATAATTTGTTCAATACATTTTTTAATCGCAACCCAACTGATACAGATTGTCACTTTGCCCCCTAATGTTTATTTCATTAGCTACTTACCCCTACATTGTTTTTATAGTATTGATGAGTGCTTTACATATTTATCCTCGTGAATCGTGATAAAATAATTTATATTTTTATATTAAATTGAACATGTCATATATTTCTTTAAAAAATTTGAGTTGCATTTTTAAAATTAGTATTGTGAGTGCCAAGTTATTGATCTATTGATAAATGGATAATTTAATAATTAATAACTTATATTGTTAGTATTTATTTATTTATTTATTATATTGTTTAGTATAAAATAAAATATGGAAGCATTTAAAATAAATTTATTAATATAATTAAATAAAATAATTTTATAGAGAATTATTAGATTTTATAATACTTTTCTATAGAAATATTATATATGTATATTTATTATGAAAACAATAATGAGGAAAGTGATAAATTTGAGGGGAAACTGTCTCTAAAATGTAACAACCGAACTTTTATACAATAATTTAACTAGAATAATAATGACTAGAATGAGAATTTTATGCACCATAAAAAGATTAAGGACACATTGGAAAAAGGGATACGCGTAAACGGGCCTAAGGGCTTTACATTAAATAGGGCTAATGTGTGAGGTTTATTCAGAAAACATTGGGGTGTATAAGTAAATGGGTTGGGTCTAAATGAACTAATTTAGCCAAGCCCAAATCAACCCAAACTAAACCCATTTTGTATGTAATATTCGGCCCACCCTAGGAAGAAAAGTCAACTTCTTTAGATTTTTCTATAATTTTTTTTTTACTTAAACCATAATTAATAAAACAAAACCAAATAAACTCATTTCTTCACCATTTGGCCGAGTGTTTAGGAAGAGGAGAAGGGAGAATTTTGAGCTCTTGAACCAAACTTCAAGTGATAAAAGAAGAAGAAAGAAGAAGCTATAAACTTGAAAGATTCATGAATGAAGTATTAGGTAAGATCTTTTTTTAATTCATTGGAGTTTCAAAGTTTTCTTCAAGCTAGATATATGTGTTTATATGTTAGATTGATGATGGGATGATGATGGATGGTTGTGGAGTGTTGAAATTGGTGTTAGAAGTTTTAGAATCTAAATATATTTAGAATCCGAATAGAAACCATTTCTATACAGGGTGTAGTATTTTGTTTATAAAATAAAATATATACCTCTGATTAGAGAATTGTGAAATTTCATGAAAATTATACACAATAAGAAATAATATAGTTGAAAATCAGATTTTTTCATGCTAGCGTGAATTTAGAGAAAATTTCGAAGTTGATGCCTTGTTCATAGGGCTCAATCCGGTCATGTAGTATTTAAGTTATAAATGAATTATGAACTTATGTTTGACAAACCGTAAAATTATATATAAATTATACATAATAAGGTTCAACATAATCAAACATTAGATTTTTTCGATGAAGTATGAATTTATGGTGAATTTCGCAATGTGACTGCCTTGCATGTGACCTGAATCTATTTCCCTCTAAACCGTGTGTAAAGATTCTGTTATAACTTGAGTTTTAGGAAACAAAGTCAAAATTCGTAACAAGCCACATAAATTAGACGCATAAAAGGTCATACAATAAATAGTTCAGCCTTTGTTCTATTACTAGTGAAACACAATGAATTTCCAAATTTACTTGATGTGCATTAAACTTTTAAATAGTATAGCAGAATTTGATTTGCAATATCCCAACTTACGTAACTTCGAATCGGACTCCTTAAATTCGTAGGCAATCTAAATATGTTAATTTTCCAGCAAGCTTGAATGCCCAACATTTTATGTTTAATTCGTTGTACGAAAATTATTTTGTACTGTTTATCCTAATCATGTTAATTGATTATAGGTAAACGCCAGGAATCGCAACTGCCATCAACTCCATAACGCATTCTTGGTCGAATTTCAAATCCGTGAGTGGATGCTTTTCGTACTTGATAGATTTCTCATTTTCATTTCACTACTACGAGTATTTAGTTTGTACTTGAAATGTAATTTATTTGAGGTGTTTTCGGATTTTCCTTGATTACGATTTTGAAGACATATTTTATTTGAGACATTTGGGATATTTTGTTTATGTGCTAAATATTTAATATATTTTGGACACAATGAGGTTTATTTGAGTTCGACATGTGATTTTAGTGAGAATATTTAATCTGATATTTGCTTTCATTTGATTTTGTTTCTGATGTTTTATGATGACTATTATGAGATTATGATCTATGGCGGAAGACCGTGTGCACATGGGTGGTTACCGGACTATTCCCGTCCTAGATGTCATATTCCTATGAGCTATGATTATATAGGTGTCTTGGGATGGCGAGACGTAACGCTCCAAGATACCAAGGATTTATCGAAAGGTGTTTAGAAAGATGACAAGACATAACACACTAGACACCAATATTTTCTACAAGAGAGATTTTGAGCATATGATTTGAGTTTTAAAAATTGATTATATGTACAAGAGTTTTTGAAATTTGATTTTGATTTTCTTTCTCAGTATTGATTTTATTTGACAATTATTCTTCCTTATTTTATAGTATCCACTCATTAAGTCTCCCGGACTCACCTCCTCACACTTCAGTTTTGCATGACTCATTATCTAGTGAGTCATTACGGTACCTTAAGACATGAGTAAAAGAAATGATATATACTGCAATCACTAAAGTGTATCGGGTCCACTATATATAGAGTTATGACATTTAAAACAATCTGAGTCATATTTTATTGGGGTGTCCATGTATATAGTTTGTTGTTTGATATATCGTATGTGATAATTTATCGATCATTATATATATTTATAGACGATGGTTTTCGCCCGAAGTCCACAATCGAGAATTTGCAGTATGAGAACATTAGCGATCCTACAAAACAAAGATAGAGTGAGCGGAGAGAACTGCCCACTAGTATGGTAGGTGCCGTAGGCACTCCGACGCTCAAGTCAATAGTGAAGACGAGCGATAAATAAGGAAGATCAAGGTCTGAAGTTACCTTGATCTCTGTTGACTGCCGTGAGGATGGTGGGCTGGTGTTTAGAGAGTAAGAGACTTTGAGAGCTCAAGTTTGAGAGCTAAGACTTGAATGTCTTGTCTGTTGAGTTATGATGCCATTTATAGGTTGAAAGAAGTTACTTTATAGCTATAACGGGAACTATACTTATGGTGGTGGGACCCACAACGTGCTGACATCTCTGGCGACGGGGCCCACAACGTGCTCAAGATGTCATCTTTCGTTGATGAAGAATATTGTATTTAGGAAAATGGGATACAATAGCCAATTTGATGTTTTCTGGTAGAGACCAGTTCGAATGACCAAAAGGCTACCTGCAAGCTTTAATTGGGCCTTATCTATCCACATATTCGAAGTGAAAAGACGGTCTTACCTTTGGGCCTAAATTTGACCCGTACAGTTTGTTCCATACTCTCTAAGTCGAAGAGTCTTTTACTTAAAGAGTACTTTGCAGAGTGCATCGTCTGAGATATGACTTATAGAATATTGGTGTCTTCAATGTCGTCTGGACCAGATGAATGTCAGGTCTCCAACTTGACTCTACATGAGCCATGAGGAATGTTCCCAATTAAATGAACCAGATGAAGGTCATGATAATTCCTATATTACGGTTCAAATGACCAGGAGAATCTTTAATGTCAACTGGACCAGATAAAGGCTAGGTCTTCAACTTGACTATGCATGAGCCATGAGGAATGTTCCCAGTCGACTGAACCAGATGAAAGTCAGGATAATCCTTATATTACGGGTCAAAATACTAGGGGAATCTTTAATGTCTTCTGGACTAGATGAAGATCAGGTCTTAAACTTTACACTACATGAGCCATGGGGAATGTTCCCAGTCGACTGAACCAGATGAAGGTCATGATAATCCCCATACTACGGGTCAAAAGACCAGGGGAATCTTTAATGTCTTCAGGACCAGATGAAGGTCAAGTCTTCAACTTTACTCTACATGAGCCATGAGGAATATTCTCAGTCGACTGAACCAGATGA
This sequence comes from Zanthoxylum bungeanum, assembly GCA_019454045.1. Lineage (NCBI taxonomy): Eukaryota > Viridiplantae > Streptophyta > Magnoliopsida > Sapindales > Rutaceae > Zanthoxylum > Zanthoxylum bungeanum. The sequence goes on from SKCR01026351.1 coordinate 142,910, forward strand.
AGGTCAGGATAATCCCTATATTACGGTTCAAAGGACCAGGAGAATCTTCAATGTCAACTGGATCAGATAAAGGCCAGGTCTTCAACTTGACTATACATGAGCCATGAGGAATGTTCCTAGTCGACTGAACCAGATGAAGGTCAGGGTAATCTCTATACTACGGGTCAAAGGACCAGGGGAGTTGTAGGCACTGCATTTTTGCATATAAGTCCATATGATGAGTCTCGTACGGAGGCACTACTCTTTAGGTTGCGAAAGTTGCGGGAGACGAATGTCGGAAAGGGAAATTCAGAATAAGTATGTCATCGGATTCAATTCACATGTTCACTTCTTTCGTTCGTGCTGTGTTCGTAAACACGTTCGAACGTCAAGTAGATTGCGGGCGTTCGTGCAGCATTCGAATAGGCATTCGAACGGTGTCGGTACTTCTGGTTTTGTTGTTAGCCTCACGCCCAAGCCCATTTAGCCCACCAAAACCCACCCAAAAATAATTAAAACATTTAAAACATGTCACAAATTAAAATTATATCCTTCATAAATTAAATAAATCACATCCCAATCTAAATAATTCACATACCTAAATAAACAAATCAAATATATCACCTTCCCAATCTAGCCAAATCTTGTCCCTAATTAAAAAGATGTTTTCCTTATGAAACACTAATTAAAATATTCCCCCCCATAATTACTTGATCCATTCCTTTTCAAACCTTAGAAACCCTAACATTTGCCTATAAAAAGAAGCCTAAACCAACCTTTCACACCCTAGCTCATTCTCACAAAAACACAAAAGAAATAAACCAACCCCACTCACTGCCCCTCTGACCAACGCACATAACACCCATAAAGCAGCCCATTCATCACGCCCTAACTACCTTCAAACAGCAACCAACACAGCCACGCATAAAGTCCAGTAACCTGCCCAGAACAGCCCCTAAAAACTGCCGCAAAACATTCTTGAACAGCCCCTGAAAACTATCGCAAAACACCCCCGAACCGCACCTAAAAACTGTCCAAAACAGTCCCTGAATTAACCCAAAACAGTGACCAGAAAATACCCCTAAAACATCAGTAAAACGGAATAAAAACAGCAGCAAAACAGAGGAAACGACAGCTCAAAACACCAAACCAGTGAACGTGAGCAGTGGATCAGTGAATCAGAGGAATTGCGGAGCACCAACCCTTCCGACGGCCGTGTAACGCATTTTCGAGAGACAACCTAAGAGGTTAGACCTGAGGGCACTTTTTCTATTTACTTTCATTCATCTTTTAATTGTTTTATTTATTTTCCTCGCATGAGAGTCGCTTGTGGATGTATGTTGTGACCCTTGAATGAGTGGGAAATGTGTCGTCTCTTGCGGTATATAGGATGGAAACCCAGATGTAAATTCCGTAGCCAAATCCGAATGGACGGTAGTGCGGTCTGTACTTGGGATACAACTCCACGTACCACTTGGGCAAACGACACATATATCGCTTCATTTTATCTTGATTGTTTATTATCCGCATTTTATATTTCGCCATTTACTTTATGTATGATATGTGTTTGTGCATTGATGATATAATGCGCATGGGCTTAGTATGTTGGTCTAAAGGTTCTCTAATTGAGGGAAGAAAAAGTCCAAAAGGCTACCTTTACGACAATATTTTGCCGCGCCGGACGAAGTATGTTTGATTGAATGTGAGATATGTTTAATCGAGCATACGAGGTCCTATATTATTGTTGTCTTTATTTTATATACACGGTAACATAATGCGCATGGGCTAACTACGGTGGATTAAAGGTCATCTATTCGAAGGAAATGCCTGAAGGCTACCTTTACCACAATGTTTTACCGCGCCTTTTATTATGTCATTTACCTTTTGCATATCGTTACTTTATTTACGCATGCATTGCATTCTTGTGCGCATGGGCTAACTAGGGTAGATTCAAGGTCCTCTATTCGAGGGAAAATGCCTAAAGGCTACCTTTACCACTATGTTTTACCACGCCGGACGAGGTACACCCGATTGAATATGAATGAGTTCAGTCGAGCACACGGGGTCCTACATTGTGGATTTGCTTATCTATGTATTTTGCGTCGTCTATCATGCATCAGGTTCTGTCCCATTCGAACGCGTTCTCAAACGCTATACGAACATGAACCTTCGGTTTCCCGTTCGAATACGATTACAAACGCTACTCGAACACGCATGTATTTTGTTTCATCAGGTCTTGCCCCGTTCGAACGCGTTACCAAACGCTATACGAACGTGAACCTTCTGTTTCCCATTCGAACGCGTTTACGAACACTACTCGAACGCGCATGTATTTTGTTTCATCGGGTCTTGTCCCGTTCGAACGCGTTATCAAACGATATACGAACGCGAACCTTCTGTATACCGTTCGAACGCGTTTTCAAACGCTACACAAACGCGCATACACTGAACTGATTCCTTTTCATCATATTTCATGCATAATTGCTTCTTGGGTGGTTTCTCTTCTATCATGTAATTAATCATACCATTCCATTATTGATACTTTCACTGTTATCATTTATTTATATCCCTGCATTTATCTATTTGATGTGTTCATGAGATGGTGTCCAATCATGATTTAGCCATTAATATGTTATTCCTCCATGCATGATCTTGTCTTCTCCTTTTGCAATAGGTGTTTCTTTATGTTTATGCTTAGGTTGTTATTTATCTTTCGTGTTTGATGATTCAACATGTTCATGAGATTATTGTGTGATATCGTATGTTTACCGTTATGATGATTACTTTCATGCATGTGAACTTAAAAGTAGATTACTCTTGGAAATATGTTGCATAGATTCAATTAAATTATTGCACAAATCATTTCATTACAAGTGGCATAAGTAAGAGACCATTCTGAACCCAACGGTTTTAGGTATTCCCTTGCGAGGGGTGAGTGCGACATTAAATCATTTTCCTGGTTCACACCGGGTGGCGGCTCCATGTTATTTCTCCGGTTTAGTCCCCCGCGGCCTACTCTGTACTCCCACCCGGGCCGCGAGCCTGGGACAGCGTCGCCCAACTATCTGTATTCTACAGGAGTCTTCAATTTTTTCTTAATCAGATTTAGGCCAAGTCTTGAACTTGACTCTACATGAGCCGTGGGGAATTTTTCCAGTCGACTGAACCGGATGATGGTCAAGATAATCCCCATACTACAGGTCAAAGGACCAGATGACTCTTCAATTTCGTGTGGACCAGATGAACGCCAGATCTTGAACTTGACTCTACATGAGCCATGTGGAATGTTCTCAGTCGACTTAACTAGATGTAGGTCAGGATAATCCTCATACTACGGGTCAAAAGACCATATGAGTCTTCAATTTTGTCTTGATCAGATTGAGGCCAAGTCTTGAACTTGACTCTACATGAGCCATGGGGAATTTTCCCAGTTGACTGAACCAGATGATGGTCAGGATAATCCCCATACTACAAGTCAAAGGACCAGGGGAGTCTTCAATTTCGTGTGGACCAGATGAAGGCCAAATCTTGAACTTGACTATACATAAGCCATGTGGAATATTCCCAGTCGATTGAACTAGATGTAGGTCAGGATAAACCCCATACTACGGGTCAAAAGACCAGTGGAGTCTTTAATTTTGTCATGATGAGATTGAGGCCAAGTCTTGAACTTGACTCTACATTAGCCATAGGGAATTTTACTAGTCGACTGAACCAGATGATGGTCATGATAATTTCCATACTACGGGTCAAAGGACCAGGGGAGTCTTCAATTTCGTGTGGACCAAATGAAGGCCAGGTTTTGAACTTGACTCTACATGAGCCCATGAGCCAAGGGGAATGTTCCCAGTCGACTGAACTAGATGTAGGTCAGGATGATCCCCATACTATGGGTCAAATGACCAGAGGAGTCTTCAATTTTGTCTGGATCAGAAGAAGGTCAGGTCTTGAACTTGACTCTGTAAGTGTCTCTAAGACATGCCAATGATCCTAAACATGATTCTAGTGTGAATATAATCAAAAATAAGTTGCGGAATACTTACATTGATTTGGATGAGAAGTTCAAAACTTTCTTTGTTGTAGATGCTCCAAGCCTTTGTGTTGAGTTCCAAACTCTTGGGTGAGTTTCCCTATCACCTTCAAAGACTCCCAAAGTGCTAGCTTTGATCAAAATTTGAAAGAAACTTTTGCCCTCCAAGAGTTGCAAGTTTCGGCCAAGGGAGAGGAAAAGAGAGGGATGTGTTTTTCACTTTCCAAAAGTCAATAATGTTATGATACAAAGCTTGTCTAAGAAGCTTTAGATGTGTGTAAAATTACATTAAATGCAACCAACAACTTCCATCACACATGTGACATGTTGATGTAAGTTAGTGGGTCACACCATTTTGAATTCAAAATTCAAGTTGGCTTGCACTACACACTTTGGGCCTGGTTCGTTTAATCCGACAAAATGAATTTTTCGTCGCTACGTAATTAAATCTAATTGAATTAAATAATAATATCTAGTAAAATTATTACGGAAGTCACTTATGAATTAATTCCAAATTAATTCGTTCGCTTGAATTAAAATCCAATTTTAATTCGGTATTGAAATCCAATTTCAATTAATATATCTGATATATTATTTTATCCCAATTAAATAAATTAAATAGAAAAATCCAATTTAACTATTAAATTTATTTTACCGATTAATTCCAAATTAATCGTGTTCTCTCTTGTTGATGAATTAATCCCAGATTAATTCTTGCCGCAATTAATCCTAGATTAATTTTCTCTCTCATAATTAATCCCAGATTAAATCTGTTCGAGTCAAATGTCATCGGTGCATCTTTGAAAAGTGACCAAGAGATCCCTGGATATGTTGGCAGTAAATACGGTTGTCGGACCATCCGTACACATGCATACCCCGTACCACGTTTTTACTGATTTACAAGATATGGTTGGCTTCTAGCAAAGCACCATGCCTACCCAATTCTCCAGAAATATATTCAACATGGAATATATATAATCTGTATCAGGCGTAGTATACAATGTATTGCGTAATACGATCCAGTATCGGATGTCACATGCTAGGCCCGGGGCTGGAATTGTGTCTGCCTCGTACGAAGCATATATCGGATCACTAGTAACTAGTCTCTGTAATCGGATAATCATGACCTAGTCATACTATTCCGATAGCTATAACATTTAAAATTACTAGTTTTGTATCCATGCGTGATCATCATCTCCATATGACTGAAGTGATACTTCCATCTTGACATCATATCCAATACACTACGATTCTCAGTACACCCAGAAGAGGCGTACACATAACCTGTTAAAGCTCCGGGCGATCAAAACCAAAGTATACTGATTGTCGCAAGTATTAGTGATGCAAGTCTCAAGTTAAAACCATATACACCTACCCTGATTCAGATTCCCATAGACACATAGTCATAATACCAATGGGACTCCGAAGGGTCTGTCCAGAGCGAAGCTGTTCCCGGTCCAACGGCTAACATAACTTTCTATCATACTTGCATAAGTATCCAATATTTAAATATATGAGAACTATGTCGTTAAGCTTCCATAACGCGCACAAGTGTAATACTAGCATATTCCACATTATCGATTTCCAGTCTCGATAACACTACGACTAGGGATATTTAATGATTAAACCTTTCGTGGATTAATATTGTCTCATATCTTATTAATCCGGTATTAATCATATGGACTTTTATCATTTGTATATCCAAGTAATCCAATTACAAAATGATAAAAGAGCAATTTCATTTGTCACATAGTTAATTTGTACAAAGAACACCATGTCTTTTACAAATAGTGATATTATGGGTCATAATTGTCCAATAATCTACCACTTGGCCTATAGCCAATCACTCAAGTGTCTAACACCTAAACTATGTACGGGTCGCTCATAATTATGTTGAGATATCACTTTCGTCAGCGGATATCCAAGGTTATCATCTGAAACGATCTTGTCGATCTTCACATCGCCACGATGTGTGATCTCACGAGTCAGATGAAATAGTCAAAGTACATACTTGGATCATTGATGAGACCGTAATTCCTTAGTCTGTGTTTTAGCCTAGCTCAGCTGCTAATAGAACTACTCCTAATCTAATTAGGAATTTTATATATCCAAAATGCTTCTTTTGCTGCCTCAGCCGCATCAATATATTCCGCTTTTATTATTGAATCGGCAACAATATCTTGCTTGGAAGATTTTCAGCTCACTGTTCCGTTGTTCAAACAAAATATATACCCTTATTGTGACTTACAGTCAGTCATCTTTATTGGTTTGGAAACTTGCAACGGTGATCTCAGTCACCTCAAGTTCTCCATCTCAATAAATTAAGAAAGCATCATTAGTTCGTCTAAGATACTAAATGATGTTCTTAAAATCAATCCAGTGACTATCACCTGGATCGGCCTGATTGTGACTACAGATGCTCAAAGAATATAAGACACCAGGTCGCGTACATGTCATGGCATACATGATCGATCCGACTGCTTAAGCGAACGGGATCCGATTCATTGCATCTCTCTCATCTTAAGTTTTAGGACACATGTCCTTAGATAGAGAGACGTAATGTGACACTGGAAGCAGCCCCTTCTAGGCCGATCCATGTTGAATCTCTTCAACATTGTCATTGTACGAGTTCTCGGAGAGTGCCAATAACTTTTAGATATATCTCAGTAGATCCTTATTCCTAGAATAAAGGTTGCCTCTCCCAAGTTTTTCATGGAGAATTTTAATGAAAGCCAAGCTTTCAACGATTTTAATATGGGAATGTCATTGCTAAGAAGCAATACATCATCAACGTATCAGACAATCAATGTCAGTGCGCTCCCACTAACCTTCTTATATACACAAGAATCATATTCGTTTTGAATGAAACCATACTGTATTATGATCTCATCAAAACGTTGGTTCCAAGAACGCAATGCTTGCTTCAATCCATAAATGGATCGATTTAACTTGCAAACCTTGTTTGCATGTTTTGGCATGACAAAACCGTTAGGGTGTTGCATATAAACATCCTCCAAAAGGTTTCCGTTAAGGAAAGTGGTTTTGACGTTCATTTTCCATATTTCATAATCGAAATATGCAGCATTAGCAAGCATTATCCGAATGGATTTAATTATGGCAACGGGTAAAAGGTTTCGTCGTAATCGACACCATGTTGATCACGATACCCTTTCCCTACAAGCCTAGCTTTGTACGTTTGTATGTCTGTCTTTACCATGAAGACTTATTTGCTACCAATAGGCACAATACCTTCTGGTACATCAACCAGTGTCCAAACTTGGTTGTATACATGGAATCCATTTCGGACTTCATGACACCTTTCCATATAGCGGAGTCGATACCTTATATCGCTACCTCATACGTAGCCGGTTTGTATTCCTCAATAAGATTAATGTCTACATGAGGTGAGATCAGAAACCCATACCTCTTAGGTTGTTTTCTGACTCTCTCCGACCTACGCGGTTCTTGTGTATTAGAATATTGTGGAACAGTCTCATCTCTGATGAACTGTTCGTGTTCCGTGAGGGGATCGGTGCCAGGAACGGTATCACTCTGATTTTCATTGAGTTTTACTTTCCTCCCACTTACCACTGCATTTAGGAATTCCTCTAAGGAAAACCGCATGGAGAGCAACAAATATTTTGTTCTCTTATGGGTTGTGGAAACAATATCCTTTGGTTTCCCTAGGATAACCAATTATAAATAGGCACTTATCTGATTTGGGTTCTAGTTTGGTACCATCCAAACGTTTAATTATATGCCCAGCATCCCCAAATCTTCAGGAATGAGAAACCCGATTTCTTTCCTGTCCATATTTCATATGGGGTCTGTCCAACAGACTTTGTCGGAACCTTATTCAAAATAAGTATAGCACTGTTCAATGCGTATCCCCTGAAGGAAATCAGTAGCTCAGTGAGACTCATTATTGACTTTACCATGTCCAACAAAGTTCGGTTTCTCCGTTCAGACACACCACTCAATTGAGGTGTTCCGGGAGGAGTCCACTATGAAAGAATACCATACTCTTTCAAGTAATCGAGAAACTCATTGCTCAAGTATTTTCCACCACGGTCCAACCGTGATGTTTTAATACTTTTACCGGTATGTTTTTCTACTTTGTGTCGAAACTCTTTCAATTTCTCAAAAGTTTCCGACTTGTGTCTCATAAGGCACACATAACCATAACGCGATGCAACATTCGTAAAGGTTACGAAGTATTCATATCCACATCTAGCCTGGCTAGACATAGGCCCACATAAGTCACCATGAACGAGGGCTAACAGCTAAGTGGCACTTACACCCTTACCGCTAAAAGGTGTTTTAGGCATTTTGCCTAATAAACAAGATTCGCAGACATCATATGATTTAGGATCAAATCCGTCCAAGTATCCACTCTTCGAAAGTGTGGATATATGAGTCTTATTAATGTGTCCCAGAAAACAATGCCACAGATAAGTTTCATCTGTATTACTCAATTTGAGCCTTTAGTTTGTCATGTTATATGTTTGAGATTCATTTATATTCAAAATATAAAGACTGTTATTAACATCTGTTGTACATATCAAAATGTTATCTTTATATAAAAAACACCTAGTGTTCTAGAATACAAAGGTACACCCGCAACGGGTTAAACAAAATGCATAGATGATGTTCCTTAGTCAAACTAGGTACAAAATAACAGTCACCTAATGTAATTACATGCCCCAATGGCAGATACAAAACATAGGTCCCAATAGCCAAAACAGTGACTCTCGTCCCGTTTCCGACTCGTAGGTCGATCTCGTCTGAAGCCAGTATCCTGCTAATAAGCAGATCTTGCACACCAGTACATATGTGAGTACCACATCCAGAATCAAAAATCCAATTTTTAAAACTAGTAGTGGACATGTTTATAACAAACATACCTGAAGCCGGAGCCTTGCCCGTCTTCACTTCCTCTAACTTCATTTTGTACTCACGGCAGTCACGCTTCCAGTGACCCCGTTTGCCACAATGTAGGCAGACGTCTTGAGACATGTCCTTAATCTTCCTAGAAGACTGTGATGATTTAGCCTTGCCCTTTTTTCTTCCTTTTCTCCACACCCCCAGAAGCTTTCGGCCAAGCCTTGGCCATCTGGGATGTCGAAGTAAGGTGCGCCCCGCGCTTCTTGCCCTTCAGAAGCTCTGGCTCTGCTTCTTTCAGCATCGCCAATAACTCTCCAAGAGTTTTCTCTTGGTTCATCATATTATAGTTTATGATGAACTTGCCCCAGCAGTCGGGCAAAGACTGTAAGATGAAATCTATAGAAGTCTCAGCTTCGAAGGTTATGCCCAGCTGACCTAGTTGTTCGATGTCAGCAATCATATGCGACACATAATACTCGAAAGACGTACCCTCTGACATACGCAGGTGAAAGAGCTTCTTGTGCAATTCGTGCTTCTGAGATTAGATCTGTGAAGATCCTTCAATTTCAACAGCATACTATAAGGATCCAATCCTTTGTTCTGACGATGAAATTGAGGAGTCATTGCGACAAGCATGACGGATTGAGCACTAAAGTTATCATCATGATGAGTCTTCCAAAACTCGTGCTCTACTATTTGCTCAACTCCGAGCTCAGGCCCGAGAGGTTTCTCTATAACATAGAGTAACTTCTCAGCCCCCAGGACTATCATGAAGTTCATCTGCCCAATCTCGAAAACTGGAGCCGTTAAAGACATTATCGCCTATGATGATGTCCATAACGCTAATCTTTGCAGCCATCTCGATTACAATAGTCCAACTATTCAATCAACGATTTCGGGTACATTCAAAATGTAATGGTTACTATAGTCCAACTATATAACCAACTACAAATGAGTAGTGTCTTGTACAGTCTAACTGTTCAAAGAAAGCAATATTCGATATTAGTCCAACTAATATATTTATAACAACGATAAATAAATTAAAAGAGTGTGTGTAAGCAAGTATTAAACGGAATTACAAATTTAATACTGGCCTCCCACTAATTTTCGGCGAGCCTTCCACCCTCTGTGGAGTACTCGGGAAACCTAGTTTCCTAGTGGGCTAGGATCCCGTTAAATAACACACAACCTTGACTTTGGCCAACAAGTTGTATGAAACTTAACTAGGTAGATCTCTAAGATCAATTGGATCCCATCCAATTCTTAGATCCGGTAGGTGGACCTCCAAGTCCGAGATATATATCCAATATATATTTCCTAACCTTTTTCCTCTGAATCAACTAAGCCTTGGCTTTGGCTCAACAAGCATAATGATTCCAGTTAAGCGCGACCCATTGACAGTGGGAAAGCTTCGTAATCCACGTCGATGAACTAGAAGTGACCTTTACTTTGGCCAACAAGTCACAACCGCCCAAGACATGCGATATAGAACAAAGCTTTCGTGGTTCAAACACATCCGCGATGGATAATGGTCTTGAATTTGGCCAACAAACCAATGCCAATCTTGGATCTTGAGAGAGAACCACTCAATGGAATAAAAAACGCTTAATATTTGAGTGAGGGTTTATTGCGTAAATTGACAACCAATTTATTATCTTTGATTAGGTCTCATCATACACCCTTAAACATGCATTCTAAAAGCATAATAAGACGCGAATAAAATTAATAATGATATACGGATGAATATATAACAATTAAAACACCTGGCACAGTTGCTCACCATCATTTCCCACCTCCCTCACAACAAGGCGAATTTCTTTCCTTTAGCCTGACCAGCTCACTTTTAGATGGGATGGACAGAAGAGTAAAAGTACGGATGAGTTTGAACGCTTTAGGGTTCCACTATTCACTCCGGAACTGTTACCGTGGGATAGACACATGAAGTGATCTATCTGTTGTTCTCAATTGTCTACTCACTATGTCCGAGTCAGTCTGACCCGGAAGAAATCGTTAAAAGAAGAATTCTCATCCGGAAGGATAAAAATGAAAGGTTGACAGAAAATTCCTATTGATGCCCCATATTGACATAGCTCGCCTTGCTGCATACTCAGTAACCCAAATAAATAGCCTTTGTCTATAATAACTCAGATGACCATTGAACCTTCATTCACTCGGATCTCTTCCGTTTCCTCGATTTTGTCCGGATCCTCCTTTTCTTCCGAAAAAAATGGAAGGATTCCTAGAACAAATCTCTCATTTTCCTCTCTCCTGCTAGCACTATTCATACTTCTACCCAATTACATAACACTAAAAGAAACCTCATTTGCATTGAGGGGAATTGGTGATAAGAGAAATACAAAGAGATAAAGAGATAATAGGCTGGACACGCAGGTCCAATTTAATAAATTCCAAATTTATTACAACAATTTCAAAAATTGCCCCACCCTTCTAATATCTATCCGATATACATTATCCATACAAATACATCCAAGTATTCACACAAAGCATGTTGTTCAATCAATCTAATCCAATTAATTAATCTTCAATTAATGATCATCCAATGTTCATACAACGATTTGATTTACGCGAGTCCAACTCGTTTAAGAATAAATACTCAAAGTACGTATTCTTGAATTATATCGAATTATAATTTTAAATCCAATTTAAATTGTATTCAATACTAACTCATATTTAATTCCAAATTAAATAATTACACTTATTTTAGTGCCTTTTAGACTTGGATTCCAAATCCAATCTAAATGGGTCTCAAATGCCCAATTAGTATCCAATACTATTCAATTAAAGTCCAATGGGCTTTCAATTAATTCTTAAGGCATGGGCTTTGGCCATAATGGATCAAACCCAAAATGTCAAGGCCCAAATAGGAATCACCCTATGCCAAAATCAATTTAGGCCCATTAGGCCCAATTAAATTATTTAAAGGCCCAATAGTCATATTTGGACTTTATGGAAATGGTTTTAGGCCCAATTGGATCCAACCCAATTGACCAAAACCAAACATGGCCCAACCAAGCCCATTAAGCCCAAATATAACAATTTAGTCCAATTTAATAAATTCCAAATTTAAAGACTAATACATATTAACATAATATTCTAAATATCACATTAATTTTTATTAAAGTGTAATTAACACAATTAATTAATTAATCCAATATTTCCAAAATACCAATTAATCTAAATAATCATGCTTAATTATCCAATTCATGTCCAACACAAATTGAAGAAAAACCAACTCATTCCAACAGGCTCAAGTTCACGGCAATACATGAAATTAAAATCCAATTTTGATTTCAATCAAATTAAATCAACAATTAATATTCAATTTCATGCCAATTAACATATCCAATTGTCAAATTTAAAAAAATCACCATGAACCTATCTAGGGCTAGTTTCGGCCATGCATGTGAATTTGGGAAAAATTAATCTAATCAATTTATCACAAATCCAATGATGCACAAATCCAATTTATCATCATACTAACACAACCAAACAATCAATTTAGACAAATCATGCTCCAAGCAAAAAATCCCAAATTAAAGTCCATAAACCCTAGATTTTAAAATCAAGTTTATGTGGCTCTGATACCATTGTAAGTGTCTCTAAGACATGCCAAGAATCCTAAACATGATTCTAGTGTGAATATAATCAAAAATAAGTTGTAGAATACTTACATTGATTTGGATGAGAAGTTTAAAACTTTCTTTGTTGTAGATGCTCCAAGCCTTTGTGTTGAGTTCCAAACTCTTGGGTGAGTTTTCCTATCACTTTCAAAGACTCCCAAAGTGCTAGCTTTGATCAAATTTTGAAAGAAATTTTTTCCCTCCAAGAGCTGCAAGTTTCGGCAAAGGGAGAGGAAAAGAGAGAGATGTGTTTTTCACTTTCCAAAAGTCAATAATGTTATGATACAAAGCTTGTCCAAGAAGCTTTAGATGTGTGTAAAATTGCATTAAATGCAACCAACAACTTCCATCACACATGTGACATGTTGATGTAATTTAGTGGGTCCCACCACTTTGAATTCAAAATTCAAGTTGGCTTACACTACACACTTTGGGCCCGGTTCGTTTAATTCGACTAAACGAATTTTCCGTCACTACGTAATTAAATCTAATTTAATTAAATAATAATACCTAGTAAAATTATTACGGAAGTCACTTATGAATTAATTCTAAATTAATTTGTTTGCTTGAATTAAAATCCAATTTTAATTCCGTATTAAAATCCAATTTCAATTAATATATCTCATATATTATTTTAGCCCAATTAAATAAATTAAATAGAAAAATCCAATTTAACTATTAAATTTATTTTGCCGATTAATTCCAAAATAATCGCGTTCTCTCTTCTCGACGAATTAATCCCAGATTAATTATTGTCGCAATTAATCCTATATTAATTTTCTCTCACATAATTAATCTCAGATTAATTCTGTTCGAGTCAAATGTCATCGGTGAATCTTTGGGAAGCGACCCAAGAGATCCCTGGATATGTTGGTAGTAAATACAGTTGTCGAACCATCCGAACACGTACGTACCCCATACCATGTTCTTACCGATTTACAAGACATGGTTGGCTTCGAGCAAAACACAATGCCTACCCAATTCTCCATAAATATATTCAATATGGAATATATATAATTTGTATCAGACGTATTATACAATGTATTGCGTAATACGATCCAGTATCGGATGTCACATGCTAGGCCTGGGGTAGGAATTGTGTATGCCCCGTATGAAGCATATATCGGATCACTAGAAACTAGTCTCTGTAATCAGATAATCATGACCTAGTCATACTATCCCGATAGCTATAGCATTTAAGAGTACTAGTTATGTATCCCTGCGTGATCATCATCTCCATATGACTGAAGTGATACTTCCATCTTGACATCACACCCAATACACTACGATTCTCAATACACCCAGAAGAGGCATACACAGAACCTGTTAAAGCTCCGGACGACCAAAATCAAAGTATACCGATTGTCGCAAGTATTAGCGATGCAAGTCTCAGGTTAAGACCATAACACCTACCCTGATTCGGATTCCCATAGACACATAGTTATAATACCAATGGGACTCTGAAGGGTCTATCCAGAGCGAAGTTATTCCCGGTCCAACGGCTAACAGAACCTCTTATCACACTTACATAAGTATCCAATATTTAAATATATGAGAACTATGTCGTTAAGCTTCCATAATGCGCACAAGTGCAATACTAGCTTGTTTCGCATTATCGATGTCCAGTCTCGATAATACTACGACTAGGGATATTTAATGATTAAACCTTTCGTGGATTAATATTGTCTCATATCTTATTAATCCGGTACTAATCATATGGACTTTTATCATTTGTATATCTAAGTAATCCAATTATATAATGATAAAAGAGCAATTTCCTTTGTCATATAGTTAATTTGTACAAAGAACACCATGTCTTTTACAAATAGTGATGCTATGGGTCATAATTGTCCAACAGACTCTACATGAGCCATGGGGAATGTTCCCAGTCGACTGAGCCAGATGGAGGTCAAGATAATCCTCATACTAAGGGTCAAAGGAATATTGGAGTCTTTAATTTCGTATGGACCAGATGAAGGTCATAATACATGCATGTAGTGCCGACTTGGATCATCAACAAGTCCCAAACTACAGGCGTGTAGTGTCAACTGGGATCCATGTTACGCCCTAAACTACACGCTGAGATGTCAACTATGTCATTCTTAATTAGTCCCAAGTCAAGGGCACGTTTTATCGACTGGATTCTTTTTTAAGCTCCAAGCTACACACATGTAGGTGTCAAATGGGATACACATCAAGCCCCATGACATGCACACGTTTGGGATCCACAACAAGTCCCAAGCTACACATCTAGATGTCGAATAGGATGCACATTAAACCTCAAACTATACACGCGTCTGGAATCCACAACAAGTCCTAAGCTACACACATGTAGATATCGAATGGGATGCATATCAAGCCCCAAGCCATACACGCGTCTGTGATCCATAACAAGTCCCAAACTAAATGTGTGTAGTGTCGACTGGGATCCATGTTACGCCATAAGCTACACGCTGAGATGTCAACTAGGTCATTCTTAATTAGTCCTAAGTCAAGGGCACATTTTGTCGACTGGATTCTTCTTTAAGCCCCAAGCTACACACATGTAGATATCGAATGGGATACATATCAAACCGCAAGCTATACACACGTCTGGGATCCACAACAAGTCCCAAGCTACACACATGTAGATGTCGAATGGGATGCACATCAATCCCAAGCCATACACCCGTCTAGGATCTATAACAAGTCCCAAGCTATACAAATGTAGATGTCGAATGGGATGCACATCAAACCTCAAGCGATACACGCGTCTGGGATCCACAATAAGTCCCAAGCTACACATATGTAGATGTCGATATGATGCACATCAAGCCCCAAGCCATACACGTGTCTGGGATCCACAACAACTCCCAAGCTACACATATGTAGATGTCAAATGGGATGCACATCAAACCTCAAGCTATACATGCATCTAAAATCCACTACAAATCCCAAGCTACACACATGTAGATGTCGAATCGGATGCACATCAAACCTCAAGCTATACACGCATCTGGGATCCATAACAAGCCATAAGCTACATACGTGGAGATGTCGACTGGGGCATAGTCTTCATTCATGTATCTCTACTGGGATGTCCTAATATCAAGTCTCCATATGTGTAGTGTCGAGTGAGATATTCTTGCCAAGTCTTCTTACATACATATCGACCTGAATGACATCACACCAAGTCTTTATACATGTAGTGTCGAGTGCGATGTCATTGCCAAGTCTTCTTTCATGCATGTCGACTGGAATGTCTTCACATCAAGTCCTCATATAGTGTTGAATGAGATGTCTTTGCCAAGTCTTCTTTCATGCATGTCGACTAGAATGTCTTCACACCAAGTCCCCATGTAGTGTCGAGTGGGATATCCTTGCCAATTCTTCTTTCATACATGTCGACTGGAATATCTTCACACCAAGTCTTCATTAGAGTAGTGTCCATCGGGACATCCTCCTCATGTCAAGTCTTTATACACGTAGTGTCGACTAGGACATTTGCTTCATGCTGAGTTTTCATACACGTAGTGTCGACTGAGACATCCTCCCCATGCCAAGTCTCCATATATGTAGTTTTGATTGAGGCGTTTGCTTCATGTTGAGTTTTCTTACACGTAGTGTCGACTGGGACATCCTCCACATGCCAAGTCTCCATACGTGTAGTGTCGATTTGGGCGTCCACGCCAGATACATTGCTTCGTCGTATGGGATGAATGGTAGGAAAATTGGTTCTACTATAGGGAAACATCTTGTTCCTTTCTTAGTCGACTGGGGGAAATATGTCGATTGGGCTGGATTTTGGTTTATGTTGTCGATTGGAGCAAATGGCTTTCTCCCTAAGTTGGAGTTTTGTGAAAGATACATTTTTTTTAAAATAACCAATGAATATTTGTTTAGGAAGCTATGATGTCCCCAAGGTGACGATGGGTGGCATATGGCTCTTTTTTATGGTCTAATTGCATCAAGTGACATCTTATTCAGATATACTACTAGCACATCATTTATTAGGTCGCTTGGAAGGATTCAAGATTCTTTCATTGTGATGGTTGGAGGAGCTTCCTCTCTTATTATTCCTCTTATCCTCCTCCCACCTGATCTCAATGCAGACCCGAACAATGGCTTGATCCATTATGTAGCATCGAAATTTAGTAAGCTTTTTGTAGAGTCCACTTTCTGAAAGTAATCCATTTCTGAATGCTTCCACTGCAGTAGGCAGATGGAGATCTGTGATTGTTATCCTCTATTTAGTGAAGCGAGCCACATAGCTTTGCAATGACTCCCCTCTCCGTTGCTAGATGGCATAAAGGTCATTGGTGGTCTTCTCAAGCTTGCAAGAACTTGCAAAATTATCCACAAATTTATCTGCTAGTTGTTAGTAAGACTCGATGGATCTGTATGAGAGATTGATGAACCAGGTGAGGGCAGGACCGGCCAATGTTTCTCCAAATCCTCTACACATTCTAGCTTCCCATTGGTGAGGGGCCAGACCCGTTGACATCATCTTGTATTTATAATGGACAATATGGTCGTTTGGGTCAGTTTATCCATCATACATCTTCATATCTAGAGGACTGAACTTCCTTAGTATTTCAATGGAAGTGATAGTCTCCAAAATTGGAGTATTAGAAATTGTTCTGGCTTGAATTTTCCTTATTGGTAGTCTGACAACGGGAAGGTTGGATAAAATTGTTTCTTTGAATTCTAACATTTTTTCTGCATGTTGGAAGCAACTTATTGCGCTTGGTTGATTGGGAAAATTGGTTCATTTCTTGGATCATTTCGGGGGTGGTCGTCTGGGGGGTGGATCATCATTTGGCACATCGTTGAATGCCCCTAAGAGATTGGATGAGATTGTAAGATTGTTGGGATTGGCTAGAATATCACGTTATTGAGAAGTTGATGAGATTTTCTCCAGTTGCTTCTGGAGGGTTATATTGGAGCTTTGCATGGCTTGACTCTCTTGTTCTAAGGCGTGTAATCGTTCTTGGAGTATGGGCAGCTGTGTGGTCATAGGATCTGGTGTCTGCTCACTGTTAGAAGCCATGGTTGGCCGTGTTTTAGGAATCGTAGATTGAGAGATCTTTGTCTGTTATGAATCGCTAAGGCTTCACGGTAGGCGCCAAATTATGGACGCTGATTTTCGCCCAAGGTCCACAATTAAGAATTTGTAGTATGGGGCACTGGCGATCCTGCAAAACAAAGATAGAGTGAGGGAGAGTACTGCCCACTAGTGTGGTGGGTGTCGTAAGCACTCTGACGCTCAAGTCAGTAGTGAAGACGAGCGGTAAATAAGAAAGAGCAAGGTCTGAGGTTACCTTGATCTCTATTGACTATCGTGAGGGCGGTGGGCCGGTGTTTAGAGAGTAAGAGGCTCTAAGAGCTCAAGTTTGAGAGCTAAGACTTGAATGCCATGTATGTTGAGTTATGTTGCCTTTTATAGGTTGAAAGAAGTCACTTTATAGCTGTAACAGGAGCTGTACTTGTGATGGTGGGACCCACAACGTGCTGACATCTCTGGCGACGGGGCCCCCACCGTGCTCAAGACTTCATATTTCGGTGATGAAGAATATTGTGTTTAGGAAAAGGGGATACAATAGCCAATGTGATATTTTCCGGTATGGACCAGTTCGAATGACCAAAAGGATATCTGTAAGCTTTAATTGGGTCTTATCTATCTACAGATTCGAAGTGAAATGACAATTTTACCATTGGGCCCAAATTTAGCCTGTATAGTATTAACTCTCAAAGTATTATATATATATATATGACCCTTATATGTTTCTGTGCATGAATTAAATAATGTGTTTATAAGAGATGGTTAGATATGTATTTAGGTAAAAAAATGTTGAGAGTGATAGGGTAATTTATCATATGCCGGTAACATCTCCGAAAATTATGATGTTACAGAAAACCCATAGCCTTTGTTGTACTATCTCTAAAAACTGACGTACTGATGACGTGGTATATCTATCCATTAATGTTTTGACATATATGCATTAAGTTTTAAAATAACCAATAACAACAGAGATTAAAAAAAAATATTGATTAACACATGTCATATATTTATTAGATGAGTTAATTAGACAAATGTTAAATAAATTTTTCTCATAAAATATTTGTATATTTTATGATAGCTATTTCGTTCTAACTCTCCTTCTCTAGTTACATTTTTGCCTAATACAATGCTCCAGCCATTATATTTATATGTACTCTTCAGCTTCAAGTTTTTGAAATTTTTATTGTTGGAACATCTTCCCTCAAATTTATGATATATCATATTTACTGCTATATAAAACTCGTTATCCTCGTGAAGAAAAACTAACTCCATATCCACGAGGATAACGAGAATAAGGGACCTTCAGTCCTCACCTTGTAGGGTTCGATTAATATTTCTTTGTATTTTTACCTTTGAGTTGGTGGTCTCATCTACAACGATATGAGGTTTTTAATATTTTCTTTAAGGAGTGTTAGGTGAGAGTGCTTTGTGAGGGTTGTCAAATGGATAAGTGCTCACAGTACAACTAAAACTCATCGATGGAGACAGAAGAGTTGATTCGTAAGTGTAGCTCTATTTCGCTAAAGAAAGAGGAAGAGGATAAAATAATCTTTGTGGGGGAGATGGCATCACAGTGCTTGGTGATTTAGGTCATTCTCACAAGAGAGGTGAACAATGAAGGTTTTAAAGCTGCAATGGAGCTAATCTGGAAAACTGTTAGGGAAGTCGGAATTGAAAGTCTGGGTGAGAATACATTTATGTTTAAGTTTGCATCTAAGGCAGATAAACTCAGGGTGCTCGCATGAGGGCCTTGGCATTTTGACAGAGCACTGATTGTTCTGGTTGAGCCATTAGGCATAGGGGATATTAGAAAACAGTCTTTCCCACATGTTTCTTTCTGGATCCAAATTCATAATATACCTATTATGAGTATGAAAAGAGATATCATCCACTTGCTTGGGGAAAAAATTGGTATGGTGGAGGAGGTGGACATAGATATGGCAGAGGAGTGCATTGGAAAATTTGTAAGAGTTAGAGTTTCGGTGAATATTACAAAGCCTCTGAAAAAGATGATTATCTTGAACAGGAAGAAGAAGGTAATGTTATATTACCAATCTTGTATGAAAGGTTACCAGACTTTTGTTTCATCTGTGGACTTTTGGGCCACCAGTATCGGGAATGCCTAGATTTTAAATCTCAACCTAAGGAGGAATTCGCGTATGGAGTATGGATGAAAGCTGTTACTCAAGCTGAAAAACAAAAATGAACCGTGGAAATGATAGATAGAATAGAGATCAAGACAAATATGGGCAGGAAACAGCAGATCATGGAAGAATGGTGAACCCCCAACTGAAGATAAATCAAGAAGATCTCTCGGAGATTATCGGATCTGGGTCAATACTCAGACAAGAAAAGGAAAACAAATCTACAATGCAGGGAGACAACACAGCAGAGGCAGGTGACGATTCGCTCTGCGATAAAGGTCTAGGCCTGTGCAAACAAAATATATGAATGGACAGGCATCGTGTCCTAGATGGTAGGGAATATGAACCAAAAATACTGAGCTTTGTGGCGGGAAAAGAAAATTAACGGGAGGTATAAAAAAACCCTATTGGGCTATGAAAGCCCAAATAAGAATAGAGAAGGCATCCCAGTCCAACACTGAGACAAAACTGGAAGAATGGAAGTGGATGATGGGCCTTCACATGAATAGGCAAAGTCAGAACCAAAGAAGAAGTGACAGTGGAAATCTCAGGCTAGAAATCATAGTGTAAAAGAAAATATCAAGGTGGAGGCTAAAGCTCTTAAAAGATTGTGCAGTACCAGGGAAAATGTATGTATATGAAAGAAGAAGGCAAGGATGGTTAGCCCAGTGAAGCTAATCTCAAATCAGGTGATTTGGAACTCCCCAATGGCAGATTTCAAGCTGAGTGGGAAAACGACTGAGAGTGATGAAATGGAGACATCGACATCTTGCATGGAAGATTTAATGGTGGAGCTTGAGTGTCAGCCCTGTCGACGATAATGAAAATCATTAGTTGGAACGTTCAGGGTTTGGGGAATGACCGAACGTTTCGAACTCTTCAGAAAATTCTCCAACTGTAGAGGCCTTAACTTTTATTTCTTTGTGAAACTAAGTTGATGTCTAAGCAGATGACATCCGTAAGCAGCAAATTAGGTTTTAGTAAATAGAAGTGGCAGAGGAGGGGGTTTAACAATGTTGTCGAATATTGAAATAGAGGTGAAAATAAAGTCGTTCAGCAAACACCATATTGATGCAGAAGATCAGTCTGAGAATGGACTAAGCTTGAGATTAACAAGGGTGTATAGACACACTGAGGCTGCGATGAAGAGATATACGTGGACTTTGCTGAGGCGATTGATTAGTCTTTCTTCAACCCCATGGATTTTTTTTGGTAAATTTAATGAAATTCTTCACACATATGATAAGTCAGGGGGAATGCTCGAAGTATTGGAATGATCACTGATTTTAGGGAAGTTATTAATGATGCGGTTTAATAAATTTGGCAAGCAGAGGGTACCCTTATACATGGTCCAATAGGCGGTTTGGGCATCAGTTGGTTGAAGAAAAATTTGATAAATTCTTGTGTAGCAGGGATTGGAGCAGTATCTAGATACAATCTGGTGGTCACAAATCTGGATAATTGGAGCCCAGATCATTGCCCGGTGATGTTAGAAATTGATGAGTGGAAGACCATTGGTAAGGGACGAAGGGAAACATATACAAGAAGGCAATATGAGGTTATGTAGAGTTATCATCGGGGCTGTAATGACATAATTGCACTTGAATGGTGTGAAATGGTTTGTTGGTACTGTTGGGGTTTTGGGCGATGGGCGCGGCGGAAGCGCGGTTCGGGCGAAACTGTAATTTAAAATCTTTTTTAAATTACCAAATAAATTATTCAATATCTAATATGAATAATCTATTCATATTTCACCTGAACCTATTTATTCGATATCAAATAGCGACATAAATTTAATAGAAACTTCGTGAAATTTTTACGAAAAATATTTTTCCGCAAAATAATGCAAAACATTTTTTTGACCGAACCGACCACCCAACACTTATGGGGACTACCCATGTCAGCTCCAATAATGTTAGGGCAGTTCATGGGCTGTCCGAACAGTGACGAACTCACTGTTTGGATAGCCGTCACCCGGTTGGCTCAAAAGTCACCCTGTAACTCCGTTTTTGGCCGTTTTCGCTTATTTCAACTCCAAAACACTTTCCGGCAATTGTTCCAACTCCCAAAACACATCCATTACATTCATAACACATCAAATGCATCACAAAATTTCCAGTTTAATCACAACTGATCCAGAATCGAAAATTACCCATTTTTCATGCTTTAAATCTAAAATTTCAAGATTAATCTAATTAATCACAACACCAAATTAAAGTCACCACATATGAACAACCCAAGAACAATTCTAGGTGCCACAAGAGTGATCATAAAACTCTAGAATAGCAACTCATCATCAAATGATTAAATTGGCATAATATTACAATAATATCCACCAAAATACACTTCACACATGCCAACACTTCCAATTTCATCCACCAAACCACAAAGCCCCAAATTTAATGAGAAAGAAGAAACCCTAGATATAACTATACCATCAAGAAACAAGAAAAATAATTTTCCAAGCTTATGGATTTTAGAATTACCTTTAATCATATGTTTCCTTAGCTTTGTTTCTTGATTTTTCCTTCTTTCTCCATGGATTTGATGAAATCAAACCCTAGGCCTTTTTTCTTGATGGTTTCGGCAATGGTGGAATGATAAGGGAAGAAGATAAAAAAAATTTCAAATAAATATCCTAATTGCCGACATTTGAAGGGTATTATTATCTTTTTGGAACATTTAATCTAATTAAATATAAATTTAGCTTTATGTAATCCAATCAAAATTACACACATCAAGTTAAATTAATTCATGCCATATGTTCCAATAATAAATGGACAAATTTCATAACATTTATGGAAAAAGTTTATTAATTAATAATTCAAATATATAACAATTAAATATCCAAATAATTAATTATTGTAATTATTATTATATATATGTATTTTTATTTACAATAAATAACAAATACATATATTTATGGCATGTGTCAAAATCTCATTTGATGAATAATTAATGTGTATCTAATCGTATTATGTATCAAATACAAATACACAATAATTATTATCGGACAAAATCCTCTAATGCATGTGTTATCGTTTAACCGATTAAACGATCCGAATTAACTCATTTAATCCGGTGAAGTATAATGAATAATCTGTATTATTCATATCGAGTTGCCCAAGTGCTCAACGAGTACACTTCATATTGTGGGATTATCTAAGTTTAGGTTTATCCATCATGAAATCCAATTTCGTGTCCATAATCCACCCACTCATAGATTATGACGATCACGGATAATCTCGCTAAACTATGCAAGCCAAAGTCATTGCATATGTATAATCCCTCCGTCACAGGCTATCCGTATTATACCTGGGGTATAAATAAAAACGTCAAACCCGTTTGGTATAATATAGTCGACTTTCAATTTACGATCTCTAAATAACACTCGGAACTGATTTTCAAAGTTATACCATGGCCATGGATTTACTAGATCGTAAACACGTGAGGATGCATATGCCATGTACACATGACTGACAGATCCTATCTTGATACGCACTGGATATTATGAGCATCAGTCCACACCCAACGAACAGGTGGAGGTCTGATCATGAATAGATCATTGACGTGACTGCCATCAAAGTATGGAGGACAACTCATATATCCCACTGTGGTATCTCAAGTCAAATGACCACTATGCTCGCTCAACTCGAGAAGATTCCTATTGACGTTTGTGTACCATCTATTAGGAAATCTTCAGTGAGTCGTTCAGTGTCTTATCAAATAAACACCTACATGTCTATACGAGTCTCCAGAGACTCATGGTTCACTGGGATAAACCATCGGACCAAGTCACGATATACGACATGTACTGGTCTCAGCGGATTTTACTAACCGACCCGTGTTAGTAAATCTTGACCAGGAACTTTATTTAAGGATATACATCTTATAGTGCGCTTCCCAATGTCAATTACAAAATACGTTGTAACTACACACTATACTGTAAATCCTACGGTCTTTGTCTAATATACACGTATCACTAAACCAGATTCAGTTTCAATCTAATCGTAATCAGATATCTAATCATAATTAGATCGAATAAGTGTATAAAAGACAAGGGTGTTACCATTAAAATAAGTAATATTATGAAAAATAGTATTGCTCGTATTTATGAATCGGACATAAATACGATCCGGATTGGCACTCCGAGCACCAACCCTAACAGGTACAATGCTGATCCAGTGAAAAATTTTAGGCTAGTTGTAAATTGTTCGATGACTCAGCTGTAAAGTTGGAGTAAAATAGAGTTTGGAGGAAGAAATAAGAAATTTAAGAAACTAGTGAGACAACTTCAAAGAATTAAGCTTAGTAATCAGTATGAAGGGAAGGGTAATGGGATTAGGAAAATTTAAAGAGGTATTGATAATTTTTTTATGGAGGAGGAAGTGTACTAGAAGCAGCGGTCAAGAGCTGATTGGCTGAAAGAGGGAGATAAGAATACGAAATATTTCCATTCACGAGCTACAGCGAGAAAAAGAAAGAACAAGATATGGGGGTGTTGAATAAGGAATGGATATGTATGGAAAACGAGGGGATATGGAAGAGGAATTTGTGTGGATACCTTAAGCAGTTGTTTGATACATCGAATCCAAACCAAGAGAAAATCAGTATAGTGCTGTCAAGTATGCCTCAACGGGTTACAAGGGAGATGAATGAAAAATTTTTGCAACCATTTACAGAGGAAGATATCAGAGGGGCTATTTCATATATGTGTCCCACAAAGGCTCCAGGGTCGGATGGGCTACCTGCAGGTTTTTTTTCAGAAGTATTGGGAGATGGTGAAGGAATGTGTCATTGTTACATGCCTGTACATTCTGAATATGGTGGTAACATTGCCTCTCTTAACTACATACATATTGTTCTGATACCCAAAGTGTAGAAGTCGGAAAAAGTTGGAGATTTTAGACCCATTAGTCTTTGTAATGTGATTTATAGGATAGTTTCGAAAACTATAGCTAATAGGCTTAAACTAATCCTTCATCAGATTATTTCCCCAACCAAAGTGCCTTCATCCCGGGCAGACTTATTACTGATAACATAATTGTTGGATATGAAGCACTATACAAAATCAGAGTGAGTAGGGGAAAGAAGAACGGTCTTGTGGCTTTAAAGTTAGATATAAGCAAAGTATATGATACAGTGGAGTAGGTCTTCTTAAGACAAGCTATGAGTTAGATGGGCTTCTCTCAAAATTGGGTAGAACTAGTTATGAATTGCATTACAACTACTTCATTCTCTATTATCATTAACGGGGAAGTAAATGTCCATATTATTCCGAAGAGGGGATTGAGACAAGGATGCCATTTATCCCATACTTGTTTATCATATGTGCAGAGGCTTTTTCCATCATGTTTCTAAAGGCAGAACAATAAAAAATGATACACGGTCTGAGCTTTGGGAGGAACATAAAAATTTCCCATCTTCTTTTTGCTGATGACAACCTTATTTTTGCAAGAGCATCAATTGAGGAGTGCAAAATTTTAAAGTCTATATTGGATAACTATGTAAAATCTTCGTGGCAGGTTTTTAATTACGATAAATATTTAATGTTCTTCAGCAGTTGCACTGGATGAAGACTTAAGGAGGTAATCAAGAACATATTTCAGCTACAAGCTGTGTCAAAACATGAGAAATATCTCGGATTACCATCTATGATTGGGAGAAAAATGAAGAATTTCTTTAATGATGTGAAGTTGAGAGTATTGGATAAAATTTCTAATTGGAAGCACAAGTTTTTCTCGAGTAGTGGAAATAAGATTCTTATCAAGGCTATAACACAAGCAGTACCAACCTTTGCAATGAGTGTTTTCAAAATACCTTTAGGGATCTGCGATAATATTCAGAGAGTTGTTGCGAGGATTTGGTGGGGATCCAAGGAGGAAAAAAGAGGCATTCACTGGGAAATATGGGAGAATTTGTGTCAAGCAAAGAGCAGGGGTGGGCTCGGTTAGGGAACCATCTCCTTTCAACCAGGCTCTCGTTGCAAAACAGGGATGGGGAGTGATTCAATGCCCAAAATCTTTAATTATTATGATCCTTAAGGCAAGATATTTTAAGCACACAGATTTTATGAATGCAAAAATTGGCTGAAATCCTTCATTTGTATGAAGGAGCATTGTGTGGGGAAGAAAATTTCTGGAGAAATGAAGTAGATGGAGGATTGGCAATGGTAGTCGAGTGGGGGTAAAGAAAAATAATTGGATCCCGAGGCCCTCAATAATCAAACAATATTGAAACTAGATTTGCCAGATGAGGCTACGGTAGCAGAGCTTATAGGAGCAGAGAACAAATTAAATGCAAGGATTATAAAGGAAAAGTTCAGAGATGAAGATGTAGAAGCAATAATGGACATCCCTCTTCCTGAGCAACCGAGACCATACCATCTCATCTGGCACTATGACAAGAATGGCCTAAACTCGGTAAAGAGTGGGTATCAGCTAGCCAGCAAGATGCAACACCCTAACAGCTTTACTGAATCAGCAGAAGCAAGCAATCACTGGAGGATTATCTGGACTCTCGACATCCCAGAGAAGATAAAGATATTTTTGTGGAGGGGTGGCTGATGAGTGGTAAATATATCACTATTTTCCACTCCTTTAACTCAATATTTTGTATAGTTTCTTTAGTTTTATGAATATTTTGAAGTGTTTTGTGTTATTTTGTAGATAAATAAGGTTCCATGACTCACTGGAATCAAATCAGGGCCAAAATAATGAAAAATGGGCAAAAAGGGCAAAATCATCTTTTGGGCGTCGCGACGCGCAGCTACTTCTACGTCGTGACCTCTAACATGCGCCGGTACTGCTAAAATGTGTCGGACACGTGTCACAATCAGAGAAGTTTGCTATCATGCGCCCATGCTAACATGTGTCTGCCACGTGTCAACATCACAGCAAATCATGCTAACGTGCGCCGGATGTTGGTCTCTAAGACATTCCAAGATCATATAAAGTAATGAAATCATGTGAATATGAAAGTAAAGTATGGAGGAATCATACTTACAAAGAACGGATGTTGGATGCGTTGAACACAAAAAATTCCTCCTTGAAGTTTCGGCCAAGGTGTCATTTTGAATGTTGAATCCAAGCTCCAAGCTTTGATCTTGATTCCAAGCTCAATGGATTAGTTTCCCTAACACCTTGATATGATTCCTTGAATGTGCTAGCAAGATAAGAAAGAAAAACAATTTTTCCGAGTTTTCAATTCTTTTTGTTTTTGTTTTCTAAGAACCTAATCCCAAAAATCCTTCACACTTTTGGTATATGCTTTTCCAAAAAGCAAAAAGCAAAATGGAGGGAAAATGGCATTCAATGCCTTCATCTACTCCCATTATGAATAGTGACTGGTTGTCAATCACAAAAAGGTGTCATGACTTCCATCACTAAAGTGACAAGCGATGTGACTTGCGATGTGACTTGTGGGCCCCACTTTAATTCAAAATGCGAGTGGGCCCGCAAACACTCCTGGGCCCGGGTTCGCTATTTTCGAATTAACGAATTTTCTGTTGCGACGTAATTAAATCAAATTTAATTAAATAATTATGCATAGCAAAATTACTATTCACGTCGCTCGCGAATTAATTCTAAATTAATTCGTTAGCCCGAATTAAAATCCAATTTTAATTCCGCGTCGAAATCTAATTTCTTTTAATATATCGAATATATTATTTTATTGATTAATTCCAAATTAATCGTTCTATCTCTTCAAATAGTATTTTATCCTAGATAAAATCTCTCCGCAATTAATCTTAGATTAATTATGTTCGAATCATACGTCATCGGTGAATCTTCGGGAAGCGACCCATGAGATCCCTGGATATGTTGGCAGTAAATCCGGTCGTCAAACTATCTGAACACGTACGTACCTCGTACTATATTTTTACCGATTTACGAGACATGGTTGGCTTTTAGCAAACCGTGCCTACCCAATTCTCCAGAAATATTCTTAAAGGAATATATAATCTATGTCAGGCGTAGTATACGTAGTATTGCGTATTGCGATCTAGTATCAGATGTCACATACAAGGCCTGGGGGTGGAACAGTGTCTGCCCCGTACGAAGCATATATCATATTACAAGCAACTAGTCTCTTTAATCGGATAATCATGACCTTGTCATATTATCCCGATGGTTGCAACCAATTAAAGTACCAGTTCTGTATCCCTGCGTGATCATCATCTCCATATGACTGAAGTGATACTTCCATCTTGACATCACACCCAATACACTACGATTCTCAATAAACCTAGAAGAGGCGTACACAGAACCTGTTAAAGTCCTGGACGACCAAAACCAAAGCGTATTGATTGTCGCAAGTACTAGCGATGCAAGTCTCAGGTTAAGACCAAATACACCTACCCTGATGCGGATTCCCATAGACACATAGTCATACTACCAATGGGATTCCGCGAGGTCTATCCAGAGCGAAGCTGTTTCCGTACCATCGGTAAACACAACCTCTTATCACACTTGCATAAGTATCCAATACTTAAATATATGAGAACTATGTCGTTACGCTTTCATAACACGCACAAGTGCAATACTAGTTTATTCCGCATTATCGATGTCCAGTCTCGATAATACTACGACTAGGAATATTTAATGATTAAACCTGTATGGATTGATATTGTCTCATATCTTATAATCCGTAACTAATCATATGGACTTTTATCATTTATATATTTAAGTAATCAAATTACAAAATGATAAAATGTAATTTCCATTGTCACATAGTTAATTTGTAGAAAAACCACAATGTCTTTTACAAATAGTGACGTTATGGGTCATAATTGTCTAACAATCTCCAACTGGCCTATAGCCAGTCACTCAAGCATCTAATACCTGAACTATGTACATGTCGCTCAAACTTTTGCTGAGGAATAACTTTCGTCAGCGGATCTGCAATGTTGTCCTCTGATGCGACCTTCTTGATCTTCACATCGCCACGATGTATGATCTCACGAATCAGATGGAAACGTCGAAGAACATACTTGGATCGTTGATGAGACCGCGGTTCCTTAGCCTGCGCTATAGCCCCGTTATTGTCACAATACAATAGAACAGGCTCAGCTGCTAACGGAACTACTCCTAATCCAATTAGAAATTTACGGATCCAAACTACCTCATTTACTGCTTCAGCTGCACTAATGTACTTCGCTTCAGTTTTTGAATCAGTAACAGTCTCTTGCTTGGAAGATTTCCAGCTTACTGCTCCGTTATTCAAACAAAATATGTACCCGGATTGTGACTTGCACTCGTCTTTATCGGTTTGGAAACTTGCGTCGGTATACCCAGTTGCCTCAAGTTCTCCATCTCCATATATTAAGAAAGCATCCTTAGTTCGTCTAAGATACTTTAGGATATTCTTAACCGCCATCCAGTGACCATCACCTGGATCGGCCTGATAGCGACTACACATGCTCAAAGCATACAAGACATCAGGTCGCGTACATATCATGGCATACATGATCGATCTGACTGCCGAGGCGAACGAGATTTGACTCATGTTATCTCTCTCATCTTGATTTTTAGGACACATGTCCTTAGATAGAGTGACGCCATGTGACACTGGCAATAGTCCCCTCTTGGACTGATCCATGTTGAATCTCTTCAACACTTTGTCAATGTACGTGCTCTGGGAGAGTCCAAGTAGCTTTCTAGATCTATCCCGATAGATCTTTATTCCAAGAATAAAGGCTGCTTCTCTCAGATCCTTCATGGAGAATTTTAATGAAAGCCAAGCTTTCACCGATGTTAACATGGGAATGTCATTGCCAATAAGCAATACATCATCAACGTAAAGGATAATGAATGTCAGTGCGCTCCCAGTAACCTTCTTATATACACAAGGATCATCCTCGTTTTGAACGAAATCATATTCTTTTATGATCTCATCAAAACGTTGGTTCCAAGAACGCAATGCTTGCTTCAATCCATAAATGGATCAATTTAACTTACAAACCTTGTTTGCAAGTCTTGGTACGACAAAACCGTCAAGCTATTGCATATAAACATTCTCCAAAAGGTTTCCGTTAAGGAAAGCGGTTTTGACGTCTATCTGCCCTATCTCATAATCGAAATATACGCAATAGCAAGCATCATCCGAATGGATTTAATCATGGCAACAGGTGAAAAAGTTTCATCGTAATCGACACCATGTCGTTGACGATACCCTTTCGCTACAAGCCTAGCTTTGTACGTTTGTACATTGCCATCCATGTCAGTCTTCCTCTTGAAGACCTATTTGCAACCAATAGGCTTTACGCCTTCTGGTGCATCAACCAGTGTCCAAACTTGGTTGGTGTACATGGAATCCATTTCGAAATTCATGACATCTTGCCATAAACCAGAGTCGATATCTTATATCGCTTCCTCATACGTAGCCAGCCCGTCTTCCTCAATAAGATTAATATCCACATGAGGTGAGATCAGAAACCCATACCTCTCAGGTTATTTTCTGACTCTCTTCGACCTACGCGGTCCTTGTGTATTCGAAGATTGTGGTGTAGTCTCATCCCTGATGGACTGTTCATGTTCCGTTAAGGATTCTGTGCCAGAACAGTATCACTCCGATTTTCATCGAGTTCTATTTTCCTCCCACTTATCACTGCATTTAGGAATTCATTCTCAAGGAAAACCGCATGTAGAGCAACAAATACTTTGTTCTATTATGGGTGATAGAAGAAATATCATTTGGTTTCCCTAGGATATCCTACAAATAGGCATTTATCCGATTTGGGTTCTAGTTTGGTACCTTCCAAACGTTTGACGTATGCCCAGCAACTCCAAATCTTCGGGAATGAGAAACCCGGTTTCTTTTCTGTCAATATTTCATATGGTGTCTGTTGAACGGACTTTGACGGAACCTTATTCAAAATAAGTATTGCAATGTTCAATGCATATCCCCAGAAGGAAATAGGTAGCTCTGTGCGACTCATCATAGACCTTACCATGTCTAACAAAGTTCGGTTTCTCCGTTCGGACAACCCGTTTAATTGCGGTGTTCCGGGAGGAGTCCACTGTGAAAGAATACCATATTCTTTCAAGTAATCAAGAAACTCATTGCTTAAGTATTCGCCACCACGGTCCGACCGTAATGTCTTAATACTTTTTCCGGTCTATTTTTCTACTTCGTGTCGAAACTCTTTGAATTTTTCAAAAGTTTCGACTTGTGTCTCATAAGATACACATAACCGTAACGCGATGCATCATCCGTAAAGGTTACGAAGTATTCATATCCACCTCTAGCCTGGCTAGACATGGGCCCACATATGTCACTATGAACGGAGGCTAACAGTTCGGTGGCACGTGCACCTTTACCACTAAAAGGTGATTTAGGCATCTTGCCTAATAAACAAGATTCACAGACGTCATATGAATTTGGATCAAATCCATCCAAGTACCCACTCTTCGAAAGTGTGGATATACATGTCTTGTTATGTGTCCCAGACGACAATGCCACATATAAGTTTCATCTTTGTTACTTACTTTAAGCCTTTTGTTTGTTACATTATATGTTTGAGATTGATTCATATTCAAAATATAAAGACATATTACGTCAGCAGTGCAAATTTCCATATCATTTTTATACATAAAACACTCAGTGTTTCTAAATACAAAAGTGTACCCACATTGGGCTAACATAGATACAGAAATAATATTTCTAGTCAAACTAGGTACATAATAACAGTCTGATGGTTTAAGTACATGCCCCGAGGGCAGTTCCAAAACAAAAGTGTCAACGACCAAAACGGTGACTCGTGTCTCATTTTCAACGCGGAGGTCAATCTCTCCTGAGGCCAGGTCTCCTGCTAATCTGCAGATCCTGCACATCAGTACATATATGAGTACCACAATCAGAATCAAAAATCCAATTTTTGTGTGTTTCTTGATGATGCCCGGAGAAATGGGTTCGTGTCAAAACCTGTAAAAGAACTCCTCTTTACTGCCAGAACTGCCCAAGATTTAATTGACCAAATTTTAGCCTTTGAACCACAAATTGACCCTATCAATTCTAGATAAATTGGTCCGATAATTATCGTGGTAAGAAGCGTCGGATAAATCTGGATCTTAACCTTTAATTCTTCATTTAGATGTAGAATTTCAGCTAACCATGTACTGTTTCTAAACTCTTCTTCTACTTTTTAAGACATTGGGGATAATGTCTTATTTAGGTTTGGGGGAGGGGAATAGTAGACTAGTATCTTATTTTTATTGTGTTATTTTTATTTGATTTTTAGTCAAAAATTTTCAAAAAAATTAAAAAAATTAAAAAAAATATTTTGTGTTATTGTGTTTTTAACTTGATTAATTAGGTGAAATTGGTACGAGAAAGTTGTGTAAGGAATTTCTACTCTTGAGACGTATCTCAACCTATTTCATAACAAGTTAATTTTTGTTTATTTCCTTTTGAATTATTTAATTTGTGAATTCTCCATAATACTGATTAAAATGAATCTTCATATGCTCAGTTAACAGGTATTATCAACTTGCATGGTAACATACGAACATGAGCTGTAATTGAAAAGTTTGTAATATTCAGTGCTCTAGTTTAATTGGAGGAAACATCTAAAAAAAAGCTATGGGATAAAAAAAATGTCTGAGATCCGAGTTATTAAGTCCTTATGGGTGTCTTAACACCTAGTGTCCTAAAACCAACTGGTTTGGGAGTCACTGGCCCAAAGCTCGTTACATGGATCGAAGATGTTACAAAAAAATATATATAAGTCTGAAATCCGAGTAATTAAGTCTGTAAGGGTGTCTTAACACCTAGTGCCCTAATGCCAACTGGTTTGGGAGTCACTAACCCAAATCTCGCTACATGGATGAAAGATATTGTATATAAATAAATAAAAGAAAAAAAATCAGAAAAATCATAAAAATGTTCCATTGCTAAAAAAGGTGTGAATTCTCATATAACCTTAGGACAAAAATATTACTCTCTTTTTAACTACACTTATGAATATTGTGGGAACAATTAGTTGATTAATATCTTGTTAGCTGTGTGTATGGAGAATGGTAAAAATAATCGGAGAATTTACTTATTCGGTAATTTAGAAAGAAAGAAAATAACTTTTAACTTGAATAAGGAGTTTCACATGTTTAGTCACTAACTTGTTTATTCTCTTTTCTCTTGTCTTTTTGCTTTTCTGTGCATTAGTTTTACATTGACGTTTGTGGGTATCGTCGCTGTAAGCCCTCACGAGACTACAACTCGTCCACTAGGGACACCTAGTGGTTTAAAGGCTTGTTGCATATGCTAAATGCAATCGTGATCCCTACGAAAGTGGCTTTGCTCGTCATTTTAAAGATATTTATGTTATTTTATTTTGTGGTTTTGCTCGAGGACTAGCAAAATGTTAAGTTTGGGGGTGTGATGAGTGGTAAATATATCACTATTTCCCACTCATTTAACTCAATATTTTGTATAGTTTCTTGAGTTTTATGAATATTTTGATGTGTTTTGAGTTATTTTGTAGATAAATAAGGTTTCATGACTCACTGGAATCAAATCAGGGCCAAAACAGTGAAAAACGGACAAAAGGGTAAAATCATCTTTTGGGCATCGCAACGTTCAGCTACTTCTGCGTCGCGACCTCTAACATGCGCCGGTACTGCTAAAATGCACCAAAAATATGTCACAATCAGAGAAGTTTGCTATCATGCGCCCATGCTAATATACGTCTGTCACGTGTCAACATCACAGCAAATCATGCTAACATGCGTCGGACACGTGTCATCATCACATGTTGTCGATAATCATCATCACCACGTCAGCGCCATATCAGCATATATGTCATCAATGACGTCAGCACAATAATTCAGTGGTCGCCACGTCAACACAATTATTGAGACAATCATTTAGTCGCGTACACGTGTTACCATCTCTGGGAGTTTCGCGCAACGTGTCATTCATCAACGGCGCATCGCGACGCGCAAGGGTTGGCGCGTCGCGATGCGTGACACCAAAATTTATCTATAAATAAAGGCCAAATTTCAGATTTCATTTCATATTTTCTTATATGTAATTCCTTAAGAATACTAAAAATATTGTATCTTGTTTGTTTATTTACAGTTTTCAGTAATTAATTTTCGCATTTGTACTTACTTTTCTTTACTTTTCAGTCTTTACTTTCTGCAATTTACTTTTACGCAATAGTACTTTCCTTTCTTTACTTTTCGGTCTTTATTTTTCAGTAATGAGGAGGTAACTCCCCCTTGCTGGGGTAAAAGGTAAAGCTTTTATTACTAATATTTAGATTAATCTTCATTAATTATAATATATAAACTATTTAAAACCTGACTTAATGAGGATACCGCCTTATTGGTTGGTTAGACTTAATTATGAAATTGGTTTTAACCTGACTAAGCTGGATACCGCCTGTATGGTCGGTTGGTAATTAATTATAAATTTGACTTAATCAGGTTACCGCCTATATGGTCAGTTGGTAATATCACGCAAAGTTAATATATTATAATAAGGGAGATATCTAAATAGAAGTAATAAAAGTGGATCCTCTAACCCCCAGCATTTTCTTTTATTGTACTTTTACATTTTTAATTTTTAGCATTTACTTTTCAGCATTTACTTTTCCGCATTTACTTTTCCGCATTTACTTTATGTCTTTTATTTTATTTAAGCTTTTACTAGCCGAAAATATGTGTTGTAATTAAACCTGTTATCTGGGGTTGTGATGAATTCCAATATCACCGGTTAATAAGGGGTTATTTTACAGTTTGGGTAATATAAAGGTTTATTTATTGAGTCTTAAGCTTAATGCTTCTTGTTAACTGGTCATTAATAAGATTGATTTGGTAAACTTAAAATGAACTTGGAAAATGGATTTTAGGTTTAAACCCTAAACTCAATAGCTCACGATCTTCCTTGAGGATAGATAACCCTTTAATAGATTTCCTTACATGATAGGAATATACCTGTCAGGTGGGGGTAGACATAATTGGAACTTAATCTTAATGAATTCAGGTAACTTGGTTGACATAGGAATATGATTAATTAAGTTACAATGTGTATTTGTATATGACCATCAGAAGAGGCTTTTGTATAATTTCGTGTTCCAGGTTAATAAACTGATATATTACACAAATGTAAAATAATTACTTCATCTTTAAAAAGATATTGGAAGAATTCACAACCCTTGATAGTTTCTTAATATTGAATTTCACTTAATTTACTTTCGAGCCATTTTATTTACTTGTTTTAATTTAAAGTCATTGTTCCAATCAAACAATCAATTCATTAGATACTTGTAAAAATTTGGTTTCATAAATTAATAGTTTAGGTATTAAGTTCTCGTGGGATCGATATTTTTTATACTACTTGAACGATACGTGTGCTTGCGTTATATGCGTGTGATTACGCACCGATCAGCTGCAGAAACCTATTACCCACGACAGAAAACCTGTGCAGAATGAAAGTTATGCATGACCATGTGTGTATGATATGCAAAGCTGGTGTAGAAAGCATTACTCATGTGCTCACTTCGTGCAAGGCTGCTAAAAAATTTTGGAAAGTCACATCTTATGTTCAAAACATCTAGGAAGCCGCATGTGATGACATCTTTACTTTGTTAGAGAGACTGTCCAGAAATCTTAGCAAAACAATTTTGGAAGAGTTAGTGGCAATTTTTCTGGGTGATCTGGCAGGTTAGAAATAAGAAAATTTTTGAAGGAAGAACGGAAGATCCTGTGGGGGCAGTAGCAAGAGCCGAGGCTTTGGTTGATTATTTTAAAAGAATCAAGTGCGTGGATATAAATCGCAATCGGAGATAATAACCAAAAATGATAAAGACATGGGATCCTCCTCCGATTGGGTGGTACAAGATAAACGTGGATGCGGCTACCAATGTTTCGAGCCTTTCCTAGGGAACATAGTGAGCCCTGGGGAAGGTCAATGCATTCCTTCCCCAGGGAATCGAGTAATAGCTTCCCTGGGACAAGCCCAGGGAATGGAGTATAAGACATTCCCTGAGATCAGTTCCTTCCCCAGGGAATATATGACCTGGGGAAGGCTCGTTTCACTCCTTCCCCAGGGAACGTAGTGAGCCCCGGGGAAGGTCCTTGCATTCCTTCCTCGGGGAATACATGACCTGGGGAAGGCTCGTTTCACTCCTCCCCCAGGGAACGTAGTGAGCCCTGGGGAAGGTAGAGAAAAAATTAGCTGGGCTAGGTGTTGTTATTAGAGATTGGAATGGCAACCTGATAGCAGCGGCCAAAACTGTAAGTTTTTATGGGGATGTGATATATATTGAAGCTAAAACAGCATTTTGGGGGTTGTAATTAGCAAATAAGGAGAGATTGAATTCAATTATTGCGGAATCAAATGCAAAGGAAGTCGTGAAAATTGATAAACAATAGGTGTAACAATGTTATAGAAGTGGTATGGGTTACTTCAGAGATTGAAGAAGTTCGCAAATTTTTCCGAGATTTTAGATGTACCTATATCTCTAGAAACTGTAATGGTTTTGCTCATGTTCTTGCTAAGATAGTTTTGGAAAAAATTAAAACTGTTGTATGGCTGGATGCATTCCAGCAGATATTATGTACCTCTCATTCACAATAGTGGTTAAATGATAAGTGTTACTTTCATTTAAAAAAAAAAAACAAAAAAACAAAAACAAAAAAACAAAAAAAAATTGTTATCCTAATCAAGAACTTGAAAACTCGTTAACCAATATTAGTTTCAATATTATTATACATCTTTATGAAATATATTATGATAATTGTAAACCAAAACTCTTTTCCTCACAAGCATTAGCCGGTTAGAATTTCATATAATTTCTGAAAATTTATTACTGACTAGACTTTGTAATCTCTCTGTAAACCAGTAGAATAGCAAAATGACATCATAAAAAAGAAGACCAAATCAATCAAACCCATTGGTTTCCATAAAAGTACAAAGCAAATCATCCCTATGAAGTCATATTATATCATCACCATCATCATTACAACTCCTAATTTCAAACTCCACGTCTTCAAATCTTCCACAAATCCAAATCTACAGAAACTTATTATTTTTTTAACTTCCAAAATGTAAAAGGAATCTCTCAAATAATATATAGTAGAGAGATTCCTCCATTAAAGAAATATTTTTAATAATTAAAAGAGAGTTTAATTAGTATAAATAGGAAATACTACGCCTAATCATAGAATAGAAAAGACCAAAAGGTATTTGTCTCATTAAATTCTCATTTGATGAACCATGTGGGAAAACCCGAGTAAGGAAAGAGTGTGAGATTCCAATTGAAACAATACTATATAAAATAAAAAAGAAAAAGATTAACTAAATCTATAATGTGAAAATTTATTCGCATAAGTAGAAATATAGTGTCAAATAATTTAAGGAGGACTTTCCCATCATATAAGAGAAGAATAAGTAAGCCCAATATCGAATTCGTAAATTGATCAGCAACAACATTACATTCCCAAAAAATATGAGAAATTCATAATCTCAAAGTCTTAATCATACAATTTAACTAATGATTTTGAATATCCCATGGAGTCCTAAGAGAGGAATTAGAAAAAAGATGAAGAACCAATAATGCAATTATAAAAACACATTAGGATTTACAATGTAACTCATATATAATTTAATAATAGATAATGAATCTTATAAAATTTAAATTAGAAAAATAAATGCAGTTATATCGAGGGAAAATGAGCATAATCCCATCATATTTTACAAAACTAATCGAAATCCTCATGATATTTAAGAACTAAATAAAATCCTCTGATTGTTAACTTTATTTACCAATTTATTATTTTATCCCTTATGAAAAATTTAAATTCTTAGGAAATAATTCTCAAAAAAATACTTTAGAAATATGAATCAAGTAAAATGATATAAAATGACTTTCATCTTTTAAAATTTCATTTAATTCAACATTTTAATTTTTCTCTATAATTAATCATTAAATATGTTTCTTAAAAAAATATCATTAAGAATATTTAAAATATTTTTAAAATCATAAAATCATAATTAAAATTAATATGCAAAAAGATTTTGTTTAATTTTTAAAATTCAGAGGATTTGATTAAGGGAAATGCTAACGAGTGCCCTAATAATTCATATTTAGAAAGTTTTTATGAGAAAAATGAAAAAATAATTAATATTTTGATAATTTTTTACATTTTCCAAAAAAATAATATAAAAACTTTCTAAATATATTAATGAGTTCCCTTAGGACATTTGTTACCATAACCTTTCATAAAGGGTGTTAATCCTCAGAAGTACAAAGCCAAAAAAAGGAATCGTAGCATAACGGTTACTACAGTCTCGACGTATGATGATCGTACGGCGCGTGCAAGTAATTTGACATTAGGAATGAACATGACGTCATGTTTACAAAGATACGATTACGTGGCACGTGTTGTAAATGACGTGGCAGTGATGGTCATTCAAGAAGCCGCCGTCAGCGTCGTAATATTAATTATTATTATTGTTTTGAGTTTTTTATTTTTTTAATAATCATTTCTGTTAAAAATGGCTGCTAAAACCCATCATTTGAATCACTTTACTCAGTCTCTATAAAATGGGCCTCTTTCTTTTGCAATTCATGCTTGCCTTCGATTCTCTTTAATGGCTTACAAATCAAAATGTTCTTTAGTGGGTTTAGGGTTTTTCTTATGTAGCTTTGTAATTCTAGTGCTGCTCTTGTGCTCTGTGATCAAGAAACAACATTCTGGTCTCTCTTTCTTTTTCTATGACTAATGCATTGATCTGGGTATATATATATTTTTTTCCAAATTTATTATCAAAATTTTTAATTGGTTTGTAATGATCTCAGATTATGTTACTGGGCATGGATGCTATTATGGAGAAATGGTCAAGCAAAACAGAAAGGTTTTTCTTAATTTTTTTTTTATATATTTTTTAATGTTATGCTTTAAATTTCTGAAAATTTCAAATAATAAATATTTGATGAATGCATATGCAGCTTTTGAGTGGTGGTTCGGAGTTGAGGGTGGCTCCTTCGGGGCCTGACCCGTTGCACCATAATGGAAACCCTAAGAACAAGAAGCCACGATCTCCATGAATGTTATGCAACCAAAAGCTGAGAACTGTAACTTTGTTTTGTTTTTAATAGTTTCAGCTTTTGCTAACATTGGAGAATAAATGTCTCATATATATATATATATATATACTATAAATATGTGCTTCTTTTAAATGGCTAGA
This sequence comes from Zanthoxylum bungeanum, assembly GCA_019454045.1. Lineage (NCBI taxonomy): Eukaryota > Viridiplantae > Streptophyta > Magnoliopsida > Sapindales > Rutaceae > Zanthoxylum > Zanthoxylum bungeanum. Next base: position 181,823 of record SKCR01026351.1, read on the forward strand.
CTTCTTGTGCTGCTCTCTGTATGGTACCATTGTGTGTGTGTCTATATATATAAAAGAGCAAGTATATGTTCCTTTTTTTTTTTTTTATTAAAGAAATTTCTATTAATAGAAACTCAAATATTACATGGAATTAAAAAAGGAGTCCTCCCACGTAAAGCCCAGTAACGTGGATATTCCAATCTAATTTTAATCTTAGTCTAAAATGAATATTAAGAACTCTAAGATCTCGTACAACTTCCTGAAAATTGATAAGATCTAAAGTATCTCCTAAGTATTATTTATCATTTCCAACACTAAAATCACTACATTGATAGCGTCAGATTCAATTAGTATATGGCTAAAATTGGAATCCCTAACAATGGTGAAGTTGATAAAGTTTTAAACTAATCTCTTGTTCTTGCATATCAAGATTTCAATTGGAAACTCTGAGCTAGATATAACAAATTAAATAATAAGTTAACATGATCAAAAGATGATACGTTTTGCAGAAAGATTAACTATAATATGAACTATGAAGAAGTCAAAAAGAAAAAATAGTTTTTTATTTGAATATCGGGGAAACCTCACGTCAATCAGTGGGTAAATTAGCGTTGTTCCAAACTTTTACAAGGATGTTATCCAGAACTTGAACTTGATACTTTGAAGACAATGTCTCAAACTCAAATCGCTAGACTGCACTCCTTTAGATTGCACGGAAACTGAAATGGAATACGCGACACGACATGAAATGAAAACGGGAAATATTTTTTTCTAAAATATTAGGACACGAAACGTTGGGGAAACGTTAAATAAAATAAAATAATTATATATATGAATAATGCAATATTTTAAAATTTAGAATAAAAAAATATATGTGAACATGAGAACAACTGAAAAATTAACCAAAATGAAAGAAAAAGTTAAGTTTGAACTTAAATAATATAATTATTTTAACATATAATCACTGATGTAATAATATTATCTCTAAATAAAAGTTCTCTGCGGCTTCACCATAAATTAATGCTCAACATGGATTAAACTTTTGAATCTTATATTTCACTCCAAGCATACCCTAATCATAACAAAACCAAGTATATAAAAGTAATAAATTTGAAAAAAAAGATAACAGTAAGATTTAAACTAAATATTAACCAACATATTATAATTAATTGGATCTAATTACTTGCAACTGATCATCATCTTCTTCTTTATCACCATTCATTCATGAAATATACATTGCCTTCATCTCACGTTTATCAAGTGAAAGGTTGGCAATTTAAAGTACTCTGACATCTTAAAAAGAGCCAAATTCATCTCCATGTAAATCTTATTTCTTAGTTTGTTCAACATAATATTGTGGGTTTCTTCGTAATAAAAATCGAAGATTATTATGAACAAAAATAAAATATTATGCACGTTTTGTAGTCAATTTACTCCTCACCAAGTTGACAAGGAATATGTATTTTAATTTCTTTCACAACAAGACAAAGAAGATGGTTGTCCAAGTAATTTGAAAGTGATTTTTTTTGAAGGAAATGAACACTTGCACCAGGTATAGCCTATCAACCCTTAGCTTCCATATTATATCTTTTTACACCTGCAAAGACATTGGAAAGCAAAAAAATAAATAAAAATAATGGTGAGTGAATAACAATTGTTTTCAATTTTTCTTTTAATTCATAAAATATTAAAATATCATCATCAATAATAATTTAGTATTTCACTTTCATTATTTCTTTGGCAGTTTGAATTTCTTCTTTATATTGCTTGTCGTCCATTTACTTATATTAGTTTTCTAAAATTTCAAATTTGCTCTCATGCTCTGTAATGGAATTTGAATAAGACCTGCAAACTACAAATAAAGTGTGCAACCTGTTTGTGGATTCGAGACTTGTCGAGCAGAAGCAGAATAAGTTAGTGGATTCGAGATAAAAAGATGAAAGCATAAGCAGTTAGTGGATTGGAGACTAGTCCTACAGTATTAAAAAATGAAGCAAAAGTAAAAGCAGTTTGCATGCAACCTGTTTCTCTAATGGAGGTGTTGCCTCAGATTTGTAATTTTGTTCTCAAATCTCAATTTTCAATTTATAAGTTATGTTAATTTGAAAAATGTGAGAATCGAATCCTTAGATACCTAAGAAATTGATAAATATGCGTTTCCGAAATTATAAAAATAATTTCCAAAATATTTATTTATTATTATTTATTTTTAATTGCATCGAAATGTTCCCAAAATATTTCGGAATGTTTCCAAAAGATTTCGATATTTTTTTATTTCTGAAACATCAAACGAAGAGGAAATGACGTTTCCGAGCTTCCTACGCACTAGGGGTGTCAAAACGAATCAACGAATCGAATTCGTATCGAATCCTAAACGAATCGAATCAAAATGTGATGGATTCGTATTCGATTCGTTTATTAAACGAATCCTAATATCAGGATTCGTATTCGATTCGTTTATTAAACGAATCGAATACGAATATTCGTTTATTCGTTTAGTCAATGATATTATTTAATAAAATAATTTACCATACTTGATCTACATTAATTCTTCATAAATATATACATATATAATATGTAATTAATATATTTACTAAAAATACTTCACCAAATATTGAAAATATTACGTTTTCTATGATAATTAGCTATAATTTCTCGAATCTTAATTGAAAATTAATAAGAACTAGTAAATAAAAATAATTAAACGAATCCTAAACGAATAAACGAATTAATGAGCTTAAATTCGTATTCGATTCGTTTAATAAACGAATCGAATCGAATTGACCCATTTATTAAACGAATCCATTTTTTCAAACCCGTATTCGCTTTAAAGCGAATCGAATCGAACGAATAAACGAATCCTGACCCAAATTGACACCCCTACTACGCACCCCCTTCGTAACCAAAAAAAAAAAAAAAAGTTATAAGAGCTTAATTATACGAAAGAATTTAAAAGCAGATATGGAAACTGCTGGTTATATTAATGTGAAAGGAAAAGGGAAGTGACAGGTTTGGAGGTGAATTGATATTTGATAGTCACAGTCACAATCAAAATCGAGTTATGACAGTTTGTGGGTCACGGTATATTTGTGGATAGGAATAGAATCCCAAGATTATTTTGTTGAATATATAGATGGAATGACCTTGTTTTTTTAATTGTAATTGATATCAGTGGCTTATTGTCATTGGTCAAAGTTTGGTTTTAACTCTAAGGGGTGGATATTCTTTAATTTTATTGGAATAAATTAAAATTTTTTTATTAATAAATTAATATTTTCCTTAATTTATATTAGAAATATTAATTTGCAAAAATGATTGTTCATGTTCACTTCTTAATGATTTCCCTACTGGTTTTTAGAAATTAGAAATGAGAAATGAGTATTTTACTTGACTACTTCCAGAAAGTAATTTTTTTGAAAACATAAATGAGAGTTGAAAGACATCAATGGTTTGTTTAGGCTCATTAATGGAAACGGGCGGAGGATGTATGAGATCAGTATAATTATGGTAAAATCACCGATTATCTTAAGTTCTTACAAAAAAAACATACTTTCTTAATTCGAATATAGAATCTCAAGATTAGATCCTAAATCTTATGTAACAAGTCACGTCCGGCGTCCGGACAATATTTTCTCTCTATATTTATTTTAGTTTGAGTTATTTATATAGCTATTATATATTTTTTAAAATTACTCAAAAATGCTTCTATAGTAATTTTCATAATTATTAAATTCAAGAATAAAATAATATTTATATTTTATATAACTTAATATTCAAATAAATCTTACCTCCATTAAATAAAAAATAGAGAATAATTAAGTAGTGGTGAGCAAATATTAACCGCAATAAGTAAAAAAAAAATAGAGAATGATTTAAGTAAATTTATGTAGGGATGAGTAAATATTAATCGAATTGATCGAAATTGATCTTTAGATTGGTTTTGTTATATAAAAAATTTAATTCAAATTGGTTTCCCGAACTGAATAAAAAATCTATTTGGATCAAGATGGCCCACATTATGAAGTATTAAGAGAATGCTAAAATAAACCCTACTTTTTTTTTTGGTTTAAAGAGCAAACCCTAATTTCTTCTCAAGAAAAAAGATTGATGATGAAACTTTGAACCCTTGGCCTCGAGTAAATTTTTGGTACAACAGTTGTATGGATGACGTGGTACCACCAATCAATTAAAAAATAACATGTTTAATTTTCTTCATATTTCTTAGTTATTTTTGACTTTTTAGCCCGCGTGGCAAATGATGATTGGCTTGTTGTATTGATGATATGGTACCACTATTACACCAAAGATTTTGGCTGTGTGCAGCTAAGCCCAGCAAACCGTTGGCCACCAAGCATATTCATTGGGATTTAAATTTTAGATTAGGGTTTATTTTCATTGTGGATGTTTATTTTAATATTAAGGTTTTATTTGATTTTTGTGTTTATGAATTGGATTAGTTCTCTTTAGATTTGGATTTATGTAATTTATTTATTTCTATTCATCCGATGTAAACTGACATGTGTTAGGAGAGTGATAAGGAAATTGAACTTTATTATTGAACTTTGTTATTATATAATTAATCTGCTCTCAGCTTTATTCAGTATAAAAATATGGCAATTATATATCTTTAATTATTAACATCTGTGACACAATTCATTGATACGACTAATACATTTACAGTCACATTTTTTATAATCTCTTTTTGTTGTGTTACGAGTAAATGCTTTTCAATATCTTATTTTAGTAGACTCTAATATCTCAAGTGAATTATTTTAATTTTTTCTATCTTTCTCAATAAAACCCTAAAACATCGATAGTGCAAATCTTGAACCATACACCACCAAGCCACATTCATTGGGGATCAATATTGGCAATATGTTAAAAGACAAACAACATTTAATTAAAATATGTTTTTTCTCTATTTTTTTAGTATGTAGAGACAGGCCCAGGATATAATCGTTAGGGGTGTTCATGGGTCGGGTCGGGTTTTCCGATTTTTTTTTTATGTCCCGATCGGGTCGGGTCATTTGACCCGAAACCCGAAATTTTAGAAGCTGACCCGCGCGGGTCAGGTCGTAACTTGTCGGGCCGGGTCAACATAATATGCAGTAAATATTGTTGATGGTGTTTTCAGGTACTATGACATTTAAAGCAGCATGACGAGGATAGGAGGGTAATTCCTTGTTTAAGTGAGATCATCAAAGTCAACCCGACCACTTTGCAATAAAAGGACAAACACCTTACGGTTTTAAACCGACCACAACAGATATAGACCGAGCACTTTATGACCGGCAACCGATCACTTGGGTTCAGATAACCGGGCACTATCAAGTCGGCAGAAGCATTCTCAGCATAAAAGACTATCATGACCGACCTCATGAAGACCGACCAGACATGCGAGATATGCTCAAGATGATGACACCCTATTCTTACAGATAAGATAAACAAATTATCCTACTCTCACAAGGAAATGAAGTCAGAATCCAAGAAGGAATAAGAAAAGTGAAAGCAACGTTGGATTAGAAATCCTTACAAGAAGAGAAGACTAAGTTCAACTAGGATTTCTTATGCAAATAGGAGTCTGATTTCTGTACTATTATAAATAGGAGGGCAGAGTATGTGTAAGGGGCATAAAAAATTAGGGATCAGAATCATCAAGCTCTGACTTGTAAGCATAAAAGACCCGAGAAGCGTATTGGAGTAATAAAAAGTATCATCATGTTTTTGTCCGTGGACGTAGGTCGGATCCAAATCCACCGAACCACGTTAAATCTCTTTGTCGATTGGTGTGTTTATCTGTCTCTCGCTAAATTTGCTTTTGGTCCCCCATAACCAAACAAATTCACTATTGAAGGATGATTCCCTCGGAGGTGATATTCCCGTATTGCCCTGAGACCAAAATCCACCGTCAACAGTTGGCGCCGTCTGTGGGGAGCTCAACAAAAAGCAGCTCGCGTAATAAGACGATGGCAGAAGATGGAAATCACTGATCGTCAGGGATTTCACCAGATAGTTCGGGAAATCCATGATAAAGGTCTGTTGGCCGAGCCTAATTTGAGGAGGTTCCCGATTGAGGAGGGAAATAGTAGGGCATACTGTATCTACCATGACGTAAGGGGACATGCCGCGAATGGGTGCAGAGACCTGCGAGAGGAGGTGGAAAACTTGGTGAAAGAAGGCTATCTCAGTGTGTACATAGACCATTCGGTTTTTGAGGTCGACCAAGTTGATAGCGGAAGTCATCTGGTCGGATGCGTGGAATGCTGAGATGCAGAGATGATGTATTAAGAAGAGCCTTGCTTGTAGTGACCCTCGTAGAGTTGCAAGAAAGGCAACGGATCCCCAAAAAGGTGAGTAAAACCTCTTCTGACTTAGGTTGACATTTGATTATGCTTGTTTGTTATGGCTCACACAATGGTTTTGATATTTGTTTTACGGCTCGGGTCTGCTCTTGTACCGCCGTGACCGATGTCTCTTTCCGGCTCAGGGTCTGCTCTTGTACCGCCGAGACCGATGCCCCTTTCCGGCTCGGGTCTGCTCTTATACCGCCGAGACCGATGTCTCTTTCCGACTCGGATCTGCTCTTGTACCGCCGAGACCGATGTTTCTTTCCAGCTCGGGTATGCTCTTGTACCGCTGAGACCGATGTCTCTTTCCGGCTCGGGTCTGCTCTTGTACCGCCGAGATCAATGTTTGTTACAGCTCGGGGTCGGGTTACGTCCCACCGAGTCATGCTTATTGGCCTGGGGACGGAACATTCCCCCAGAACCAAATGTCTCTCAAGCTCGGGGTCCTCAGAATATTCAGGGACATATTCGATGCATAGGATCCGTGAGAAGCATAGCACGGGGATGGATGATACCCATGTGGCGATTGCTTGCTCCAGTGTTACCGAACATAAGGAGGAATATGCCCTTAATGTGTCAGACACTTTTTGATCCTCACTTACCCGATGTAATGGATCCGTGAGAAAGCATAGCACGGGGAGTGATGATGCCCCTGTGACGATTGCTAGCTCCAGTGATATCTGACCTAAGGAGGAATGTGCCCTTAGTATCCCGTACACTTTTTGATCCATTAATCATTTGGATCCAAGAGAGGCGCAGCACGGGAAGGCGTTGTGCCCCTGTGGCGTGTGCCTGCTCCAGCGCGGTAAGGAGGAGCCCTCGCACAAATACACAGGCTCCACAGTAACCTGACGTATAGAGGATGTGCCCTTACCATTTTAAACGCTCTCTGATCCAAATCCTGGTTCGCCGGGACACTGAATTGAAATATTGGGAATTGTGTTTTGGAGGCCTCGGACAGGACGCTGTTTTGAGGCATCCGTGCTGTTGTTTACATTTGTAAAAAGTTTTTTTTTTGGGATAAGTGCTGAGTCACCCCACATTTTGATCTTATTTTCCAAAGTTTTGTTTTTGTTTTTTCGCCGGTCTGGCAAAGGGGACGCCTGTGCCAGATTGGGAAGGACTGCATAGGTTGATTAACTTCCCTCCTATGCAAATCCCAAAGATTACTCGGCCGGGGCTGGATTTCATTCCGCCGAGGCCACTCGGTTGTCCGGCTCGGGGCTGGATTTCATTCCGCCGAGGCCACTTAGTTATTCGACTCGGGGTCGGGTTACGTCCCACCGAGTCTACCTCTTTGGACTGGGGACGTAACATTCCCCCAGGTCCAAGTGCCTTTCTCAGCTCGGGGTCGGGGTACGTCCCACCGAGTCAGCCCTTCGGACTGGGGACGTAACATTCCCTCAGGTCCAAGTGCCTCTCTTCACTCGGGGTCGGGTTACGTCCCACCGAGTCTACCTCTTTGGACTGGGGACGTAACATTCCCCCATTTCCAAGTGCCTTTCTCAGCTCGGGGTCGGGTTGCGTCCCACCGAGTCAGTCCTTCGGACTGGAGATATAACATTACCCCAGGTCCGAGCATCTCTCACAGCTCGAGACAGGATCACGTGCCACTGAGCACATCATCGTTAGCTCAGAGGTAAAATTTTCTCCTCACAATCGAGATTGGATCAGTCAGGGGTTAGGACCTCTAAATCTCTGGTACATATATTACAGAGGATGAGTCATTTTTAGTTTGGACAACAAGAGGAACTTCATCTCTTGATGGAACGACCCAAGTAAACAATTTTCTTTGAGGTGGGGAATCGTTCTGAATAGGGTCAGCATCTCCAATAACCGAGGATATGAAGATAGAAACAGAAGACTTAGTTGATGGCGAAGGTAATTTCTCTGTGATTTCTGGAACGACCACCAGCAAGGCGATCAGCACACCATCTTTTTTTATAGTTCCCGGCACAACTCGCAAACTCGTTGTTACCGAGAACTAGGGGACATATGTTGATGGTGTTTTCAGGACCTATGTTATTTAAGGAGTACAGCAGGGGTAAAAATGGTAATTCCCTTCTCGGTCGAAATCATTAATGCCGACCAGACCACTAAGGGCACTTTATGATCGGTAACCGAGCACTTGGGTTCAGATGACCAGGAAATTAAAAGATCGACAGCGGCATTCTCAGTTCAAAAGATGATTATGACCGACCTCATGAAGACCGAGCATATGGCGAGGCGTCCTCCGGAAGATGACACCCTATTCTTACGGATAAGATGATAAGTTATCCTACTTTCATGGGGAAACTGGTGAGTCAGAGTCCTAGTAGGATAAAGAAAGTAAAGGTAGTTTTGATTAGGAATCCTTATGGGAAAAGGGAATAGTTTTGACTAGGAATCTTTATGGGAAAAGGAAAATATTTCAACTAGGAAATTCTTGTAGGAGAAGGAATCTGATTTCTTCACTATTATAAATAAAGGGAGAGATCATTGAGATTAGAGAGAGCATTAAGAGTTGAGATCAGAATCAATATCAGAATCATCAAGCTCTGACTTGTAAACACAAAAAAAAAAAGATCTGAGAATCGTGTTTGAGTAATAAAAGTATCATCCTGGTTGATTGGTGTATTTATCTGTCTTTTGCTAAATTTACTTTTGGTTTCCCCTTAACCGAACAAATTCACTATTGAGGGAGGGTTGTCTCGGGAGTAATATTCTCATATTGCCCTGAGACCAAAATCAGCCGTCAATAGTTGGCGCCGTCTGTGGGGATTCAACAAAAAGCAACTCGCGTAGTAAGACAATGGCGGAAGGCGGAAACCACCAATCGTCAGGGAGCTCGGCTGCGGATTGGATGGAGAAGATCGAGGAGAACCTGAGGAAGGAAAGGGAGGAAAACCAAATTCTGCTAAAAATCATAGTAGACCGGTTAGAAAAGGTAGAAGGAGTGCACAATGGAAAATTCGAGGCCGGGACTAGCCGACGAAGGAACGAAACAGCAGAGGGAAAAAGAATTATCGATACAAGTGAGGACGACAGACCCCGGAGGAGGGGTCCCTACAAGGTAAGATCTGTGGTGGTGCAGAGAGATTCCCAGACCGAGGACACGTGGGAGGAAGAGGATGACCAATCGTCACTAGACCCCTCCTATGATGGCCCTCGCAACACCCGGCGAAGGGGGAAAGAATATGACGAAGAGGTACGAGAAGATACCGACCCCCAGACCCTGACTATAGAAGAGGACAAATGGGAAATGTCTGTAGACGGTTCGGCCAGCACACAAGGCAATGGCGCGGGAATCATCCTAAAAAGCAACAAAGGAGAAGAAATCATACTCGCCCTGAAATTCGCTTTCATAGCAACCAACAATGAAGCAGAATATGAAGCAATACTGGGCGGTTTGAGACTATGCACGGTACTGGGGATCCAAAATGTGGTAGTAAGGAGTGACTCACAGTTAGCCATTCAGCAACTAAAGGAGCATTTCAAGCGAAAGAGCCTAACATGATGGCCTATCTGACCGAAGTACGAAAGTTAACAGGGAAGATGAGGGATGTACGCTTCGAACAAATCTCCCGAGAAGACAATTATGAGGCAGACACCCTGGCACGGCTCGCCTCTTCAACAAAAGCCGAACACCCCAGAATAATCCCTTTGATTTACATCCAGGAAATGAGTGTGGGGGAATCTAAAGTAGAAGTTCTAGATAAAGAAAGCAAAGCATCATGGATGCAACCCATCAGAGAATATCTGGAAACAGGAGAAACACCAGAGGACAAAACGGAGGCCAGAAAGTTAAGATACAAGAGCACTAAATTCTCCCTAATCAACGGGGTACTTTATCGAAGGGGTTACTCAGTCCCCCTCTTAAGATGTCTAGCAGAAGAAGAGGAAAATTATGTGCTCAGGGAGATACATACGGGCATCTGCGGGAGCCATGCCGGAGGCCGCTCAATTGCTTTCAATGCCCTAAGACAAGGCTTCTACTGGCCGACCATGCACCAGGACGGCATAGAAGTAGCCCGAAAGTGCGAAGGATGTCAGAAAAACGCAAATCTCCACCACCAACCAGCCGAACAGTTAACTACGCTGCTCAGTCCCTGGCCGTTCGCCCAGTGGGGACTAGACATCATTGGGCCAATGCTACAGGGGAAAGGGCAGGCAAAATACGCCATCGTGACCATAGACTATTTCACCAAATGGGTGGAGGCAGAGCCATTATCCACCATAACGGAGAAAAAAGCCACTGAATTCCTGAGGAAAAATATCGTCTGCCGATTCGGGATTCCCCGAGCCATCATCATTGACAACGGGAAGTAGTTTGACAGCAAAGGTTTCAGAAAACTCTACGAGGACCTCCAAATTGCCATAAGGTTCGCCACGCCAGCCCATCCCAAATCAAACGGACAAGTCGAAGCGACAAACAAAACCATCAAGGCTAACCTGAAAGCTCGGCTTGGATCCAGCAAAAGCCTATGGGTCGAGGAACTACCAGAAGTACTATGGGCACACCGGACAACCTATAAGGATTCCACGGGAGAAACCCCGTTCTCCTTAGCATACGGATATGAAGCTGTCATCCCGGCAGAGATCGGGGTGACCTCCCACAGGGTTCAGCACTACGAGAGTAAACAGAATGAAGGACTTATCAGAAACCACCTCGACCTGATAGAAGAGAAGAGAGAGAGATCGTCCATAAAAACAGCAATCTACCAGCAAAGGATGGCCCGCTTCTACAATAAAATGATTCGGACACGCACCTTCATCCCGGGCGACCTGGTGCTAAGAAAGGTCACCCTAAATACTCGAAAGCCAGAGGAAGGCTCCCTGGGCGCCAAATGGGACGGGCCATACAAGGTGGTAAAAGTGGTGAAGCCAGGAGTGTACATCCTAGAGCGGCTGGACGGCACAAGATTAAAAAAGCCATGGAACGCCGAGATGTTGAGAAAATACTTCCAGTAAACTTTCCCTTCCTCCTATCTGTTTACGACAAACAAAAAAGGGACAGGAATTCAAATACAGAGCCTCTCTCAAAATGACCCACAGAGAGTTGTAAAGAATGGCAGTATGTCCCCGAGTATGAATAAAAAAATTTCTTTTTTTTTCCAAACATTACGAAACCGTATTAAAAGAACTCGGGGACATGCTCACAACGACGATCCAAAGCTAAAAAACACAAAAACTCGCAACTACCCGACCACGGCTACCACCATAAAAGTGCACAAAGTCACACCAGAATCATTCGACTTCATACAAAAAATCAAAGAACATACATCTGTGAGAAGCATAACATAAGGAGGGATATGCCCTTAATGTTTCAATCGGCTCGGGACTAGATTACGTTCCACCGAGGCCACTTGATTAATCGGCTCAGGGCTGGACTTCATTCCGCCGAGGCCACTTGTTTATTCAGCTCGGGGTCGGGTTACGTCCCACCGAGTCGGCTTCTTTGGACTGGGGATGTAACATTCCCCCAGAGCCAAGTCTTTCTTTTAGCTCGGGGTCGGGTTACGTCCCACCGAGTCATGCTCATTGGTCTGGGGACGGGATATTCCCCCAGAACCAAGTGTCTCTCTTAGCTCGAGGTCCTCGGAAATATTCAGGGACATACTCGATGCATAGGATCCGTGAGAAGCATAGCACGGGGAGGGATGATACCCCTGTGGCGATTGCCTACTCCAGTGTTACCGAACATAAGGATGAATATGCCCTTAATGTGTCGAGCACTCTTTTATCCTCACGTACCCGATGTAATGGATCCGTGGGAAAGCATAGCACGGGGGATAATGATGCCCCCGTGACGATTGCTAGCTCCAGTGATGCCGGACCTAAGGAGGAATGTGCCCTTAGTATCCCGGACACTCTTTGATCCATTCATCATCCGGATCCGCGAGAGACACAGCACGGGGATGCGTTGTGCCCCTGTGGCGTGTGCCTGCTCCAGCGTGGTAAGGAGGAGCCCTCATACAATACACAGGCTCCCCAGTGAACCGACGTGTAGAGGATGTGCTCTCACCATTCAAACGCTCTACTGATCCAAATCCTGGTTCGCCGGGACACTGAATTGAAAGATTCAGAATTTTATTTTGGAGAACTCGGGCAGGACGCTGTTTTGAGGCATCCATGTTGTTGATTATATTTGCAAAAACGTTTTTTTTTTTGGGATAGGTGCTAAGTCACCCCCGCCTTTTGATTTTATTTTCCAGAATCTTGTTTTTGTTTTTCGCCGGTCTGGCAGAGGGACGCCCATGCCAGACTCGGTAGGGCTACAAAGGTTGATTCACTTCCCTTCTGAATAAATCTCAGGGATTAATCAGCTCGGGGCTGGATTTCGTTCCGCCGAGGCCGCTTGATTAATCGGCTCGGGGCTGGATTACGCTCCTCCGAGGCCACTTCTTAGTCGGCTCGGGGCTGGATTACGTTCCGCCGAGGCCGCTTGATTAATCGGCTCGGGGCTGGATTACGTTCCGCCGAGGCTACTTCTTAGTCGGCTCGGGGCTTGATTTCGTTCCGCCGAGGCCGCTTGGTTATTCAGCTCGGGGTCGGGTTACGTCCCACCGAGTCGGCTTCTTTGGACTGGGGAGGTAACATTCCCCCAGAGCCCAAGTCTTTCACTCAGCTCGGGGTCGGGTTACGTCCCACCAAGTCAGTCTTCTTTTAGACTAGGGAGGTAACATTCCCCCAGAGCTAAGTGTCTCACTCAGCTCGGGGTCGGGATATGCCCCTCCGGCTCATATTAACCCCCGAAGGGTCTCAAAGTGTTCGATGACAAGAAACTCAAAAAAAAAAAAAAAAAAGGGAAAGGGAAAAGAAAAGTAAATACATAAATACATAAAATACAAAGTTATTACAAAAAAACAAAAGATAGAGAGTTAAAGTGTACATAGGGCCCCGGTCGGGTTACCCTTTCTCAGTCAGCCCGCACAGGGGCGGGAATTTCTTCCTCAGCTAGCTCAGACGGCGGAAGGATCGGCTCGACCTCAGGAGGAGGAACAGCGGCTCCAACCCCGGCAACATGAGAGACCTCTGCTTCAGGGATGGGAGGAGGGATCTCAAGACAGTCCTCACCGGGGGCGGGAACATCAGGTCGTCCTTCTTGGGAAGCCCCAGAAGCCGGAACAACCGAAATCGGGTCGGGATCCATCACTTCCTCGGAAGGAGGAGGGAGCCATTTCTCAAACTCCTCTTCGGAGATCTCCCCCTTGCAGAAACTGATGGCCGCGTGGATAGGATCCATGTTCAGACCTGGCAGTACCATCGGTATTAGTTCAGCATAATCACCAACCCCCTCAAGGCGGATGTCATCCTTCTCGGCCTCAAGATCGGCCTCTCTCTCCTCAAGCTCAGCCTCTTTCCTCTCAAGATCATCCCGGGCCCGTGCCATCTGTTCGTCCTTGGCTTTCAGCTTAGCCTCAACACTTGATACTTTCCCTTTCAAAATGCCAATCTCAGATCGGGCAACTTTCAAATCCTCCATGGCAGTGTCGACAAGTTTTCGCTCCAACGCGGCAGCAGCCTTGAGAGCCTTGTTTGTTTTGAAGGTCTCGATTGCAGTCGATTCATGATTCTTTATCACCTCCTCCCGGTCGGCCAGTTTAGCCTCCACCTCTGTAAGGCAATTCTGAAGCCTCTGGGCCTGACCACCCTCGGAAAATAGACTCAGAAGGAGGTCCTTATTCTTGGCCATGAGATAAGTAGCCTGCACAAAAACAAAGAAATCAAGATATAAAAAAAAAAAAAAACCGAGACCCAAAATCAGAAAGGAGAGGAGTAAAACTACCTTTGCCATTTGGGAGCTCAGCTCGGTCACCAAGGCTTCAGGAGAGATATCCTCATATCTCGAAACCTCCCCCGGAGGAATCACCTCGGCCAATTCATTAAAAGCCGGCATTAGATGGGAAGTAGTCTCCCGGATGTCTTCTCCCAAATCATCCACCCCAAGGATCACAGAACCTTTTCGCTTCTTGGAGGAGCCCTCAGACGATTTTTTCCCCCGACGGGCGTCTTTCGTCTTGCCCTGTACAGGATCCTCCTCCTCCAACTCAGTCTCCTCTGACCCGAACTGACGCCTCCTCTTCCTAAAAGGCTTCGGTGGACTGACAAGACGAGCAGATCCTGATGACGGCGCACCAGAAGGAGAAGATAGACCTCGAGCAGCCGGCTGAACCTTCCCCTGAGACACCCTCCCAGCTTCAATAGATTCAGGATGTGCTCGGGAAGTTCCAGTATCAGCGCGGCCGGCCTTCTTCATGGTACCGGCCAACTTCTCGAGATACTTTGGTCTCTTTGACAAACCTACAAAAAAAAGGGGAAGACAAAGAAAGAAGGAAATCAGGACCCGAGCATACAGTAAAGAGAGAGAAAAAAAGACATCAAACGTGATAAATAAACAGGGAAGTCAACTAAAAAATCAGCAAACATCTACCTATCCGACCCGAGACCTCCGAAGGGACAGTCCGAGTAAGGCCCGACTCAACAAAAGCCGCATCATTAACCAACTCCCTCCAGTGGGCGGCATACCGCCGAGCCCAGGATACCCGCCTCCGGACTTGGCGGGAAACCTTGGGAGCATCCCTCCAAAAGGCTGGGAGAAATAGAAGAAGTCAGGACCCTAAAAGCATGAAGCTAAGAAGAAAAGACACATAAAGATGATAATGAACCCCTAACCTCCCGCCCTGAAGATATCCGGTACCAAGAATTCCCCTTCATCCGACCTTAGGGACCGTCCCCAATCCCCAGTGGCCCAGAACCAGAGGTCTTTAAAATTCTTATTGGAGTCAGGGAGCTTTTGGACGACGTTTGACGAGCTGTCATAAGCGGAAAGGTAATACCATCCGTGGTACGACCTAGGATTGGCCTTCAGCCAGTATAACCTCTTCACCTCTTCAAGAGAAGGCTCGCCGAGTCCTGCCCGATGCCAAGCTACATACAACCCGGCCAAAATCCTCCAACTGTTTAGACTCAACTGACAATGAGAAATCTCCATCTCGGCCAGCATCCAAGCAAAGTAAGGTTGAACCGGCAGTCGCAACCCACACTCGAAAAAGGCAGGAAGAAGTGCCATCGAGCCCTCGTCGGGTTGACTAGCGCGATCCATCAAGCCGGGAACTTCAAGGGCGATATCTATCGGAATATTATATCGCTGTCGAAGTAAGGCGAGGTCATCTTCAGTTATTTTGGAAGGACGGTTCATATCCATAGCCGAAGAGCCAAGATCACCGGGCTCTGGATCCCTCCGAGGAACCCTTTGATGGTAAGAATCTTGTTCAATCTCAGAAAGAGTGGGGGTAGTGTCAAGGTCTTCTACACTGGGTGCCCCCGAGCCCGAGA